>CAXKWD010000005.1:160517370-161079675 GCA_964059195.1 Ectobius pallidus | reverse complement strand
AAGAAGTCGGTCTTCATTTTTTCGCCTTCTCCTGCTTAATTTGATCTAACTAAATCCTTCCTTTTCTTTTCTGGATGTAGGTAGGCCTATCCGATCATGTTTCTCTTCATCTCTAACAACAATTCTGTATTTTGTTCTTCTTAACCTTTTATAAGATAAACGATCTTGATTGGTCTATATCCGAGGAATTGCTAAACGTTATTGGTCAATTTCAAATACACGACGTATGAGCGGAATAATCTTCGAAAACGAAAATGCATTGCCTGGATTTATACGCGTTTCAAAAGTGTGTATGCGATTTCAGTCATGGAGAAAATGGGAGTAATTAGTTTCACGAAATCAATTAAGATCCTAGTGTCATCATGTAAAATAGCCATTTTATATTAACTCAGTTTATATCAAGACATGGTAAATTTGGTAGCTATTTCCGAAGATTTAAAATAAAAATGGAATGCGACTATACTTGCCCATGTGGAGAAATTGAACAAACAGTGAAACATCTTTTACTGGAATGTCCCAGATTTGAAAGACAACGTTTTCAATTAAGGTGTAAACTAAATTATTGTAACATTACACTTTCAGCACCACTGACAGTTTTTAGAAAAGAGTGTTGCAAACAAGACTTTATACGTTTCGTAAATTATGTTCATTCCTGCTTATAATTATTACTTGTAAGATAGTTTTTTAATATTAATTTTGTTAATTTGTTATATTTAAAACCCTAACATACCTCCAAGGTAAAATAGGGTCACATGTATTGGAGTACCACAAAAAAAAAAAAAATTAGCCATACGATAATAACTCTCTATACCGTAATTTTATCTCTCCCTTTAGGGACATTTATGAGACCCTTGACGCCCGGGCCTTACAGGGCAGCGACCCGGATGACTTACATACTTTTTTGATCCGATAAGGCCATGGAATGATCAGCCTAATGCCGCGGCCACCCCGAAACAACACGAACGCATAGGACGAGACATACAATTCACACACAGATTAATTCCTAACAAGGCGAGGATGAGTTAAAGACGATTATGACGGCCAGATGATATCCGGGGATCACAAGGGCCTAAGTTACTCGACACTTGTCTTACAGCTGAGGAAAAACCCCGGAAAACCCCACCTAGGTAACTCGTCCCAAACAGGATTCGAACCCTGGCCCGCTGCGTGAGAGTAACGAACGAACGAGGAACTTACCTTAAAGTCCACAGCGGTGGACCTTAAGATAATAACGCCGCATTAAATCATTTTAATGGTCATTCGAATACTTTCTAATACGATTCTTGATATCTCAAGGAATTTCAAAGATCATACAATTCCGATTTTTGAAGTGAAACTTCTTTAGCCGCGGTAGGAGTAAACCGAGAGCTAACCCAAACTTGCGTTACGGACAAAATCGTCACGAAATTAGTGGGGCTGTGACGGAACGTACTGCACAGAAAACAATCAACTCAATGATTAGGCTTATCCAAAATTTAAAAAATCTAAAAACCCAAAATTAATAAATCCAAAAATCCAAAAATTAAAAAACAATTACGGGAGCGCGCGGGGGAAAGGTATCAGGCATTGAGTGGGGGGCTATTAGTGCTTCAAGCTAGTGACGTGGTGAGCCCTTCACCATTATAAAAAATAAAACATTTAAAAATTCAAAAAATTAAAAATTAAAAAATTAAAAATTCCAAAATTAAAAAAATTAAAACAATCAAAATTTAAAAAGTCCATAAACCCGATATTAAAAATGTCCAACAATACAAAATTGAAAACATCCAATAATCCAAAATTGAAAAAATCCAAAAATTAAAACAAGTTTCACTTCTGTCGCGTGGGGTACCACGCAAACTTTTTTTTTTCATTCATTAGAGAAATCCCATCACTACAGTAGTTAAATTATGTATGTGAAAAGTCGTAGAACTAGGACAGTATACTCTTTCTCCCTGTTAGAAGATACCTTCTGTTAGAAAAGATATCAAGCACATGCATCAAATTAATAGGGGGCGTATCTGAAACCAGCAGAAAATTATCACATTACCATATGAACGGAAGCATTCTTTGACATTTAACTTTCAACTCTATTAACTTTCTGATCACATTCCTGGTCATTAGCATCTTCCATAGGCCACGTTCTACAACATGTGTTATGTGTATTATCTGCATATCTGGATCAGATAAAGGGCGTTGCTCAATGTCGCCTTGTCACCGCTACATTGTGATGCAAGATCCGATGTCTGCAATCGATCACATTGAAACTGATCTAGATTAATGACTGGCAACTGCTAGGTAACGCCATGTTCTATGCTGCAGCAACTCCCAGCTCTTCTCTTTATTGTTACATCATATAGGCCTACTGTTCGTGCCATTTTAAGAAGACCTCGTCCCATACCATCGTTATCTACAAAAGAATATAATAGCATTGTTCCCTAATCCGAAAATCTACACCGACAAAAAACAGGTGCTCTTGTACTCGCGTCGATTTCCCCGGTGTTACCGTTGTCATTCACCACTCCTCAAGTGAAGTAAACCTGCTCTGGCAGCATTGTTCTGGACTGCAGACAAGCTTGCACCGAATCGAAATTGTGTTTTTAATCAATGTACATTTCTATTAATTCAATTTCCAAACAAGGTATGCTGCATAAAATTATCTGTTATCATGTTGCTTTGGCAGCATCTGACGTATTAATCACGGCACGTTGATGCTTACGTGTCCAGTAACGAGCAGACCATTTTATCGAGTAAAATCCCATCCTCATATTAATAGCAAGCATTTTATAAGATAAACGATCGTGATTGGTCTCTGTCCAAGAATTGCTAAACGTTATTGTTCAATATCAAACACATGGCATAGGCCTATGAGTGGAATAGTCAGCGGAAAACTGCCGGAACAGGAGTTTAGCAGAACGCATCAAATCGTGGAGCACTTTGATTCTGTTTGGCCGTTATAACAACAAAATAAATAAAATCCGAAATTCTGAATGATAAATACACTTTATTCTCCACTTACATCACTTTTAATAACACAGAGTTATATAAACAGTGGAGTATACTGTTAAAATCCAAAATTCTGAATGATAAATACACTTTATTCTCCACTTAGGCCTACATCACTGTGTTATTAAAAGTGATGTAAGTGGAGAATAAAGTGTATTTATCATTCAGAATTTTGGATTTTAACAGTATACTCCACTGTTCATATAACTTCTTTTTATTTTATTGTGTTTTAACAAAATAAATGTTTATTTCGGTGTGTGTGATGTTTATCAAACCTACGGTACGCATACAACTGAAATCTTTAGCCCTCAAATTGACAATGTACCGTATCCTATGGGATACCGTCGTTTGCCTTAAATTGTTATTAAAAGGACTGAAAAAAGTTGGAAGAAATATTTATATTCATATAAATTACAACAGGATAAGGAAGCAAGAAATAAAGTACGAGCCAAATCGTTTTCTTTGCAGTCCGGCAAGGGTTTATATATTGTGTGAGAAATTTAGTATCGGCAAATAAAGATTAACATGGGTGGAGATGATCTAGTTCGCAAACAATGATAGATTTGACCGAAAATCACTATGTGGTTTTGTTTGGGGCGGGGGACAGCGCACTCTAATCGTGAAATGCACTTCCAAGCGGGATTTTAGCTTTTTAGTTATTAAACGTTTTAATTACACAGGGTATTAATAAATAATGCCGAAATATTTACCTGTTCATATTGGGGACATAGACAAGCAACATTTATTAGGAGATATTTGCTCTATGACGTAAAATGTGTATGTTACAGGGGATTAAAGTCATTACAATTTTGTGTTCATAAGTCAATAAAGAAGAGAAATAGGGATAAAATTTTCATTAAATTTACTTCATGCCTTCTTAGTGATCGATAAAACCCGATTCTTATTCATTCATCAACAGTTATATCATAATTTAGTGTTTCCATAATCTGCAAAATTTACAGACTAATCACATGACTGGCCGCCATTGCATTAGTTTTTTTATTCATAGCTCCAGTGTTAAAGGAAAAGTAAACTAAAAATTCAGTATCATTTTCTTCATACGGATTGAAAGAAAATGTTTTTAAGAAATGATATTCACTGTTAGAAATGTTTTACACCTTCACATTTAATCACAAAACGAATATATTTATTGTAAAGCGATGGGCGCGTGACGTCACGTTTGACGAAGGCTTGGCTCAGTCTCGCCCGGTGAAAGACATTTCACAGTATTCTGTCTACTGTTACAGTTTCTTAGTGAGTATCTGTTCAAACAATGGTTTATTGTTGTGTTGTGGGGTGTACAAACTCATCGTCGAAGAGTGATAACACACTTAAAATATCTTTCCATCGATTTCCCAACAGAGATAAGTCACCCGAAAGTAAATAAGCAATGGCTGATAGAAATAAAAAGAGAAAAATTTGTTCCTACTAAATACAGTACGGTTTGTTCACAACATTTTGAAGAAAATGATACCGAGCTTTCGGTACAGTTACGAAAACAGTTATCTGGAGAAACCCCGCAATCTGTTTAAAAAAGAAGTGCTGTGCCATCACTTCTTTTGCGTGGGAAATCTGAAACACCGCCAATGAAGTAAAGAAAATCGTCGTACTCGAGGAAGAAGGAAATGAGAGAGTTGTTGCAAGATTTGAACAGTAATCCTTCAGTATCCGGGAATGGACAAATCATGAATGTGGAATCTAGTATTTATGACGAAAATTCAGTTTCTAACAGCGTAGGCGTTCAGTGTGAACTAGGAAATGAAACTTGTCAATGTTTGCACAGATTCATTGAATGTTTCTTCTAGAAATTGTGATTTAGATAGCTCTTTTAGCATTTCAGAAATTTCTACTACCGCAAAAGATGATTCTGAATCTGAAAGTGACTCTGTTCGTATCTTGAAAAATATTTTGTTTTTGAACTGTATTAGCTCTAAGTATTAACTGATAACGCCTGGCAACTAGTGTATCTTTATTTATAATAACGCTATCGAATGAGCAATGTCGTGTTATACAGTCTACAACCCCCTTCTGTTCACAAATTACTTCACAGTCCCAACAACACACACTTTCGTGGCCCGTTTTCATATGTATACACAGCCCACATTTACACCATTCCGAATTTTCTTTTCTTCCTTGCAATTCTTTAAATAATTCCTTGTCATTTTCTTTTCGTGTGATATTAATTTGTGAATACCGAGATTTGTCCTTAGAAGGTAACATTGCAGGCATCTCTATCAACAACAAACACAAATGAGACTTTGTGGTGTATTAGAAACACAGGCGCGAGCATTACAGTAGCTGTTGTCCTGCCAGCGAGTTAGTCAGGAGTGACGTCACAGCAGCTTTTTACTTCACCCGTACAAGGCGTAATATTGGGCACCTGAAGTTCACGAGATCACCATTCGTTTCGTAATTCAAAGCTCCGTGCGATGAGATTAAAATAAGAAAATGGTATTTTTTTAGTTTACCCTTCCTTTAACAACGAAGTTCCTTAGTTTTGCATTTTTTCAAATGTTAGAAGTCACTGGCGGCCATGCCCTGGGAGATTTTATGCTGTAACAGGAAAATTGAATCCATAGAGCAAAAATCTCTTAATAAAAATTGCTTGTCTATGTCCCCTTTATACAGAGGTAAAATATTTCGGCGTTATTCATTAACACTGTGTACATGAAAGATTTGCGTGATGAATTAAAAATAAAACGAGGTACTGTAATTCACGGAATTTATGTAAACGACGTTAATGTTGAAAAATATAATGTTTTAATTATTTTTCTGTTGATTTAAAACGAATCTAGCGGTTGAATTAATATAAGCGGGCGAAGCCGCGGAGACCTGCTATTAATACGATATTTTATTATGCCTATGAGAAAGTAATAGGGCAGAAATCACTATATTTCTAGTGAAACAGGGGCGTATCCAAGATTTATTTTCGGGAGGGGCTCAGAAGTTGATGATCTAAAAATTTCTGAAAAATTACCTTTAATTTGACCTTAAATTTATGGAAATATGACATGAAAAATTGAAAATATGAGTTAAGATTTCTGAACACGAATTTTAAAAAGGAATATACACTAGTATATTAATTAATAATAATAAACAAAGGGCAAGATTTAAGTAATTTATATTACTAATTTTATTATTTTATTTTATTGTTATGTTTTATATTATTGTTATGAGAAATTAAAGTGGCCTCATGTGCAACATATTAGCATTACTTAACATTTCGGGGGGGGGGGGCTGTAGCCCCCTCAGCCCAAGGCTTTTACTGATCTTGCCCTCAGCCCCCCCTGAATACGCCCCTGTAGTGAAACAATCTTTCACATAACTATTCCGGAAATTTTCGACACAGAGTTCCATTCTGAACAGTAAGCATGAGATAGTAAAAGACTAGCATTGTAATAATGACAGCGTTGAATATTTAATCTACTTCCTTATACAGAAACCTTCGTTGCTAATTTTACTCACAAAAATACCGCTCTTGTAATGAGGCCAAGAACACTGCTAGTTGATATGTGTATCTAACTGGAATTATTTTCAATCAGCCAGGAAGGTCTTCAAGACGCATTTTTTCTGCAATCCTATTAATTCGGTGGATTTAGCAACAACAATCACCATGGCCCCTATTCATTCCTTCACGGCCTCCTAGAATGACTCATTTGTAGGAATCGAAAATGCTCCATTGTTCCTGCGTAGAGGGGGCCTGGAAATTGCGTCATGGACACTCCAACGTCATATCCGGACGAGGTGTCGACCATGAGGGTCTTGTGTCGTGACCCTGGCGAGCGTGCAGCCATGCACGATTCAAGGATCCATGGATTGCACCATAGTAAAATAGCGATAAAGCTAACATCAGAGGCGGTCCTGCATCACGGGGGGGAGGGGGACTGGAAAAAGGAACCATAACGAACCGTAGAAAATTTTTTACCCCGAAATATACGTTTTGAAGTCCCCTGAATATAAAAATGCTATTTTCAGAAGCATGTAGCATGTAACAAAGTGCCAGAATGTTTTTGTTTAATCAGTGATAATTGCAATTATGATGTGCACAAAAGAAGTTATTTTTTTCTAATCTACCTCCGAGTTAAGCTCCAGATCTATTCATTAGCGGGCTTGCGGAAGAACAAAGGTCTAAATTTTGATACTTAGCCTTAATTCATCCTCGTATACACTGATATAAGAAATTCTTAAAATATGTGAACATTTCACAAAATGCACTGGCAAAGAACTCCGCTTAATGTACGTAGGCCTAATTATTTCACAGTAATATAAGTTAACTTCTGAGTATAACAGTAGTCTATTCATGTAGTACTCATTTCAACTTGATCAACGAAATAAACATCTGACTGCATTAAGAGTCAAGGAACTCAATGATTAGCAAAGCGGAATTGTAGTCTAGTTATGATTTCCAATTTAAAAAGCATCTGACCTTTAATTAGTCGTTACTCCGGTACCGGTCAACCGATTTGATCCAAAATCAATAGGCTTTCTTGCCATGGGCATTATAAATGCGTATACCAAGTTTCATGAAAATCCGATAAAGCGTTTTTGAGTTATCGCGCCTACCGATAGACAGACGGATGGACATTTTCTCTTCCCGCACACAATCTCATAAAGTACCATTCTGGCATTTAGGCTATTTGTTTTTAGGAAATCGCCACTGTATTTGACAAATCAAATTTTAACAACTAGGGGAAATTATATAAAAAGGACGAGTATGTTTTTAAAAAATTAGAAGATTTTGGTGCATGTAAATCCAACGCCAACAGTCATAAGCTCCGTGAATCCTAGAGCCGCCTCTGATAACGTGAGTGGCATACACTAGTATTATCAGTAAACTGTGGCCGCTGCTTTTTTAACGAATACTTTCCGTGCCACTAGTAATAAATACAAGTCTTAATTGACTCTGTAAAATTTGTTACAGCTTGTCTTGTGTCGTTACGCCATTTAAAACAGACTACCGATAAATAAATTGTGCAAGGGACAGATAAGCTACTGACTGTGTTGAAAACTACTTGACGAATGCCGATCGGAACGTGCCGTGAAAGGCTACCTGAAAACCATATGATAGGTAAATAAACACATCACTCACGAAATGCATGCTTTTGTTATTACTGGGAGGTCCAGCATGGGCTGCTGTAAATAAGTACAACTTAGGACCCCGCATTTCTCAATGTGCGCGCGCATCAGTTCACAATATTGAAAGGTCTCTGAAATAGAGGTGGGATATCAGTATCGATATCGAATATCGATATTTTGTTTACGAAATTCAATATTTTGACATATTTCAGTTAAAATAATATCGTGATATGGATATTGCTATTTGATAATATCGATTTTCTCAAAATGGAGGATGAGAGAAGGACTTAAAAACAAAAATACACTATTGTATTTTTATTTATACGAATTGGCTAAATTAATATTTTAGGCAATACCAAGTAAAAAATTAATAAATTAAAACAGAAGTATAACATATTGAACCTACGGCTATCAACGTTTAATTAGCCTACACTCATGTTAAGCATTTCTGGTCGTAAATAAGAGTTTTGCTCCCATAAGGGCGTCTCAGTTACACTTAGGCCTACTCGTCAGGAGTATTAAGAATAAGCAATGATGTCAAACCATTCCCTAAATAGACTACGTTTCACGACAGTGTGTGCTGCCCGGAAAAAAAGGATCTACCCCCCCCCCCCAAACAACACCTAATTTAACATTGTTTTTCCTATTTAGAAAACTGCCTACCCATGTTAACTCTTTATTTATTTAACTCAATTATATAAACCCGTGCCAGACTGCAAAGAAAACAGTTAACACAATGATTTGGCTCTTAAGTTTATTTCTTGCTTCCTTATTCTGTAATTTGTATGAATATAATTTTTTGAAGAAAAACATGGTGTTTCACTTCAAATTCTTTTCAGTCCTTTAATAATAATAATAATAATAATAATAATAATAATAATAATGTGCAACATTTACTTCATGTATTGAAAAAAAATCATATCATGCTAGACAGCTAGAGAGCAAAGAAACTGAAATATTAAGAGCAATATTTATTGACAGGAAATACGTAAGGATGATTGTGAATCTAGCATGTAAAAATGAGAATTTAGTTAAAACGGGGGAAATTTTACATTGTCAAAAAGAAATGGTAAAATAGAATTGAAGAAAATAACGGAATTAGATATCAAGGTAGTCATTTTTTTTTCTTTTGTAACGTTGTATTTATCTTTAAGTTCTTCGAAAGTAATGGTAAATAGTTTTTGATTCCCATTTTTCTAGTTTAAATAACTGTTTTCTTAAATTCATAAAGAAAAAAGTTTAGGCCTATAATATTCTTCCAGTTAAAGGAGCTCTGCAGCAAAGCAGAAGTGTAACCGAGAGCTCCTATAGGCCTATGTATGTTTATGAATGAAATAAACATTCTCTTCTAGTGTTTTGTGTTAGAAGTTCCATTTTTAACTCAAGCTGTCTAAAAAACTTTATATGAACATTTATTCATAGAGGTTGCCTGAAAAGTAGTTATAAGCTTCCATTATCTTTTCAAAGAATTGAAGAAACACATGGTGTTTCACTTCAATTGTTTTTATTTATTCATCCTTGGATCAGCAAGCATAATATGAGTAGTATTCTAGCGAAGTAATTTCTAATTCCATTTCATCTTGTAACTAATGAATCTTCATTTGCAGCTGACTCCAGATCGCTTCCCGCTGGGAGTCATTCCGGAGATGATATCATGTTGGACGTTACGGGAATGGGATACTGTGTCATTTCATCTCGTCTCTCGGCGACTAATTAAGACATAAAGCACAACTAGGGAATTGCAACATATACAGTAACTGTATATTCTCACGTCTTCTCACATGTACGGATGCCCTTAAAATACCGGGTGTCTCAGAAACATAAAATCGAAGAGGACCTATATATGAAATTTAGAAATTCTACATTTTTTATACGATTTTCTTGTGTCCTTTCCTGGCTCTGGAAGCATTTCCACAATGAATCCTAAAACTTTCAGAGTTGTGAATTTATTAGACCTTGAAAAAATATATGATGTGATTTTTTAAGTGTGTTTCCATGGCATAAGTTCCTGAATTTATATATTTGTTCAGTGTGTTTATTGTACTTATTAAAGTGAACATTAAAAAAGATGTTTGAAAATACCGAAAACCTAAAATAAAACTATTTTAATATGTTTAAAAAAACTACAACAGGGTTTATAAAACTTAAAAATCCGGGCCCTAGTTATAAGTTAGCCATTGTTTGCACAAACTCAGAGTTTAAATTCTTCTATGGCGAATCTTTGCTTTAGGTTGAGACAGCTAAATATGAATTCCTGCAGTGTGGCCTCTGCAGAATGTGAAAAGAAATCTGAGGGTAGTGAAAGCTATGTGAGTATATCAGAACACAAACTTTTTAATCTTAATCTCTGTTTAATCTCTATCGTCATTCATTATAAAACTGGAATGACTCCTGAAGACGTGGCAAAAAAAAAAAAAAAATCCCTTTAGGCAAGCCTACAGGCTGAGGTAGATTTCTAAGTGCTTTTGGTTTAATTTACTGTCGCTGTGTAGCACTCTTCTTCTTTAGCCTTGGCATGACAAACCCGCAATAATAACAGCAAAAAAAGGAAAGATTACTTTTTCAAACGTTCAAATCTCGCCTTATATGAGAACTATCAAGAAACTAGTTATTGATTTGTAGAGTACTCATCAAGAGCTTTTCAACGATACCCCACAAGACGTAGTTTCAAAAATTTCGAATTTCCATCCCCTCACCCCCACCCCTACTTGTACCCCCAAAAACCCCTGAATTGTTGGTGTCACTGTGAACTCCATAGGGAGTAGGCTACTCTAATTTATTGAAACAAAGTTTCCCTCTATACTTCATAGGGGCCGAGATATGTTTTAAAATTTCAACCCCCTCCCCCGACCACCCCCTAGAAATAACATAATAAAATTTGGTTCAAATATCTTCAAAATTACGGCCGCTAGAATGTAAAGATATATATAAATATATATATATCACAATTTTTTTTTTTTTTTTGAACGGGCGGTGGTTTCGTACTTAAGGAATCATGAAACGTAAAGATATGAAAGAATTTTTCGAAAATCATGACATGGTATCGATCGCAATAGGTAGATTTTTCTTCGAAATCTACCTAAAAAAACTATATAATTACTTTCTCTCGCAACATCCGGATCTAGAAAATAAACCTAAGTCCAAATCTTTAGAATTAGTAACTCACAACTTAATTATTAACAGTCCAAAATGTAACTCATTTTTTAAAACTAAGTTTACTAATTTTAGCTCTACCATTTTTAGTACTTATTTATTATTAGATTTAATATTTTAATCTTCTTCTTTCTGTAACTCCTTTGTGCTGTTAAGCGTGGAGTACCAGCCTCTACCCATTTCCTCCACTCATTTCGGTCCATTACCATTCTCTTCATTTCTGTCCATGTCTTTCCCTTTTCTTTTCCCAACTCCTCAATGTATTCCTGGTATAGCATACGTGGCCTTCCCCTTGCTCTTGTGCCTATTGGTCTTGTTTCTAAATACTGTTTCGGTTTTCTTTCTTCTGGCATGCGGGATACATGTCCATACCATTTAAGTTGTCTTTTTTCCAATATTCTTTTAACGGAGTGGATACCTAACTCCTCTCTTATTGTTACATTATTTTAATCCTAGCTCTTAATTTTTTACATTTTTTATGCAATTTGCACGTCAGCTTTTTTCTCACTATTTTCACTTATTTGACATCCTCCTCCGATCAGGAGCAATGCTCATTCGGGGGCAATAATTATAATAATTATTTAATAAATTATATTGTTTTTTGATTGATTAAATGATACTGATTCAGCTTGTATTTTTGTAAACATTAATTTGTTGGTGTTATGACTTGTATTTTTTATACTTTTTTTTTTGTAATTGTGTTTATATAGTAAATTGTATGTGTGGTGTAATAATAAAACAGTTTTCAGGCTGAATTCTTGCAGTGTGGTCTCTTCAGAATGTGAAGGGAAATCTGAGGGTAGTGAAAGCTATGTGAGTATATCAGAACATAAACTTTTCAATCTTAATCTCTGTCGAATCTCTCGTCATTCTTTATAAAACTGGAATGAATCCTGAAGACGTGTCCACTGAAATGCGGAAACGAGTCCAGGAAGTATTGTCCGGGCTGTGATTATCGCTCCACCCTCGCTTGTCGTGACTCCGGTTTGACCATTAATCATTTTAACTGAGCAATTTATAAAACTCGTTTCAGAAATTGAGAAAATTGGAGTTCATGTCGCACGTCAGGAAAGAATTCCAACAGGAACTGTACAAGATTTTCTATCGTCACACTTCCTTCTCACGTCTTTCCTCTTTGCATCCTCCTTCCTATTGCCTTTGGTACTTTTTCTAACTTCCCTTTCAAAACTAGAAATTCGCTTGAATTCCCTTCTTTCAACGCCTATTGGAGATTTTCGTAACACAATGGACCTCACGTGAAACACAGGACTTTTTTCTTCCTCAATCATGAAACGTAGGTCAAAAATGAAGTTAATTCTAAAACACACGAATTTTAACACCCATGACTACAATAGAGCTCTAATTATCCGAACTCCAACTATTCGGATCGCTTTCAGTCCGTATTCAAGTGGTTTTTTTTCAGCAACAGCTTTCTTTCAGGGCCGATTATTTGCGAAAAAAAAAAATTTAGCCTACAAAATCGACACTTTGTCAGCAAAGCAACTGACTGAAAGATATAAATACAGGTCCCCGAATCCAAAAATACTGTTTTAAAAAACACGCCTATGTGTCTGTGCGTGTCTCTGTGAACAGCCTTATCTCCAAGCGTATGAAAACAAAATATTTGGCGATGTGACAGGAAGATTGGCGGCGACTTTCTCTTACTTTTGATATTACTTTACGTGAAGAAAATTTCGTATATCGCGATTTTCTCGAGAACGACTCGAATGATTATACCAAGAACTAAAACTATTATTTGAAACTTTTTTCTAAAATCAAATCTCTGAAGGGTAGTTATAAGTCTCCCACTGTTTCTAGAAACTCAGTCTTGGTGAACAATAAAGCTTTGTATCAAGATGAAATAACTGAATGCGCCTCTTTCACGGCCTCTTATTCTATATCAGAATTTGAAGTAAGCAAGGTGTGTTGCTCATGCTTAGACTAAAGAAAGTTACGTGAGTGCATTAATCACATTTTAATTGGATTGTGAATCCTTCAGGGATGCGATGCGATGAGTAACAACTTATCTTCATTTTGACAACAGATTTACATGAAGAGAATGTCATTATGTTAAGTTTGTATTATACAAAGAGGCAAAACTTTTATTTGGGTAGAAGAAGTTGTGTGTTTCATATCATATTTTAACTAATTTGTCTAATTTTGTTATGGAGAATTTTCGCAACGTCTGAAGAAGCTATATCATCGACAAATATTAGTAAAATTTGATTTATGTCATTCACACTTCTTCACAGGGGGCGTCTAATAATTTCCCCACATAAATTTTAATTCGAAATTAAGTAATGGTAAGAAGAACAAAACAACGACGGGTTTTCAGCAGTATATTACGAAAAAGGTAACTAAAATTAAATCTCTGGCATTAGCATTGCCAAACCTGTTATTCAGCGATTAACTTTTTTTCGTAACATTGGCACAGCCTCCCCGATCGTTGCCTCATCAGAATGATAGCTGTTTAAATTAAAACAAGAGAAGGCCAGTGTGATGCCGGAAGATAAACCATTCACCTGTATAATTTACATTCGGCTTCCTTGAAGCCATCGCCTGTTCAGGCTGACGCAATTTTCACGTATATTCCAGTGACTTTCAGGCAGGCGTAGTAAAAACTGGCCTCACGTTATTGTTACATGTGCTCACGGCCGAACCTGCGCAATCAGAGGTGGCCACGCAACGCTTCCTCGATCTCAATCACTTGTTGTTTATAGAGGTTATAAAGTCTTAGAAGAACCTATGACACCTTGATTATACATATACGCCTCTTGCTCATTATATAAACCAAGTAAAAGTAAGAAGGACTAATAAATATTTCTAGATCAGCCTCATTAGTACCCTATTTAATGGACACAGCTATAATCAAAGCAAATAAATTCGTATTATTGTTTAAATACAGGGTGTTAATGAATAGCATCGAAATATTTTACCTGTTTATAGAGGGATATACACAAGCAACTTTTATTAAGAGATTTTTGCTCTATGGATTCAATTTTTCCTGTAACAGCATAAAATCTCCCAGGGCATGGCCACCACTGACTTCTAACATTTTTTAAAATAGGAAACAAAGGAACTTCGTTGTTAACACTGGAGATATGAATTAAAAAAACTTACACAGTGGCGGCCAGTCATGTGATTAGTCTGTAAATTTGGCAGATTATGGAAACACGAAATTATGATATAGCCGTTTATGAATGATTAAGAATAAGATTTTGTCGATCGCTAAGGCGGCATGAAGTCAATTTATTTTGGTTCATTATTGACTTATAGTCCATGTGCCAGACCCCCAAAACTTACCATAGCATTATAATTTGGGGGGACTGAATGAAACCTATACCACACGTTCCTGGGGTCATGTGGAGCAAAAAAGTTGGGGGGGGCCATCATGAGGAGGTAGCTTTCAAACATGGCGGCCATTCAAAATGGCGGACGACTGTGAATCTTTATATTCAAATATCTCGGGACTGGGTTCATCAATCTATAATTTTGTTTTTTCAAAATGTAGGTTATTCTTCTGGCTACATGTTTGTTCCACATGTATGTGGCCAAAAAACCAGTATTTATTGGTCAAAACTCTAAAAATCGGAAAAATAGGTTTTTTGACATTTACGTTTTGCAGTTTATTACTCTAACCGTTGGGTATATCGAAAAAGTGTTTGAAACAAAAGTTGTAGAGACACATCTCACCTTTCAAACGCAAAAATGAAATCGAAGATCGGATCAATAGAATCCGAGATATCCAGATTCAAAGCGAGGTTGAGCGTGTTGACCGAGCGCTCGGTGCAGCCTAGCGAGAGGCGAGACTTGGCGTAAAATCCTGCGCTTTATTTATTTTTAACCTCAATAATTGCTTTATTACTAGATAAATTTACATTACCTACTAATGTGCCCGCGGGCCAGGCGTTGCCCATATATGATCTAGACGTATGTGGGAGGACAATAGTACGATAGATTTTAGGGAATTAAGATTTGCGAAGGATGGTTAGAAGGAGTGAACAGAATAGGGTTAAATGGCGGGCTTATGTAAGCGCGGCAATGAACCTTCGGGTTCCATCAAATAGGTAATATTCCTTTAGTTTGCCTAGGAATTGTCTATTGCCATTGAGTAAGCAAGTAAGTAAGTAAAGGTATAATATAAATTTTACTAACCAATACCGTTTTTTATGTACGAGGGTATAAGATTATATATGAAAATCTCGACTGTAATGAAGTTCATTAATGATATAATAATTGGGCTGAACAGTGAAGCAGCGAGTAATTGTGTAAATTCTGCAGAGGAGACGAGATACGTTAAAACGTAGTTACTCAATATTAGACGAACTTTGCTGAGAATCCGAACAGTTTCGTAATGGGAACTGATGACGTTATTTACATTCACCGTTAAACCAGAATAATGAGTTAATCGAGTTACTGTAATTGCCGGCAAGATCCTAATATGTAACCTTGGGGATGTGGAATGCCGCTCAGTCGAGCAGATAAAGCGTACCTGTACGTGAAGGCAGGGGATTGTTGTTGCAAATAATTGCATATCCAGTCACTTTTCAAAATACACGTCAGTTTCCTCGTGGAGATCGGATCCGATAATATTAGGCGTACTACTTGTCCTGTTAGATGAACAAGAGGTTAATTATAAGCATTTTTTTATATTTTTATAGCTATTTATGTATCAAGTACGCAAAATAACGCTTTAGCGGACGAATCTAGTATAGCGGCCGAGGCGAAAGCCGAGGCTGAAATACTGGATGAGTCCGCTAAAGTTTTTGCGTACGTGGTGCATACAATATTTTTTAGTAAAAGTTCTATAAATTATATGAAATAAAACAAAAAATACCGTATAATTAATTATAATGAAAGGCAGTCAGTAATTTCTGTTATATTGTCATGGCCATCTAGATCATAAAACAACAATGACCGTACGTAGCAATAACAAATAGATGCATAATATAT
Source organism: Ectobius pallidus (assembly GCA_964059195.1). Lineage (NCBI taxonomy): Eukaryota > Metazoa > Arthropoda > Insecta > Blattodea > Ectobiidae > Ectobius > Ectobius pallidus. Next base: position 161,063,508 of record CAXKWD010000005.1, on the reverse strand, counting down.
GAGTCCTTTGTTTGTAAACAATATTGCATACGAACTAGTATTTATGAAAAGCTTGTGAAAATATAAATGATAATTCCAAGGAAATTTCAATCCAAGCCAGAAACATTGAATTGGAGCTGCTACCAGCAACTTCACGGCAGAAATAGGCTATGAGAAGGGATATATTACGGCATTTAAATGCTGTTCGTCCATGGTAAGGAATGTTTTTCAAGTGAACCAAAATGTGAAAAGTTGTTGGCTTATGTGATGTCATGTGATGAAGTGGGCTACCGTGTTTTGCGAAAAATCCTGGTAAAGTTTCTGATTATCATAAAGAAACGTGTTGGCTTAAATTTGTTGTTTTATGACCAATTATATGCGTAAATCCATGTTAAAGTTGGTGTGACTGGTCAATGCCATCTGGGTTTTGTTTACAGATTGCCATGACGACTTTAAACGACAAGGCCGCTAAAATTGCATTTTCAATGCAGTTTGAATGCACTTTTATGCAATTTTAGCGGACTTGTCCTTTAAAGTGCAGCTTTTCGGCGTGTTACCAGTCCGATAAACAGCTGTTTTAGAGAGCGTGTACTAAAAAATTTATTTTATTTACTGTATGAAACGCAACATATATACATCAGATAAATGCCATAGGCCCGGAATTATAAAGAATGTTTAACTCTGGTTTAGGTTCAAACTTGAGTTTTTCATATTATTGCGTATTATAAACTTTAACCTTCAGTTAATCTTCAGTTTAACTTTACTGGAACTCATCTTCGGTTTAACTAGAGGCTAAGGCAATGTTTCAAGATGGCGGTCCCAGCTTTAAATATGAATATTGCAGATGTATTTGAGGAATTGTAAAGATTATCCCACGAATCTTGTTTTTGTCCCCATGTCGTTGAATCGGTTTTTCTACACTCAATCACTGCACAGTTTAACTTAATCTAAAGATCAACTTTGTTTATAATACCGGGCCTAAATGAGCAAGTGCTCTTGTCTGGGTTCAGTTCAGTTATTTATATTTAAAGCAAAGAAAAAAGAAATTACGAAAGAAACATAGCCAAAGAAAAATCTATTGAAACATACAAAGTAAAACATTAATTCCACACAGATATAAGTAGTCTATATTTAATTGTACGAGGGGTATTCCGAAAGTAAGTTTCGTCAATGTATGGCAGGAGCGGCGTGTTCACCAGGGGAACCAAACAAACGCCAGACCAATCCTCACCCGTGGCTGGTTCCACGACGGAAGTGGCGTCAGCGGAGGAGGCATGACGCAGGCGCACTGCGCCGTAGAAGAGCGAGTCGCAGCAGACTGGCGTGCCCGCGGGTATTAGTGTACCGCTCACGATGGCACGAGAGATTTGGCGCCACTGCCATGTACCGCTATCTCCCCTCTTTCAAACGAGCCATTGCTGCAGCCGCTGAACCTTTTATTGTCCGAGGTAGAGCTGTTTGAAATTGATCTCCCGATTTCCGTCCCCGCAAAGTGCGGCCTCCACGAACCCATCTCGCACAAACCGTATGGAACATCAATTTGTCACTCAAAATGGTCTGTATGGAATCTTTAGTAATGTCAGGAAGCTGAGGTGGAGCAGGCTGTGCGCCAATTCCTTGCATCGCAGGGCACCGAGTTTTACCACAGTGGGTTCTTCAAACTGATCGCACGCTACGACAAATGTCTCAATGTCGCTGGCGACTATGTCGAAAAATAGTGCACGGTGTATAGTTCATGCTGCCATGCTGTATTGCTTTTGGGTCAATAAAGTGTCCGTGTGACAAACTGACGAAACTTACTTTCGGAATACCCCTCGTAATAATCTGAAATCGATATAAGTTTGACTCATTTATAAATAAAAGGTTAAAGAAAAACAGGAGAGAAAGAACTAGACAAAGAAGATAATAAAGAGAGGAAGGAAGCAAGAAAAAAGAAAGCAATAAGGGAAATCAAGAAACAACTAAAGACAGAAGGAAATAAAAAGAAAGAAAATAAAGAACGAAGCACGAAAGATAAACAAAAAAGACAGAATGAACGAGAGAAAGCAAGAGAGGCGGAAAGAAAAAGAAAGCAAGTTTTGAAAGAAAAATGAAAGAAATAAAAATAAGAAAGCAAGAAAAAAAAAAAGAACAAGGAACAAAAAAGCGAGAGAGACGGAAAGGAAAAAAAGACAACTTTGGAAGACGAAAAAAGAAAGAGCTAAAGCAATAAAAATAACGCAAGAAAAACAGGAGAGAAAGAACAAGACAAAGAAGTAATAAAGAGAGGAAGGAAGCAAGAAAAAAGAAAGCAATAAGGGAAATCAAGAAACAACTAAAGACAGACGGAAATAATAAGAAAGAAAAGATAGAACGAAGCACGAAAGATTAACAAAAAAGACAGTATGAACGAGAAAAAGCAAGAGAGGCGGAAATAAAAGAAAGCAAGTTTTGAAAGAAAAATGAAAGAAATAAAATAAGAAAGCAAGAAAAAACAAGAAAGAATGAACAAAAATGCGAGAGAGACGGAAGGAAAAAAAGACAACTTTGGAAGACGAAAGAAAGAACTAAAGCAATAAAAATAACGCAAGATAAAAACGAAAGACATAAAGGTAATTACATACGAGGAAAATTAATCAGCTGATACCGCTAGAGCATACTTGACTGTTAAAAAATCCTCATTCATGTTGAAGGATTTCATACTACCCTATTTAGAAGCTGATATAGTGAAGTCTACTTCCTGTTTTCACTACAGGATAAAAAATGTTAAGGGAGGAGGAAGTGGAATAATTTATCCCCACAGACAGCCACGCCCATGTCCGTTGTCAAGATTCGATCTTATGACATTCTAGGGAGATTTCCATGCATCACAGGCAACACCCATTACACCTGCAAGTTACCTTCAATACAATTGAACCCTACACGAGGGATTTCCGCTATTTTCATTCGTAAAAAAAAAAAAGAGTTGCTCTTTGTATTTGTGATTATTTACCTACATTTACATTTTACATTTATTAACATACTTACTTACATTACATTATTATCATTATTACATATTTAATACAAGTAAAAACAAATAAAACCAAACATGCCCCTATATGAGCAATGCTCGTGTTTAGGGGATATAGTAGATTAATCTAAATATAATTACATATCAACATGCGAAGGCATGGGACTAATAACTATCAAATGAAAATGATAGCAGCATTTTACATAGACACCCTATAGATGCAAAGACCATATATTTAATATACTGAACAATTTAGTTGTCATTGTTCATTCGGGTGGCGCCTTAATGTAACAATAATTATCAACGTCTAGTAGTCGGAAATTATTTCTTGATAATTCATTTGGTGGAATTATATAAGAATTAAAATCTACTTGAATAAAATCTGAATATTCATAGCTTCAATATCATTGGTGTCAGATTGTTTTTAATGGAAAAAAAATTACATAAAATACAAAGTATAAATCATATAAATCCTAAAACATTCCTAAAATAGTAAAATTTTATTTCAGTTTAACATTACACACAAATTAAAATTTTAAAAGACACAAAACTTTATTTCTCACCAACTGTTTTTTAAGTTAAGTATTCATTTATTTGGACCGCAGGCGTGGTCTTGTGGTTAGCATTGCTGACTACAGATCCGTCGGCCCGGGTTCGATTCCCGGTACCTCCTCGGATTATTCTGAGGTAGGGAGGTCTGGTAGGGGTGCATTCAGCCTCGTGATTCAAAATGAGGAGCTACTTGATAGAGAAGTAGCGGCTCCGGTCATGAAAACCACCATTAACGGCCGTGGGTGTCGGCATGCTGACCACATGCCCCCCCCCAATCCGGCCGTCTGCCTGTGGTAGATGACGCAGCGGTCGGGTGGTAGGCCAAGTCCCTCCAGGGATGTAGCGCCACGGACGTTTTTTTTATTAATTTGTGTTCCTAAGAATTTCCTTAAAGGAACTAATATGTGCGTTTTTATTTTGTAAAAAAATCGGAATTATTTGGAAAAGTTGAACTCTAATACCATGTATTCAGTACAAAAAGTAATAGACATTATTCTTCATCTGCTTCTTAAGAATTCATGCTGGAAATTCCAAAGAGAGTATGCAAACTCTGACACTTGAAGATTTTGGACGATGAAAAATCAAAAAGTAAAATAATTTTAATAATGAAGACGTATTTTTAGTGCTCGTGGGCATTTAAAATAAAATAGTATGAGGAAGTCATTAGAGTACAAATCAATAAACAAATCAAGTGGATTATGGATCTAAAAGTTCTGGTGATTTTGTAATATATATTTATATGTCTATGTCTATACTCCTTTTAGTTGCGAGGCAGTATCAGGAGCTCGGGATGTGTGTCTATACAGTAGGGTAGGCCATGGAACTATTGCTTGTCAATTGTTTCAATTATTGTATTTTTATGGAGTAAATTTCTTTAAATGGATATGATACAGAGTGAAATGGTGAGAATGATTCATGATATGTAAATGTACAATTCGGCATTTGCCTTTACGACTGGGGAAATCATGAAAAAATCCATGTAAATCGGCCAGCCAAGGTATTTAAACCTGGGACCTCCCGAATGCGAGTCCATGACGTTACCATCTCGGGATTATGTTCAAATTGTACCGTAAGGACCAAAGAATCTTCTTAAACACATAATGCTAACCGGAGATATTAATATAGGCTTTTCTTGAAATTACTTCATTTATTTGTTTGGTTGGCTGTTTTAATGGCTATGTAATTTAACTTTGTTGTTAATTAGCATGAACAGTCTCTGCTATAAGCTAGAGGTACGACATTCCGTGCTGGAGGACAGAAAGCATTCACTGATGAATGATAGAGCAAGCAGTGAGCTTCGTGACTCTGTACAACACAGGAGGCACTGACAAAGAGCAAGGCATGTAATGTTATTTAAGGACTCCAGACCTGTTTACAAGGCACGTTAACTACATCCAACATAAAAGTTGCAAATTTAGAAGCCTGGGAAAGTCAAGGCCGGAATTTAATGACCAGACACCATAACCTGAACTCCAAACAACTAGAAAAGTACGGCAATCAAGATGGAACTCTTAAATGAAACCACTCTATTTGTGAGCTGTATCAATTTGTTTCTCGTATTCTGACTACATCTTCGCTTAATCTTGATCCGTATTTCTTCTCTTTAAACACATGCAACGCATGCGACGATTTCGTCTATATTGTATAGCTGAACTCAAAACATATAATTATTATTATATATTCGCCCGCGTTTATTAATTCGACCGCTAGATTGTTTAAAATAATGTTTTGCACGACGTAACTAATTAGTGGTACTTACGAATATTGTTGCCGTGGATCGTAACTTGACATTCCCGCACGCAATCTGGTTGCTATGAAAACAAAAGAAATCTCCGTGCGGTAAACATTACAAAAAGCACAAGTGCCGTAAGTAAAACCATCATAATACAAGCCTTTATGGAAGACCGGAACCAAGGCCCCCTAGATTGTGGAGACTTTAACAGGACAAATGTTCAGTCCCTATAACAACCAATATATGCGAATCACTTTCTGAAATATAACATCCATCTTCAATAGTGTATATAAGTTACATAATATTTTCAGCTAATATCTCAATTAATATAAATAAATTGATATAAATAATCATCGTGCAAAAAATACCATGCAATACTCGTGCCGTAAGCGCATAACGGATCTCGGAAATTGTAAAATCTCGGCGCAAGCGCCTCGTTTTTTCAAACCCTTTCGTCGATCCGTATGCACCGCTTACGGTACTTGTATCGCAATATACTATAGCCTGTTACCAGAAAGTAATACAGTGAAACCTCCGTATAACAACATTTGTGGGCCTTAGAAGACTGTATTGTTATAAGAGGGTTATTGTTATAAGAGGGTTATTGTTATAATGAGGGGCTGTAATCTGCCACACCTTAGAAAGACTTCATGCAGAAAACTGTGTAATCTACATGATAATTCATGGACCGGACATGTGACAAAGTGGAAAATAATGAATCACACGTTCAGATAAATATTTAAAAAACCCTAATTTGTTACTCAACTTTCTGACTTCCGTTGAATTGTAACAATAGCAACTTTACATGAGCACACTAAAAAAAATAGGCTAAAAATTTTATGGTTTTAAATACTGAGCATAGGTGGTAATTGTAATTTCAAAACAAAGAGGTCAGGAAGTTTAACAAATTTCCATATAGGCCTATTACTCTTTGAAAATACTTAAAATCCCACTGTATAACAGATTATAATTGTTATGCCCTACAGGTGGAAATTTAATATCGAAATATACAGTGAACGCCGCTTGTTGTGTTCACTTCGAGATGCAGGTAATCTATTAACATTAACAGACTGATAACAGTAGCTTAAAGAATTAATTGAAGGTTATTTATTCATACATAAGATAATACACTGCAAAAACAGAATTAAAAGCTATTTATTCATTATTACAAGATAACACGAAACTGTGAATCATTGAAACACTCATAATACAATATTAGACTGCAAGTAACTTGTTGCAATAAATAAAGTTATTTTAATTGTTTCTGTTTTCTGTAACATCGCTACATGTCAACACTGTAATCCTCACAAAACAAAAGCTGCAGCTAAACTAAAGAGTGAAACATGTTTCATTGCTTAAAAGAGAAAGTTAGGGAATACTACCCCCTCGAACTGGTCATCCTGGGAACAATACCGTTACTTCCAGAATATAACACAATACAGTTGAGTTAGAAACAAAACCCTAATTTTTTTTCAATAACGTTCAGTACTTGGAAATAAAACCACAAAAAGGGAAATGTGATAACATAAGCCGAATCTTTGATCCCAATAAACAGTATTATTTCAATGTATCAGTATTAATCCGTAAGGGACTTCATAAAGGTGATAACATTACCCGACTGACAGCATTATCCGCGATTACATCAAGCGGCGTTTGCTGTACAGGGAAAAAAGCGGACCGACTAAAATATCTAAGTTGCCGATATGAGCCACTGCGCATGCCTAGCGGCACTCACAGGATATCAGGGAATGTATTGAAATTTGTTCTAATGTCGACTGTTGACTTATTTCACGTAATTTTCATTGCTTGTGAAAACAAACGTTTCCGTTACATCTCTTACATTTATTTACGTATCACAAGGCTCTGAAATCAGCTACAAGATTCGGTCCGAATTTTTCCCCTACCTGTACATTGTATTTTTTTATTGTTTTTTGTTTTTGTTTGTTTTGTTTAAAGGTTTAAATAAATATGAATAAGTTTCGATTCACCGAATCAACTGTTATCACTGAATTCGGTCATTTTTATAAAAATAAATAAATCGTCCACTGATACATGGACTGCCGTATTTATCAAGCTAGAAGGGCCGTACCAGTAATGGCAAGTAATAACCAGTAATGATGCGCAGTATTGCCCTTGGAGGTGTATAAGGAAACACTCAACAGCCATATTATTAATGGACAACATTAGCTGAAATATCTATGGCATTCGAATTTATCATGCTACGTGCAAGCGTTTACGAAATTCTGCCATTCCTGGCTACACCTATAAATTATTCTAGTTTACATAGACAAGCAAACAGTCCGATTACCACTTAGCATAAAATATGTCACTCTTAGGCGCTTTACTTGCGACATTTAAACTTGAAAGTCACCCAGTCCTGTCTAAAATTTACATGTGTGTGGTCCAAGAAAAAATAAATGAGACCACACCGCTAAAACCTATGTCAAACATTTCACAACAAGAAATATACATACAAAAGCAGACAGTATTTTATTAACTCAGTGGTTTATGTCTAGAGGGCGCGTAGCATGTCACAGCCAGACTGACAACTGCGCCTCGCCTCTCCATTTGACCCATTGCCGAATGATAAAACTGTAACGATTGTATAACATAAAGAATTACCACACGCGTTACGCAAGAACATAACTTGATATGGAGCTTCAACTTCTGCTTCACATGTAGAATTGAAGTAGACCTCATAAAAACGTATTTATATTCAGTTTCCAGGCAAAACTAATGACTACCGTATGGTCACATATGGTAAGCCGAGTCTGAAGCCGTATTGGTTTATAGCCACCAGAGCAGGGTTAACATTTCTGTTACTCCAATCTATTTGACAAAATAGCGGATTGTAAAACTGCAATAAAAATAAATGAAGCATAATAATAAAAATGGGTGCGTGGAACGCCACGCGACAGAAATGAAACATGGATTTTTTTTTTAATTTTGGATTTTTTAAATTTTGGATTTTTTAAATTTTGGATTATTTGACTTTTTTAATATTTTAGATTTTTAGATTGTTTTAAATTTTAGGTTTTTTAATTTTGGATTTTTTATTTGTTAATTTTGGATTTTGTTTTACTTTTTTTAATTTTTTGAATTTTTATAATGGTGAAGGGCTGACCACGCCATAAGCTCGAAGCAGTAATAGCCCCCCACTTAATGCCTGATACTTTTCCCCAGCGCGCTCCCGTAATTTATTTTTTAATTTGGAATTTGGAATTTTTAACTTTGGATTTTTAGATTTTTTAATTTTGGATCTTTTGATTTTTTTAATTGGATAAGCATAGTCATTGAGTTGATTGTGAAACTTCAATATTAAACAATTAAGGAGAAACATACAGGTCTAAGGATCAAAAAAGTAATTTTACTTTTGAGTTAGTGAAATAATTTAGTCAATATCTTCATTACTTTCGGAGTTACGACCATAAATTGTGCAAGCAAGTCATTTACTTGCACTTACTAAGCCCTTGAAATTCTCTTTAGATATGTTTAACGGTCACTTCCTGTAACTCGACAAGTTGTTTAGCCATTGCAGTGAAAATTTACGTGCAAATGTATTTTATACTTAGGCCTATAAATTCTACTATCTACAGCTATTATTAAGACATTTATTATTTTTATGTATATACGAAAATGTAAGTTTAGAATACCTAACTAATAAATTCAATCTAAATTTTTAAACAAAATAAAGCCAAATCACACTTACTTCATCTTCATTTTCATAAGCTGAAATAGCAACAGCTGCTGAATAGTAAACAGAATCCAGATCTTAACCTACTGGTGAGTCTTCAGAATCATTATTGATCTGTAATCGCTTTCTTGAAAGATAATTCGAATATAAATAAAATGTGTCATGAATTAATTGATAAAATAAGGGCAATTTTTTTGGTATTAGTTTGCATTTTTAATCATTTTCAAGGGATAGGTCATTTTTCGGGATTCCATTTTCTGAATTTTCTTATTTTTTAAATTTATGAAGTGTTACAGTCCACAGAAACAAAGCAGACTTGCTACCCCTATTTCTTAAGGAATATGCATTTTGAACTCTGCAGGTCATTGGAGGTAAAAAACATTACTTTTAGACAAGAGACAATAGTTTTCATTTGAGAATAATCGCCAAGTTTTCATCCTTCATTTCAGGTTATATTTATTAAGTGCCAGTATGGTACTTTATGAGATTGTGTGGGGGACGAAAAAATGTCTATCCGTCTGTCTGTCTGTCTGTCTGTCTGTCCGTCTGTCCGTGCGTCTGTACGCACCATAACTCAAGTACGCTTTTTCGGATTTTCATGAAACTTGGTATAAACATTCATAATGTCGATGGGAAGAACCCTATTGATATTGAACCAAATCGGTTCACCGGTACCGGAGTAATGCCCAATTTAGTGCCTATTTTAATAGATTATGGCGCCTTTCTCATAGAAAGGCGCCATCACTCAAATACGCTGTAACGGATTTCCATGAAACTTGGTATACCCATTTATGACGTCCATGAGAAGTGCCCTATTGAATTTGAACATAATCTGTTGACCGGTACCGGAGTAAAACCCAATTTAGTGTATATTTTAAAGACGCGGTAACTCAAATACGCTTCACCGGATTTTTATGAAACTTGGTATACACATTTACAATGTCCATGGGAAGACGTCTATTCATAATGGATAAAATCTGTTGATCTGTTTCGGAGTAATGCTCAATTTAGTGCCTATTTTATGGCAATATACGTATTCGAAAGAATTTATAAAAAAATGAAAATCAGTTATCTTGACAACATAGCCTATTGTTTTACTATGATCTTATAAGGCCTTGGAAATTAAAATACAGGTAGCTATGACAAAAAACACTACTGTTTTACATGCGCTTATCCAACTAGACCGTTAAAATGACCCAGGTGGCCGAGATGGTAGACCTTTCTTCTTCCGTAAGCCCTGCTTAATGAATAAATCTGGAGCTTAACTTGGAAATCAATTTAAAAAAAAAAAACATATTCTGCATATCATAATTGCAGTCATAACTGATTAAACAAAAACATACTGGCACTTTTTTACATCAGTTTACCTGATTTTATTTAAACAGCCATTGCTTTTCTTGTTCTTGAAATAAAGAATTAAATATCCCATTTTTTGTTATTTCATTTTAAATGGCATCTATTTGCCAGGACAATTTTAAGAGCATGCCAGTTCGAAAATAATAGTTTTTTTTTGTCTAAAAGTATCCAAATTGCAAAAATGGTAACAAATTAAGAATGCTTTATATTGTAAATTTTAAGTAAATAGTCATCCATTTAACTGCTCTCTAAATTCAACTTACTATGTGTAAAATGCTAAATACAAGAAAAAATGAATCATTTATTGTTTTTTTTTTTAATTTGCTGTTATATTTTATTTTTTTAATCATAAAGGTTTTATTTTTGCATTTTTTGCGCTTTTTTTTTTGTCATTTTATTGGCCTTGCACTAACTACCATAAATCCTCTGTAAGTCTATACGTACTGTAATGCAATCAGATGATGCAAATACACATATCAAATTCACAAGCATTACGAAACGTACAGAACGTTTCACATTATTATTTGCGTACTGAAGGCTAAACCAATGCCGAAAAGTGCGAACGTCCGGTCTGTTACCTAATCCGTTGCTAAGTGGTAAAAGACCGGACGTCCTCCAGTTATAGCTTTTATCACATAGCATTGGCCCTAATGTAACGATGTGGTGATGAATTTTGAAACATATCGGGTTTTGCAAAACGCCAAGTGCTACACCCATCTCGACGACCCACCTGCTTGGTGGATGGTGTTGCAACTCGTGGCCCCGATTCGCGGCCGGCCTCCAATTAGGCAACGCGTCGTAAAGCACAATGCTTATGATACTCTAAATACTGGCAAACCTGTTTAGCGCCATAACAACGTCGAATGTGAACTCTTAAAATATACAACCAGTGCAGTTCCTGCCACTGGTCCTAATTATCTGCTGGAGTAGTGCCAAAACGCACTAAATCCATATAACCATATAACCTTTACGTGTAGCAAGTGTTAGGCCTACATTTCTAAATATGCTCCAACGACATTCCGGTCAAAATCAATATTTTATGGAATTAGCAGTTAATTTACATTTATTAGAATATCTGAAAAGAAAAATTCCTCTGACACCGGAACTCGAACCCGTGACCTTCGACCTTCTGTGCCGGCGTTTTTCAACCAAGCTTACCAGTCGGCCTGAATATGTTCTTAAATTACAAAATGGCGTGTTCTAAATTAAATCCGTGGCATATCAATCCCATATTTTCAGATTAATTAATAGGCTAATAACAATAATAATAATAATAATTTTTATTATTGTCGTTGCGCATTTACATTGATGCAATAGACAGATTCAGATGATAATAACATGCTCCTTCCATGGTTTTCTCGTGATTAACTTATGTTCTTTTCAGTCTGAAAGAAAACTCAAAAAGGTAGTATCATCGGCGAACATGGTTGTATTTGAGTTTTTTATATTACAGGGAAGGTCATTCATTACAATTAAAAATAGAAGGGGACCCAAAATGGATCCCTGCGGCACTCCGTTCATAAAAGCGAACGCTGGATTGAAATTTACTTGTGCCTACCCCAATTAGAACCAAGGAAAATGACCATATTTGAGATTATAATGTTCTTTAAAACTTATAAAATCCATATAAATTATAAACTCAGTTTGTTGCTAAAAATAGGCGATATGGAAGAAAATTGTGAAGTGGCAGCCATATAAATAGCAGAAGAGGAAGCATGCTATAAGAAATGAAGGAAAAAATTACACTAAAACAAAATATTACGATTTTGTACATATTTCTCAATTTACGCATGGAATGTGCGTATTCGCGCTTATTTAGGCATTTCGCACAAACGAACAAATGTAGCGATATTTCGTAAGTTAGATTTAGTTCGCTTAATATTGGTATTTTACGCATGTACTTAGCTAAATAGAGCTAAGGAAAGCTGCTTGTGTAAAAGCTCGCACTTATAGCTGTTACCAAAAAATAGTCCCTAGTTATGGACATTGTCAATAGTGTTAAAATAGCCCGCACAAAATATTAAAAATGAAGGGTTCCTACATGTTCAAAATACTTACTCGAGTTATATAAAGGATTGCCAACAAGCCATCTGTGCAAAATATTTATAAATTTGATAAAATTCACTCTGCAAGCATCATGAAATAGTTTGTTGAATAACTTCAAGGATATTGTATTTAAAAAAAAAATGATTTTGTCAATCTTACCATAGTTCGGACAAGAGATAGTTCAAACTTTCCTATCTGTTATCATCAGCATGTTGTTTTTATTCTACGCTTCAGTGTGGTCCTCTAAAACATCGAAGTGTTCTAAATGGCTGACAACACGAGAGCAATCTATTCTTTCATAGCATATAGGCCAACGTATATGTTGTTCAGGAAAATGTTGTCGTTTACGGCACCTAAAAGAACTCCAAGCCTAAATTAGAGCCTCTGGACAAAATTTCTCGGCCCTTTCACGTCCAAGTAATACCGGAGGGGGGTTAAGGGGCGATGGACTTACCACCTGTCCCTCTGCCCTCTCTAGGAAAATAAGCGTAACAAAATTTACATTGGTAAACAGAAACCTCCACTTGGAGGCCCTACGCCCCAACATGGGGGCATATGATGAAATGAACTGAATTGAATTGAATTGATTGTATTTTAAGGATTGTAAGCGTAGAACTTAAAAGTTGTTCCTTTTATGCAAACAAATAAATTAGAAAAAAATTAGAAATATAATAATAATTACAGAGAGAGAGAGAGAGAGAGAGAGAGAGAGAGAGAGAGAGAGAGAGAGAGAGAATGTTGTCAAACAAAATTAAGTATGCTAATATTGTAGTGTTGTATCTGTTAAATTATAGAACAAAATTATCTGAATTTACGTAATTCGTTAAGATCCCACGCATTTCAATTCCTATCTCCCTCCATCATATGAACACACATGACACAGTACTTAGATTTCGCAACAAGTACCCATCCTTAATACCCAAACGGAAACGCGCAGCAAAATAGTTCCTGCCGCCTTGTAACGATAACAAAAACAACAGTAACAATAGAAAGAATGTGATTTAAGGTCGCTCTGTTCTCAGAATGCTTCCTTATTGTTCAATTATAGAATGCTTAGAAGAAAATACCAGAAATGTAGAGCAATTACATTGTAAATTAATGACGAGATTACGGAGTATTATAAAAAAAAAAAAAACTAAAGCCGGTTTCTATAAACTCGCGAATTACCCATGGGTAAATTATCCAATGGACAGAATTTACACAAGAATAACACCACACAAACACAAATAATTTAAAGAAAGCAATCACTTACTATTGTGGCGAGTTTCTAGATAAATGTCCTCTGGGTAAATATGAAAATGACAGAACAAAATGTTCCTACAAACTCGGGCTAGATCTTTCCAAGGGTAAATCGTCGGGTTAATTTATCCTTTCATGGATGGCTGGATAAAATTTAACCTCTCAGAGGATCAATAATAATTTAAACAATGAGAATCAAAGCCTTCTGAATTAAATTAACTGTACAACTCCAAGGCCTTGCTCATTATATCATTGTAGGTTAAATGGAACTAATTTGCCCATGGTTAATTTACCCATAGGTTATTCACAAGTTTGTAGAAACCGGGCCTTAGTAGGTTAATGTCATGTATTGCAAGTCGACTTGGAAATTGGTTAAGTCAAGTAACCACTGGAAGGCTCTTAGGATTACTCCACAGTGGATGAGGTTCTTGATTCAGCACATGAAGGTGGTCAAGCCGAGAGGCCTACGCACCAGAATATGTCCAGAAACTAGAGATGGATTCTCGATACCTTCAATAGGTATCGATATCAAAGATATTACTACAGATGTGCTCGACAATTTTTCGATACTGTATTAAGATAATATGAAAACTTTTAACTATTTGTTTTGTTAATTTGCCAAAGTTGAAAAAGTATCTATAAGTATTAATATTTTTATTTGGCGAGAATCAGTTTCTCACACAACATATTATAAACCCGCCCGGACTGCAAAGAAAACAATCGGCATAATGATTGGGCCTCTCGCTACCTTATTCTGAAAATGTCTTTGAAAAATTTTCAGCAATTTTATTAAAAATACACGAAAAACGAGACTGTATCCTAAAGGGCACATGGTCAATTTAAGGGTTAAGATGATATTTCTCCCAGCAGGATTCATATGTGGGAGGATAATGATTTCTAAACTAAATTACGTAAGATGCTTAAATTCATGGCGGCTTAGTCTTCTGGGAAGAACATAATCTGAGAATGTTTGAAAACAGGGTGCTTAGGAAAATATTTGGGTCTAAGAGAGATGAAAATAGGGTATTGGAGAAAACTGCAAACGACGAGCTTAATAACCTGTACTCGTCACCGTATATAGTAAGGGTAATTAAATCACGGATGATGAAATGGGCTGGTCATGTTGCGCGCATGGGGGAAGAAAGACATATCTCAAAAATATTGACGGGGAGACCCGAAAGGAAAAAAAACCACTTGGAAGACCTAGATGTAGGTAGGAGGACAATATTAGGATAGATTTAAGGGATATAGGATTTGCGAGGGATGGTTGGAGGGAGTTAGCACAGAATAGGGTTGAGGTAAGCGCGGCAATGAACATCCGGGTTCCAACAAATAGATAATATTCCTTTAGGTTGCTTAAGAATTGTCTATTGCCATTGAGTAAGTAAGTAACATGCTTAAATTACGGTTCAATTTGTTTCCTCAACATCTAATGTAAATTTCGTTAGCACAGGACTACGTTTTCGATTTCACATTTTCGTCAAGTAAACTACTGTAGACCTACATTGTTTTCTAGAGTAGCCTACAGTTTTGAGTTCAGGAGTAAAACACGATAACGCGGTATTGTTCTCATGCCTTAGGTGGTCAAAATGCGTTCTCAGCTGTGGGGATTTTTTTAGGGGTGCTCCAAAGCAAATTGAGCACCAGAGGCGCCATGGGGCTGAAACCCAACCAATAATTTGCCATAGGCCTATTTTGTTAAAACATTTATTACTAGGTCAAGGCATTTGATGATTTTGCATCCTTTTTTATATGGAAGTTAAAGTAAGGTAGCTCAAATATACATAAATGTATATCGTGAAAAAATTTATTAAATAAGGGCAATTTGTTTTTGCATTTTTCCCTTTATTTTGCATTTTTCGTCATTTTCAAGATATAGGTCATTCTTTGGAAATTTTTAGGTCATTTTAAGCATTTCTAGGTCATTTTCGGAGTTTTTAGGTCTTTTTAGGCATTTTAGGTCATGTTTCAATCTTTTCCATGCGCAAATCGTTACTTTTAGACAACAAACAATCGTTTTTATTTTAGAAGCTCCATCAAGTGTTCATAGTCAATTTTAATTCAGGTTTATTGTGAACACCATAGCAGTTTGTCTTGTGGCAATAAAGAATTATCTTTTTCTTTGTTTTTAAATGGCATATATTTGCTAGGGGCAAGTTGATGGGCATGCCAGTTCAGAAAGATTTCTTTTTTTCGCTAAAGGTGTCCGTGTAGTATCGATCTACTTACTTTTTTAGTAATTAAATAAGTGTGTTTTATATTGTAAATTCTCATCCGTTAAATTCCTTTTAGCAATTCATTACTTTAAAAAAAGTAAATATAAGTAACAATGGAAAATATATATGATTTGTTAGTAAGCTTATACGAAGAAGTATATAAAAGATACGCAAAACGAAACATTATATAAAGGAAACCTTTCTGAGTCATAGAAAATTCCGCTCAAAAGAGCGTTTTGCAACCATTCCTGTTTTAAGTCCAAAAAATAAATCTAGTTTGTCGATAAGATAATACGACTTCTAGGCTATAAAATAAATATTACTTGGACACTAGTTCTTGCACAATGCTAAAAACTTCACTATCTAAGAATTTCATATTTCCTTCCAGGCACTTAACATGTGCCATATTCGTGTTATACAGTAACTTATTTGAACGAAAGAAGCAGAAAAATTAGCTACTTACATTCAGCCATCTGCATCTGGATACTCATGCCTGAAAAATAAAGACAAGAAAATTATACATAGTTAAGGCAACTAGTAATATTCGTGATGAGATTAATAAATTATGTATTAGCAGTATATTTCAGCAGAGGCGTAACGAGGGGGGTTTTGGGGGTTTGAACCCCCCCCCCCATTGATTAGAAAAGTGTACAATTTTTTTAAGTCTGCTTATAAATTACTTAATACGAGTATAAAGCGTGGGAAGTTAAAACCTAAATATTCAGGCCCTAATCATTACACACAAAACAATTAATTTACACAGAAAAAAAAGGTGCCATTAGAGAAGCGAGCTAGTTAGGAAACGAAATTCCAGTTGCCAGAACGCCATTGGCGATCCGAGGCGGGCGACATCATTACATTTTGAGAGAAAAAACACTGCTACCTTATTTTCTTTTATTCTCCCCAACAACAACAAAATAAATATTTCAGGTCTAAAGTCAGTAGTCACTAGCCAAACCCATAATTTTATTCGCCATTGTTGTTACATAATATGGGGATCATGGGAATTGGCAAATTTAGTATTCAACCATCTATCCCCTTTAAATATGACCAATTAAATAAATAAATAACACCTATCTTATTTTATAACTCCCCTAGGTCCCAGGTTCAAATCCCGAGACCGGCCAATTTGACGTGGGTTTTTTTCATGGTTACCCCAGTCGTAAAGGTAAATGCCGAATTGGATATTTACATAGCATGAATCATCCTCACCATTTTATTAAGTGCCAGTATGGTACTTTATGAGATTGTGTGGTGGACGAAAAAATGTATGTGGGTCAATCCATTAGAAATGAACCAGGCCAAGTTGCTCGACATTTTTGATTTTCCTAATTTTTTTACCAGTTATTTCCCAACTAAAGGTGAGTTCAAAACTACGGTAAAAAAAATTTTTGGCCCATACTTTTTTTTTGGCGGCCATTTTAAGTTTGCTTTTTAACCATATTTCAGTCGAAAACATGTTTTGCACAAATGTATGTAACTCCGTTAATTTTATAGATAACAAGACAAAATAAACACCAAAATTATCAGAATGAAATGCTCTACATTTTTGTTTTAACACAATATTACCTAAGTAGTGAGGAAAGTGAAGAAAAAAATTCAAAACTACAAATTGAAAATTGACTCAAAACGGGAGTTTTAGTGCCGCAAAATTATTAGAAGGAAGAAAGACTCGCCCTTAATTTTTTTTTTCTGGTGTAGATCTACTATAGGACTACTCGCTGTAGAAGTTTAAAGCTTGAGAACTTTGCGCTTTTTTTTATACAATTTTTAAAAAATGCCCAAAACCGTATTTTGGCAATATTTGAAGCAGAATATCTCAAAAGGGACTGAGTAAAAAATTATGAAATTTATACAGATAACACCTCTTTATGATATAAAGATGTGATATAAATTTGGTGACTGAGACTCACCTGGTTCCCGAGTTACAGTGCATCGAATTTGGCCAAAACTTGCATTATACGCACATGAATTTTAACGGTAATTTAATAGTAAAAATCCAAATTGTAATTTTAAATGCAATATTTTAGTGAACCTAAGTATGTTACACAAAAGAGTTGTACATGTAGGCTACATTTCATCACTTAACATGACCGATTTATAATTTCCTCAAAGCGTTTGTAGCGGTTTTCTTTAAGGCCTAAACGTTACACTTAATTAGAATAAATTAACAACTAGATTAATTATAATTATTTGGTACTCATAGCAAGTTAGCAAAGTAATGCAATGGTACATTAAGATGATTTTTACATATCTGGTGAAAGTTTATTTTCCCACGGAGAGAGAGGCTTTTAGGCCTACCTGAGATATAATAAAGTCGGCCTTTACCAAACTAGAGATTTACAAGCAAAGATAGAATTGCCGCTCCGTAACTATAAAAGAATGTGAATCAATGGGGGAGGAAATGTTTCAATGGAGTATAATACTGTTTAAGTGCTTCCACCAATAAAAACCTCAGTCTCACGAGAATAAGTTGGATACCTGTAGAAATGGTAAGGTTTTAGTTTAAGCCGATAGATTTAAGATAAGACATGATTATTTGCTAGTGAATAGACGTAAGGTAATATTTAAGGTGATTTCTAAGTTATGATTTTAATGCATGAACATGGGTCATGTGAAACTTTAGCAAGTGAATATAATTAATGTGTGAAAGTCGGCGTTTTGCAAAATCAAAGGCAGACGACATCATTGGCTGAGCTATAATTATAGCGATAGCCAATGATATCGTCAAATGTATATGTGACCAATTAGACTCTATGAGGGGCGTGTATTTTGATGACAAAATAGTCAGTTGATTTTTGTCTTCATGATGTTGAGACATCACTCGACTAATAATTTCAGTGGAATGACCACGTAATTCCCAACTCCGCTCGATGGAGGATTTTGTTAAGAAGGAGTCATGTGTGTTAGGGTAGATAACATAATTACAGTCAGATACCCAAGTGCTTTGTAGGTTTGGGAGTATACAACTACACCCATAAGAAGCCGTAGAGAAGTAGCTAGCTCAGATATATGCCAGAAGGCGTATAGTGGTTTAGGCTCGCTGTGGCCTAAGGGTAGTTATGCACACATGACCAGTAACATAAAACTTATTTCATCGTAATTTCTGAGATCACCATTGTAGCCGGATTTCTAGGATATTCCAAGTGTACTGTGACTCATCATTACCAGTGTACTTATGCATTAAGTGGATACAATAAAGTGCAAATTGTCTTGTACTAGAGCTAACAGAAACACGTGTACTTATTCCTGGGCAATTCTTCATTATCACCATGTTATCTGTTGGTCTCCCTGAGGACGGACGTCTCGAGTGCTTGAGGATCGACGGCAGCCGAGGAAGGGGTAAGGAATAAATATGCTTTTTGAGGTACCTGACAAATTAGGATCCCAAAAGCTGGCGCCCAAGTAAAACACCCATACAGAATCCACCCCGGACATAAACTGCGACAAGTGGCACAGCAACTGGGGCTCGAACAGCGGAAGATGCTAGATAAAATTCAAGCACTACATTTCCAAAACTGCTGACCCATCGTAAGGATGAACTGGACCGATCACCAACTGCGGCAGCAATTACAAAACCCAGAAGACAACTATAACGGCGTGGAAAGATGAAGAGCCAACGGAAATTAACAAGAACAGAAGAGGAACTTGGTACGATGGATCACCGAGGGATGACACACCAAAAGATAAGATTTTTATGTATATGTGAGCGCTGATAACTTTTAAAATTAATAGCAGCATAGTTAATTCAAGTAAAGAAAGAAAGTTTTAAATTAAATAACAATTGAAGTTTTAAAACCAAGTAAAATATATTGAATTAAAATAAAATTAGATTGATTGTAAATTGAAGGCAGTCCAGCAGATATCAGCACTCAAATCATGCTCCGTAGCCAGTTTTAAATAACGCCACTGTTATTTAAGATCGGTGAAAGAGGTTTTAGCGGAAGACGAAACGTTGAAATAGAAGGTCTTCTAGCGAAATATTCAGAGTAATTTGTTTTGTTGTTTGTGAAAACATTTTTTGTGTGTTTAGTTATAAGAGGGCTGTGTGAATATAGGTATATGCTACTTAGGAGCGGACGTAAGAAACACGCAAAAATGGATTTAGACTCAGACCTCGGTGGGGGGCAGAATTTTTTCAGCCAGGAACCCGAAATTAATAGTGAGATAGATGATAGAACTCCAGAAAATGAGGTATTAGGAAGTAGGCTGTCTGAGGGAGATGAGGTAGTGAACCAGGTAGATGAAACAGCTGAGGGGACTGCTGAGAGCGAAGGCATTGTTCACCCTGACCTAGAAGGAAGTTCAGAGACCCCAAGTCAAAATGTAAACACGAATCTTGTTATTCCACCAAATATAGAATCCATGTTAGCCCACCTATTGGGGGAAATGAAGGCACATATAAATGATAAAATCGATGTCACTAATGAGCAGATGACGAAAAATATAAATGAAACTAACCATAAAATTGAAGCCACTAATGAGCAGATGATGAAAAATATAAACGATGAAATTAAAGTCAATAATGAGCAGATGACGAAAAATATAAATGATAAAATTCAGGAAACTAACCATGAAATTAAAGTCAATAATGAGCAGATGATGAAAAATATAAATGATAAGATCGAAGCCAGTAATGAACAGGTTAAGATAAACTATGAACAACTAGAGCGTAAAATTGCACAGGGTAGTAAGGAGACAGATGAGAGGTTTGAGAAATTATTAGGGAAGCTGGATGATAAAATAAATATTCAGAATGAGAAATGTAAGAAAAGAGTTACTCTTGAAATAAAGAAGGTGGAGGATCAAATTAATAAAGCTGAAGTTAGGATGAATGAAAAAGTTGAAACGAAAGTAAATAGCTTAAAGGGGGAAATGATGAATTGCTTGTCTGAGATAGGTTTAGGTGTTGATAATGTTAAAAGTAAGACAGCTGAGTTGTCTAAAAAAATGTTAGATGCAGAAAAGACAGTAAAAGAATCTAGGCAGGAGATACAAGCGGAAGTTATGGCTAAGGTGAAGCAGATAGAGAGTAAGATGGATAAAAACTTTGAATGCGTGAACAAGGAAATAACTTGTTTATCGCAAGAAGCGCGTAAAGTGGGTTCGCGGGGAGATAGTGTCAGGAGTGACGTCATACAGGGTGTTTCTGCTGTTAATCAGAATGAGAGTAATAACATCACGATGAGGGCAGTTGAAGATATGACTAGCGGGAACATTTTTGTAGCAGGCCCTAGTTCTGACATCACTCAGATCACTGCTGGACCTCCCGAGAGTATAGGGGTATCTGCAATTGGTAACGACAAGATTTATGTAAATAGTTCCTTGTTTAATGAAGTCACCTTACCGAGTTATGTAGAGAATGCCAGTCAAACACCCCAAGCGTTCTTAAAATGCATGGATGAATATTTTTATTTAAAACAAGTGCCCGAGCAATACAAAATGCTCATGGTTTCTAGGTCACTGCGTCATAAGGCGAAAGATTGGTCCGATCTAACAATTGGCCCAAGCAGTACTTATGAAAGATTTAAAACATTATTTCTGGAGCGGTACTGGGGAGAAGATAAAAAGGCCGAAGTTAGGATTGAGCTTTATAACGGACGTTATAACCCTACAGGAAATGTGTCTTTAGTGGACTACTTTGTTTCTATTGTTAGCCGAGCAAGATTGCTCGAGTCCAATTTAAATGAACAATCTATGACACGGCTTATTATTAAGCACTTTGACCCTGAGGTTCATAACGTTTTAGCGGTAGCAAATGTGACTACATTTAGTCGCGCCATTGAATTACTGTCCAGTTTCGATGCAAGTGCGAGACGTTGCAGGGAGGAAAATAGATCCACTAGGCCGAGGGATATGAACCAAGGACCAAGGGGCAGGACGGATGGAGATAACCGGAATAACGGTCCTTACTACTCTCAACGGAATATGGATAGAAACCGGGGTGCGAACCAAGGTAATCAATTCAGAGGCCCGAGCCACGGTGCAAATAATAACAATAATAATAACGTGGCAAGAGAGACACAAGTAAATAACATTGAATTTTCGGACAACATACCATCTGCTAGGAATAGAACAGGAAGTTTCCGTGGAAGGGGGAGAGGATTTTGCAGAAACAGTCGGAATGCAGGTCAACATGACCGTGAAAATGCAGAGTTTGTGAATAGCCAGTCAGACGGGGGAGTTTCAAACCCTCAGGCAGTGGTATATGAGTCTGGGAATGTAAACACGGATGGAGACAGGCCGGCAGGAAGGGTTAGCGACCCATTAAACTGTTAAGTGGCTTACTTGCGAGTCCACGTAATGTCACGAAAGCGACCTACAAAGAAATAGGCCATGAGGACTCATATGTTGGGGGCGGAGATGAGACGCAATGCACGAAGAATGAAAATATGAATATAAGGGAAAACTATAACAAAATTAGTATACTGAAACCACCAATGGTTAAAGCCAGTATAGGATGCGTAGAGGCAGACCTTATGATCGATACTGGATCAACATATTCGGTAATGGGAGAAAAATTTTACGAACTGTTGAAAGCAAATAAGATAAAATTGCAGGAACTAGTGGTACAAAGTGTGTACTGCAGGACAGCTATCGGAGCGCGCAGGCACAAAATAGAGCGCCAAATTATGCTAGCAGTGAAATTAGGGGACCACACCTTTGAGTTGTACTTTCTGACTGTAAAGAATTTAACGAACAATTTGATTCTGGGGTGTGACTCCTTATCGGACCTCAAAAGTAGGATTGATTTCGAAAATAATTATATCGACATTTTGACCGAAGATGATAGACCTGTACGCGTGCCATTTCTGGAGGTAGAAAAGGTAGTAAGAGGGGATGAAAGCCTTGCAGGAGTGACGGATTTGTTAAATGAGCCGTTTATTATTGAAAGCGTCGAAGTGTCAGAACACACTCGCGCTTACGAATGTAATGAAAACAGCGTAGCTATAATGCGAGACTGTGGAAATGATGAGTATGATGATGATAGTGTAGAGGACACGTATCACATCATGGGGGCTGGGGAATGCAGTGGCGTTTCAGAAGTCAGGGGCTTAAATGAAAATGTCTCCGAACAGGACGCGGTGCGTATACAGGCGATAGATGTGGAAGAAAATTTCAGTCAGGTGAAAGATATGAGCATTGAGGAGATATTATGGAAAAGTGTAACAGAGGTACCGTCACTAACCCATGATCAGAGAGAACAATTATATGCGGTGTTAATTAAGAACAAGCCGGTATACAGTCGAACAGCTGGGCTCTGCTCTATATATCAGCACAGCTTAAAGATGAAGGAGGAGGTCCCGGATTTCAGATATAAAAGCCGCCAGGTGCCTTTACAAATGCAGAGAGGCGCTGACGAGTTAGTAAATGAAATGATTAAGGACGGAATAATTGAAATTTCAAACTCTACGCATATCAGCCCTATTTGTTTGGTGCAGAAACGAGACGGAAGACTGCGTTTAACTTTGGATAGCAGGCGGATAAATTCTTATATCGAGCCGGACCAGTTCCGTGCCGAGCCGATAGATGATTTATTAGCCAGAATGGGCAAATCGAAATACTTCACTAGTTTAGATCTCACTAGTGGGTACTGGCAGATTAGCCTGAGGGAAGAGGATAGAAAATACTGTGCATTTTTGCATGGAGGCGTTTGCTATAATTTCGTACGCTGTGCATTCGGAATTAAAACATCTGGAAGTGCATTGTTGCGTGCTCTCCGACATATGTTTCCTGAAGGAGTAGGCTCTAACGTGACCATGTTTGTGGATGACTTTTTATGTCATACAAATACTTTTGAAGAACATTTAGAACAATTAGACATGGTGCTTAGCACGTTTAAGAAATATGGAATGACTATAAACCCCGGTAAAATGAACCTGATGAAGAGCGAAGTGCGCTTTCTCGGTTACATAATTACAGAGAAAGGTGTCAAAGTCGATCCTGAGCGGGTGGCGGCGATACAGGAGTTGCCTAGGCCACGCAGTCAAAAACAAGTGAGAAAGATTTTAGGAATATTCAATTATCAAGCTAGGTTTATTCCAGCTTATTCGGAGCTAGCGGCACCTCTAAGAGAGCTTTTAAGCAGTAAACGGGGAAAATTCAGATGGGGAGAGAGAGAAGAAAAGTCATTTCGTGAAGTAAAAGAAGCGTTTGAAAATTCAATATTGCTGGAGCGTCCGATAGATGACGGCCAATATATAATTTTCACGGACTCGTCGTCTAGGGCCGTTGGGGCTATGTTGATGCAGGAGCATCCGGATGGCACTAGGCACATACTAGCAGTAGCGTCTAGAGCCCTAAATGAAGTGGAGTCGAGGGGAAGCGCTACGCTGATAGAAATTTTAGGCCTATACTTCGGTCTTGTGAAATTTCACAGGTATATATTCGACCAACATATCATAGCGTATACTGATCACGTGAGCTTGACATTTATTAATAAGTGCTTATTGTCAAATTCGAAGATAAGCCGAATAATTCATGAAATCAGTCAGTTTGACGTGGAAGTTAGGCACGTTGCTGGACGGGACAATCTCTTGTGCGATTTTGTCAGTAGAATGAGGGAAGAGATACCCGAGAGGATGGACTCACATAACAAATGTGTAGACATAATGCAAGTGCGGATGGTTAAAGAGCCGACATTAAGGACCATGTTCTTGAAAATGGGGGAATATCAGAAAGAGGACCAGGAAATAGCGCTGGTGTCTCGGGAGTTAGATTTATACAGAGAAGGGGGTGGTGAAGAAATTGACCTTAAATACATGCGTAAGGATGGGATTGTTTACAAACTTTGCGGCAGGGAAGAGAAGAGGTGGCATGTATACATACCCGGACAGATGGAGACCGCGCTGATAAGATCAGTGCACACCGCACTGTGTCACTCAGGTACCGAGCGGGTGATGTTATACATCTCGTCTCGAGTGTACATAAAGAATCTGGGTAAGAAGGTGAGACAGGTGGTCAGCTGTTGCGATTTGTGCCAACGGGCAAAGCCTGCAAATGTCAGATACGACAGGCCTCCCAGAACCATAACACGAGAGGAGAAAGGAGAGTTAGTGGCTGTGGACTACCACGGACCGCTTCCAAGCGGGAGATTCGGTTTGAAATACATACTGATAGTGTATGACGTTTTCACGCATTTCGTGAAACTTTACCCAACTAAGAGAGCAACATCGTCCGATTGTATAAGGGTGTTATTTGATGATTTCATAGCGAAATACGGACCAATCCGTGCTGTCCTTTCGGACAACGGACCGGCGTTCATTAGTAACCGCTTCTTAAATAAATTAAAATCAGCGGGAATAAAAGCTTACAAAACAAGCAGATATTTCCCACAAGGCAACAGAGCGGAAAGAGGGTTACGCGACCTCTCGTTATATATGAGGGTGTTGTGCCACAAGAAACATTCTGCATGGGTAAAATACTGCCCGGTGATAGAGAGGGTGTTAAACCACTCCATTCACCCTGTCATCCGGACGGAGCCATTCCGCTTGATGATGGAGAAGGAACCGGAACTGCTGGTCGAACACATGCCTGAGGCAATACCCGTAGATGAAGGGAATGCGGAAGTTCGGGACTTGTGTGAAAAAGTGAAGGAATTGGTCAGAAAGCAAGCTGAGAAGCGGAGGCGAAAGGCTTTGCGACACAAGGCCGTTTGGGCACCTCAAGTAGGAGAAAAAGTACTGGTGAGGCGAAAAAACCTATCGAGCGCCATTGATAAGAGCTACGCTAAAATGAACCTGATTTATGACGGTCCGTTTGAGGTGGCACAGGTGTTCAATGATGTCACGATAGAGGCTTTCGACCCTAAAAAGAACCGAATTGTAGGTCGATTCAATCTTTCCCTTTTGAAAAAGTACAAGGAGTAAGGATATTTTGTATAAATCTTGTCAGACTAAGTGCAAAAATCCTAGGTTGACATGAAAATGTAACTATCACTGTATTTGTTGAAGTGTAAAGATGTTTTCTTTTGTATGAAAATTTTGTGTGGAGTGAGTGAGATGATTATGTGAGCAATAGACAGAGGGTCGATCTTTCCCATGTGGAGTGCTTATATATATTTATTCTCTACGCTAAAGGTGAAGGAATAGTTGTTGAAAAGAAGAGAAAATAAGTGTAAGTAAATTTAACATAATCCACAGACGTTACGCATCACATTCGACGCTGTGATTATTCTAAATGAAATGTGAAAATAAATAACGGTAAATCATGTGTGTGGTTGCACGAGGTTGACATATCACTAGAAGAATGTAGGAAGTAGAATGTATGATTGATTGTATAACAGGGTTTAATACTGTGTCTGTATTGAGTGAGGTAATGTTATGCACTTTTAGTTTAAGAGGGTTATAGCCATTGACAATCTTACAACGGGTAAAATTTCTTTCAAGAGCTGAGAAGGGTACGTCACTCAGGTAGAAAGCTCAGAGGTGACAAAAGTAAACATGAACTTGTTAGTAAACAAACTCAGCTGTTTGTACAACAGTAGATGGAGGTCGTTGGTACCTGTCTAGTATGTTTCGGTGGGATGCGAGTTAATGCCATGTTACATAATCAGAGAGTACAATCAGACTATAAACCTGGTATTATCTCGGGGCACGTGTAGCGGTTTTCTTTAAGGCCTAAACGTTACACTTAATTAGAATAAATTAACAACTAGATTAATTATAATTATTTGGTACTCATAGCAAGTTAGCAAAGTAATGCAATGGTACATTAAGATGATTTTTACATATCTGGTGAAAGTTTATTTTCCCACGGAGAGAGAGGCTTTTAGGCCTACCTGAGATATAATAAAGTCGGCCTTTACCAAACTAGAGATTTACAAGCAAAGATAGAATTGCCGCTCCGTAACTATAAAAGAATGTGAATCAATGGGGGAGGAAATGTTTCAATGGAGTATAATACTGTTTAAGTGCTTCCACCAATAAAAACCTCAGTCTCACGAGAATAAGTTGGATACCTGTAGAAATGGTAAGGTTTTAGTTTAAGCCGATAGATTTAAGATAAGACATGATTATTTGCTAGTGAATAGACGTAAGGTAATATTTAAGGTGATTTCTAAGTTATGATTTTAATGCATGAACATGGGTCATGTGAAACTTTAGCAAGTGAATATAATTAATGTGTGAAAGTCGGCGTTTTGCAAAATCAAAGGCAGACGACATCATTGGCTGAGCTATAATTATAGCGATAGCCAATGATATCGTCAAATGTATATGTGACCAATTAGACTCTATGAGGGGCGTGTATTTTGATGACAAAATAGTCAGTTGATTTTTGTCTTCATGATGTTGAGACATCACTCGACTAATAATTTCAGTGGAATGACCACGTAATTCCCAACTCCGCTCGATGGAGGATTTTGTTAAGAAGGAGTCATGTGTGTTAGGGTAGATAACATAATTACAGTCAGATACCCAAGTGCTTTGTAGGTTTGGGAGTATACAACTACACCCATAAGAAGCCGTAGAGAAGTAGCTAGCTCAGATATATGCCAGAAGGCGTATAGTGGTTTAGGCTCGCTGTGGCCTAAGGGTAGTTATGCACACATGACCAGTAACATAAAACTTATTTCATCGTAATTTCTGAGATCACCATTGTAGCCGGATTTCTAGGATATTCCAAGTGTACTGTGACTCATCATTACCAGTGTACTTATGCATTAAGTGGATACAATAAAGTGCAAATTGTCTTGTACTAGAGCTAACAGAAACACGTGTACTTATTCCTGGGCAATTCTTCATTATCACCATGTTATCTGTTGGTCTCCCTGAGGACGGACGTCTCGAGTGCTTGAGGATCGACGGCAGCCGAGGAAGGGGTAAGGAATAAATATGCTTTTTGAGGTACCTGACAAATTAGGATCCCAAAAGCTGGCGCCCAAGTAAAACACCCATACAGAATCCACCCCGGACATAAACTGCGACACGTTGAAGAGCGTTGAAATTTCGGTGCATAGTTTGCAATTTTTGGCCAACTTCGATGCATTGTAACTCTGGAACCAGTTCAGTCTCAGTCACCAAATTATTATCACATCTTTATATCGTAAGGAGGTGTTATGTGTATAAATTTCATAATTTTCACTCAGGCCCTTCTGAGATATTCTACTTCAAATAATGCCAAAATAGGGTCAATCCATTAGAAATGAACCAAATTGAATAAAATTTTTTGCTCAACATTTTTTATTTTCTTAATTTTTTTTTTCCAGTTACTCCCCAATATTAGGTGAGTTCAAAACTAGAGTAAAACATTTTTTAGGCTCATACTTTTTTCTTGGCGGCCATTTTAAGTTTTCTTTGTAACAGTTTTTCGACCGGAAACTTGTTTTGCACAAATGTATGTAACTCTGTTAATTTTATAGATAACAAGACAAAATGAACACCAAAATTATCAGAATGAAATGCTCTACACTTTTGTTTTTACACAATATTACCTAAGTAGTGAGGAAAGTGAAGAAAAAATATCAAAGCTACAAATTGAAAATTGACTTAAAACGGGAGTTTTGGCGTTACAAAATTATTAGAAGGAAGAAAGACTCGCCCTTAATTTTTTTTTCTGGTGTAGATCTACTACAGGACTACTTGCTGTAGAAGTTTAAAGCCTGAGAACTTTGCGGTTTTTTTAATACAATTTTTAAAAAATTCCCAAAACCGTATTTTGGCAATATTTGAAGTAGAATATCTTAAAAGGGACTGAGTGAAAAATTATGAAATTTATACAGATAACACCTCTTTATAATATAAAGATGTGTTAAAAATTTGGTGACTGAGACTCAACTGGTTCCCGAGTTATAGTGCATCGAAGTTGGCCATAACTGCAAACTATGCACCGAAATATCAACACTCTTCAAAGCTTTGAGGAAACCAAATATTTGTCATGCTAACTGATGAAATGTAGCCTACATATACAACTCTATTGTGTAACAAACTTAGGCTCACAAAAATTTTATATTTAAAATTACAAAGTGAATTTTTACTATTAAATGTCGTGTGCCTATAACGCAATTTTTGGCCAAATTCGATGCACTGTAACTCGGGAACCAGTTGAGTCTCAGTCACCAAATTTATATCACATCTTTATATCATAAAGAGGTGTTATCTGTATAAATTTCATAATTTTTTACTCAGTCCCTTTTGAGATATTCTACTTCAAATATTGCCAAAATACGGTTTTGGGCATTTTTTAAAAATTGTATAAAAAAAACCGCAAAGTTCTCAAGCTTTAAACTTCTACAGCGAGTAGTCCTATAGTAGATCTACACCAGAAAAAAAAAATTAAGGGCGAGTCTTTCTTCCTTCTGATAATTTTGCGGCACTAAAACTCCCGTTTTGAGTCAATTTTCAATTTGTAGTTTTGAATTTTTTCTTCACTTTCCTCACTACTTAGGTAATATTGTGTTAGAACAAAAATGTAGAGCATTTGATTCTGATAATTTTGGTGTTTATTTTGTCTTGTTATCTATAAAATTAACAGAGTTACATACATTTGTGCTAAACATGTTTTCGACTGAAATATGGTTAAAAAGCAAACTTAAAATGGCCGCCAAAATAAAAGTATGAGCCCAAAAATTTTTTTACTATAGTTTTGAACTCACCTTTAGTTGGGAAATAACTGGTAAAAAAATTAGGAAAATCAAAAATGTCGAGCAACAAATTTTATTAAATTTGGTTCATTTCTAATGGATTGACCCATGTCCGTCTGTCCGTCTGTCTGTCCGTGTGTCTGTACGCACCATAACTCAAATACGCTTTTTCGGATTTTCATGAAACTTGGAAAACACATTTATAATGTCCATGGGAAGAACCCTATTGATATTGAACCAAATCGGTTCACCGGTACCGGAGTAATGCCCAATTTAGTGCCTATTTTAATAGATTATGGCGCCTTTCTAATAGAAATGCGCTGTATCGGATTTCCATGAAACTTGGTATACCCATTTATGACGTCCATGAGAAGTGCCCTATTGAATTTGAACCTAATCTGTTGACCGGTACCGGAGTAAAACCCAATTTAGTGTCTACTTTAAAGGCGCAATAACTCAAATACGCTTTATCGGATATTTATGAAACTTCGTATACGCATTTATAATGTCCATGGGAAGACGTTTATTGATATTGGACCAAATCGGTTGGCCAGTACCGGAATAATGCCCACTTTAGTGTTTTTATGTTAATATAAAAGAAGTCGCGATAACTCAACTATGCTTTATTGGATTTTCCTGAAATTTTGTATACCCATTTATAATGTACGTGGAAAGACGTCTACTGATATTGGACCAAATCGGTAGACCGGTACCGGAGTAAAACCCAATTTAGTGAATATTTTAAAGACGCGGTAACTCAAATACGCTTTACCGGATTTTTATGAAACTTGGTATACACATTTATAATGTCCATGGGAAGACGTCTATTCATAATTGATAAAATCGATTGACCTGTTTCGGAGTAATGCTCAATTTAGTGCCTATTTTATGGTAATATACGTATTCGAAAGAATTTATAAAAAAAATGAAAATCACTTATGTTGACAACATAGCCTATTGTTTTACTGTGATGTTATAAGGCCTTGGAAATTAAAATACAGGTAGCTATGACAAAAAACATATTAATTGACATGCGCTTATCCAACTAGACCGTTAAAATGACCCAGGTGGCCGAGATGGTAGACCTTTCTTCTTCCGTAAGCCCTGCTTAATGAATAAATCTGGAGTTTAACTTGGAAATCAATTTTTAAAAAAACATATTCTGCATATCATAATTGCAGTCATAACTGATTAAACAAAAACATACTGGCACTTTGTTACATCAGTTTACCTGATTTTATTTTATATCAAATCCACTTAAATTAATACCAGTTTAAATTTACTACACAAAATACACCAATAATAGAAACAATTATTGACAAGCAATAGTTCCATGGCCTACCCTACTGTATAGACACAGATCCCGAACTCCTGATATGGCTCCATAGCTAAAAGGAGTGTAAAAACAGCTGAATTCCCAATTTAGAAGACACAATACAAGTTTGTAATTTCTGCAAAGCACAAACTAAATTTGTAAGAATATTTAAAAGAATTAAACATTCTGGAAGAATTTCAACTAATTGTAAGCTTTAATGGCTGTAAGAAACCAGTCTCATACAAGCGGAGCTATATAGAAGAACTATTGGCTAAAACGTACGGAACCAAAACAAATCGAAGTCATGTGAAAAATTAAAAATTATATCGATAATTTCCGGATATTTCCGAATGCTTAAAAGTAAATACGAATAATGAGTCGTCTTATTCATGTCAAAATTGACTGCCTGTGGCAACGTGAACTATGTATTTACTTAGATTTACGTTGCATAAACTAAAATAAAAATTTCATTAAGAAGATAGTTTTTCCTTTGGCCCTAAGAGAAATTAAAATGGGGACTGGAGAAAACTACATAACGACGAGCTTCATGGTCCAGAGGAGTAACCCCCCCCCCCCATTGGTTAAAAAAAAGGAAAATTGTACAATTTTTTAAAGTCTGCTTATAAATTACTTAATACGAGTATAAAGCCTGGGAAGCTTAAAACTCGTTACTGTGCATCTTAATTTTTAAAATTTTCCGGGGGAGGACCCCCGAGACCTCCTCTCCCTGGGGGGTAT
Source organism: Ectobius pallidus (assembly GCA_964059195.1). Lineage (NCBI taxonomy): Eukaryota > Metazoa > Arthropoda > Insecta > Blattodea > Ectobiidae > Ectobius > Ectobius pallidus. The sequence continues at coordinate 161,032,070 of CAXKWD010000005.1, read as the reverse complement.
TCCATACTCCCCAGACGTTATAACCCCCCCCCCATATGGTCGGCCTGATTACGCCTATGTCATGGTCTATACTCTTCACCGGATATAGTAAGGGTAATTAAATCACGGAGGATGAAATGGGCTGGACATGTTGCGCGCATGGAGGAGGAAAGACGTATCTCAAAAGTATTGACTGGGAGATCCGAAGGGAAAAGACCACCTGGAAGACCTAGACCTAGGTGGGTGGACAATATTACGATAGATTTAAGAAGTAGGATTTGCGAGGGATGATTGGATAGAGTTAGCATAGAATAGGGCTGAATGGCGGGCTCAAATAAGCGCGGCAATAAACCTTCGGGTTCTATAAAATAGATAATATTCCTTTAGCTTGCTGAGGAATTGTCTATTACCATTGACTAAGTAAGATAGTAGTTTTTCCCAAATTGAATTTTTGTCGCCAGCTTCAGAATCTGGTAGCCAATGGCGATCTGGTGACCGGAATTTTGCGCCCTGCAGCCAGTTAAATGCGTCAAATAATAATTGAAGAGCGTTTTTCCAAAAGCCGATATCTACATAAAGTATAGTTTTGAGATATCGGATTTTGATAGAACGCCTTAACCGTAGATATCGGATTTTGCAAAACTACCGTTTTTCTATTATTTCTGAGTGGAACAGGTGTCGGAATATGAAAAAACCCAGTATAACCATTGGAAAGGCAGCTACTTAAACTATACGAAACAATATACAGGGTGTTAATGAATAACACCAAATATTTTACCTGTGTATAGAGGGGACATAGACAAGCAACTTTTATTAGGAGATTTTTGCTCTATGGATTCAATTCTTCCTGTTATAACATAAAATCTCCCAAGGATATGCACGCCACTGACTTCTAATACTTGAAATGATGGGAAACAAAGGAACAGTGAATATTGTGTAGTGATCGGGAAAATTTTAAAAAATGACGATCGATATCTTACAACTCTGAGGGAATAAAAGACAAACGAAACATTTTTGTTAGGTCTGGAATTAGGAATAAAAACATAATGCAGTGGCGGGCAATCATGTGATTAGTCAGTAAATTTGGCAGATTATGAAAATTCTAAATTATGGTATAGCTGTTGATGAATTATTAAGAATCAGGTTTTTATCGATCACTAGGAAGGCATGAAGTCAATTTATTGAAAATTTTAACCCTATTTCGCTCAATTATTGAGTTATGAGCACCAAATTTTAAGGTTTTAATGCCCTGTAGCATACACATTTTACGTCATAGAGCAAAAATGTCCTAATAAAAGTTGCTTCTCTATGTCCCCTCTATACACAGGTAAAATATTTAGGTGTTATTCATTAACACCCTGTATATCTCAATTTTGTCAAAACCTGCAGTTATCGACTTTTGAAAAAACGCTCCTCAATTATAATATGGTTCTGTATTTTATCAATGTGTCTGAATTATCGCTCTTATTCCTGCGGTTCACTGCCAGGCGAGGGAATACACGAGGTGTTGAACGTGATACTCACAAGACAAGAGGCTCGGCAGCCGAAGGTCATGAAAACGTGGCGGCCGCTCATTAGCGGGAAATGATGCAATTTGAAGCAGAATGTCGAGAGGTGTCCCCGGCACGTTTCACACCTCATGTCTGTCAGACTCCACGGAGCAATTGCGCGCAATTTCATTCACAGAAGAATATGCAATTTGAGCAGGCAATCTAACGAGGGAAAGGTGAAGTCCAGGCTTGGAAAAAAACATGTTTTTTTAAAAAAGAACAAAAAAACGTATTTTTGTTTAAAATATGTTTTTTTTTGTTTAAAACGTTTTTTATGTGAACAACAATGTTGGTTGTTTTAAACGTGTTTTTTAAACTTTTTTTATGTTTACAACAATGTTGTTTGTTTAAAAAAAGTTTAAATTGTTCATTTTGTTTAAAACAACCATTTTAATGTGAAGGGCCTATTATATACATAGGCTTATATATATATATATAAAACTTTTAAACAAACTTAAAAAAAAACACAAGCACTTGTTATAAACATTCCAACCCTGGTGAAGTCAGAATGAAAAATTCAATGCCATAGCCGGGATTTGAACCAGGATCTTCGGCTCTCCGTGCCGATCCTCAAGGATTGTGAGTCAGTTGGAGAATTTAATGTTGTACCGGCACGTTGCCATGGTAGCTCAGTTGGTAAGAGCATCGGCACGGAGAGCCGAAGATCCTGGCTGAAATCCCGGCTATGGCATTGAATTTTTCAGTCTCTCTTCACCTTTCCACCTTATCCTACATACGGCCAGTGTGAAAGAATTATCAGTAGGGGGCGGATTTCTATGACATGTCATATTTTTCCCCCTTTGCATTATTTCAGGTTTCCGACTAATTTAAACCCGATTCCAAGCATCCTGGTGAAAATGGAACGGCTTTTATTGTGCATATAACTGCATATTTAGGAAATTTTCAACTAGGCCTACTGTAGCATATTTAGTATGAATATGCATATTTAGGTCATATTTTTGGCATATGTGTGTGCATATTAAAGAAATTTTGAATTTTCTTATCATATTTTGCAAATGTTGCATTATAATGATACTTTTTGAGAATTTACAGGTATTTTAAATAATTAACACCATATTTTAATAAAATGAATTGTAATGAAACTTTAAAAAATTATACACAATGTCTAAGTGGTAAAGTCATATTTTAAATTTTATTGGTCATATTTTAATGGTTTTTAGGTCATAAATGCATGCATATATCCTATTTCATAGGTCATAGAAATCCACCCCCTAATTATCAGTCTAACGAGGGCCTGTATCAGGGTCGATAGATAAACATTCAGACATTTGAGAATACCATAGGAGAAAAATTCCTCCGACACTGGGACTTGAACCCAGGACCTTTGGCTATTCGCGCCAATGCTCTACCAACTGAGCTAAGCCGGAGTTCAATTCACAGCGCCGGATGGAACCTCTCTCCTATGACAATCTCCTAGGGCAATCAGTCATAGGAGAGAGGTTCCATCCGGCGCTGTGAATTGAACTCCGGCTTAGCTCAGTTGGTAGAGCATTGGCGCGAATAGCCAAAGGTCCTGTGTTCAAGTCCCAGTGTCGGAGGAATTTTTCTCCTATGGTATTCTCATGTAATGTCCAACAGAGACAATAATCTGTGGATCATGAAAGCTTATATATCTATTCAGACATTTGTCTTGCAGTTTCCTAACCTTCAAGTTATTTTTTATTTTATTTTTTTATCTTAGTTTTTCCTCCATTTAGTGATATTGAAACGTCCAACGCCGCCTGCGACCTGTCAGGAGAGGGATTATCTATGGTTCACACACATACTTTTTGACCAGGTATGGATATAGAGGGTCTCCCCGGATGAGTGACCAGCGCAATGCCGGGGCCATCTCCAAGACGACACGAACACATATAACGAGACACACCATTCACTCTGATGATAATCACGGCCAGATGATATCTGGGGACCACAAGGGCGTAAAGTTTCCCGACATTTGTCTCACAGGTGAGGAAAACCCAATCTAGGTACTGTTTGGCTGCGAGCTGAAGGCCGAGCTAGCGTTCCCCCACTACCTTACCATGCGCTTGCATTTACTGTCTATGTCTTTCCCCCACTATGCCACCAGCTCGGCCTTCAGCTCATAGTCAGACAGTAACTTGTCCGGACCAGGATTCGAACCCGGGTCCGATGCGTGAGCGATGGACAGCGATGAGCCTTGAAGATAAATAAAAATTATGATTCTTCATAAGCGGATTCCAATTCAATTTCTTAAGTTAAAAAAAAAAAAAATTACAAAATGGAACGAAGTTAAAAGGCATTAGAAGTTATTTTACATATTTTACGTTATCATAGGCTAAGCCTAACACATAGGGGAGAAGTGAACTAAACTCTGGCTTAGCTTAGTTGATAGATCACTGGCACGGATAGCCAAAGGTCCCGGGTTCAAATCTCAGTGTGAGAGGAATTTTTCTCCATTAATATTCTCATGCGCCGTAGCGTAGTGGTTGAGGCGCTGCGCTACAAACCGGAAGGTCGCGGGTTCGATTCCCGATGAGGTCTTTGAGATTTTTCAATTGACCTAATCCTTCTGGTGGCACTATGGCCCTGGGGTCGACTCAGCCTCTAACAGAAATGAGTACAAAGAGCAATCCTGGGGGTAAAGGCGGCCGGTGCGTAAGGCTGACAACCTTACCACCTTCATGTGCCGAATGTCCAAAATCTGGGAGCCTCAACCTCCTGGAACCCTCTGGGCCTCCATGGCCTGTATAGGGATTACTTTACTTTTACTTTACTAATATTCTCATGTAATGTCCATCAGAGACATGGTTCATGAATGCATATATATCCATCATAAGCCTATTAGTTGCGCTTTTTACACGAATTTTACACTTCACGAAGAAAACCTTTTCTTTTAATGCAACAAGTCCCAAACCTGGCTCGTATGTATTTTTAAGAGTAACTTAGTGGAAGTTAAGGAGTGTTTCCTATCCGATTGTATATCCTAGTTTGGAGAGCCCTAAGGTCTTTGCTGAATTCCAGAGTGATGAGATGTCAGGCTTGGAATCACATTGCAAGGATCCCGAGGGAAAATTCCGAGAACGCTCTGCAGTATTGGAAGACAGTCTTCACTCCCAACTGAGTGATCCTGATGTTTTCTAAGTAACATAGAACTCCACTGTCTTATCGGAAATCGAAGCCTTGCCCTGCAAGTTAACTGTGAATAAATGGAATACACCCATGACTCAGGGGAGTATGAACTTGCCAGGAGCGTCACATAAGGTCAATGCTTGAAATAATAATAATGATGATGATGATGATAATAATAATAATAATAATAATAATAATAATAATAATAATAATAATAATAAATCTTGTAAGATGTTATGGCCATAGAGTTAAGGCTCCCGTACACAGAAAGCTATGTTATGTTATGTGTTTCTTATCAGTAGACCTGGGATTTTAAGGCAAATGCCTATTTTGTTCCTTATGAAATAACATGAATTTTTTTTTTTAATATGTGTGTTTCATGATAAATCATTTACATTTATAGAGTTTTATAGTGCCCTAAAATGCCTATTTCAGGGTGTCCACCAAGTAGGCCCTAATGCTGAAGAAATTCCCGGCTTATTCCCTGATTTTCATTGATCATTTCAGAAATTCCCGACCAAAATATGAAGCACTTTCTAATAACTGTGTAAGAAAAATTATAGGATTATACATACTTTAAATAAGAAAAACTTTGAGTAACAAAAGTAATTGCAAACAATAATTACTTAGGCTATAACAGATACAAAAATTAGGAACAATAAAATAATTTGAATAAACTTTTATATAGGCCTATTATTGTCTAGAAGTCTTTTTGATCACACTTTGCAATTTTTCGAATTTTCCCGGATATTTTAACAAATTCATTGACTTTTCCCGGATTTTCCCGACCATACGAAATTCCCGGCCTTTTCCCGGATTTTCCCGACCAGTGGACACCCAGCTATTTGGACCTTTAGAGCCTAATTTACTATTTTAATGCCTAAAATGCCTATTTTGTACAATTAAAATAAAATTCAACTTTTGTAATTTTTACAGTCTTATAATGGACATCCCTCAATGAAAAGCCGAACATCAAAGGTGGGGTTTTCACAGAAACTTGATGATTCCAAACAATTGTCGCTAAAGGAATGCTGACTGATGGGGGAGGGGGAGGAATAAGGGGGAAGGACTACTGTGTCAAATCACCAGTGAAAGAACATCTGTTTAAGTGAATATAGTTTATGATGCCTAATTTTTCAGTTAATTTTGTTAAGAATAGGTATACCACGTTTCTTGCAGTAAAAAAAAGACCATGTTACAGTTTAAGTGTATATTGTAATATTTTAAAGTCTATTTTCTATCTATTTACACATTTTTAAAGTATATTTTGAGTGCCTATTTTATCTTTTAAAAGCATATTTACTTGTTTTAAAAGCCTATTTTAGGTGCCTAAAACTAATTTCTTTCAGAGCCTAAAATCCCAGGTCGAGTTATCAGACATTCATGGGAATTTATTTAGTTTTTCCGAGAAGCCTCTAATTATTATTATTATTATTATTATTATTATTATTATTACTATTATTATTATTATTATTATTATTATTAATGTTATATATGTGTGTATATATATATATATATATATATATATATATATATATATATATATATATATAGAATAACCCCATTAGGACTATGCAAAATACTTAGAGGTGTGCATTTGCCTTCCTTTGTGCCCATATCTTTTTCATCCTTTTTACTTTGGGCTTCCTTTCTCTCTTTAGACCATGTTGTTCCAGTCTTCTTCTTTGGTTTTCCCTCTTGGTCAACTTGCCATTTGTAAATTTTGGTTCTGAAGATTTCCTGGTTTTGAACATCTTCTGGTGTAATTCCTGTCAGTTTCAGATCGGTTTTGATTTCGCTGATCCACTTCATAGTGTCTGTTTTCGCATTACTCCTGTTTTCGTAGAATTCAACCTTTTGTTTTGTAAGTCTGTCTGGGTTCATTCTTTTAATCTGTCCGTAGAATCTCAATCTGCGTTATCTAATGTCACTGTGAATAGGCTATTGTGTATTCTTTGATTTCCTGTTTGCCTCTGAGTCGGTATTGTTCGTCTGCGAGTTTTGGGTCTAGAATAAAACTTTAGGCCCATAAGATGATTACATTGTACTCTGCATATAGATAATTAATAATAATTTTTTCGCGTATGAGCCCATGTATCTACTTTTGCTTTATTTCTGCTTTCATAATATTCCAATATTTGTTTTGTGAGCCTATTTGAATTCATTCGTTTTATATGTCCATAAAATTTTAACCTTCGTTTTCTTAGGTCACTATGAATGTCTGTATATGTTTTTATTTCCTTTTTACTCCTTAGTCTGTATTCTTCACCTATGCTTCGTGGACCTAAAATTTTTCCTATAATTTTGCACTATTTTTATTATATTTTCTACATCTGTTTTTCTGTTCAAAATTAGAGTTCGGCACCATAAAGACACTCGGTTCTAATTACAGTGTTATAGTGTCTCAATTTTGTATATTTAGACATGCACTTCTTATTATAGATGTTTTGTGTAGTAATAATAATAATTTATTATTATTAGTATTATTATTCTTTCTTCTTTCTTTCTTTGTCTTAGTTTTACCTCTCCCTTTTATTATGATTATCTTTTTATTATAATTATTTTTATTTATAAAATTCCTTTTTTCGGGTTGTCAATTAAGGTTATTTAGAATCCCGCAACACACTGTATATCATTGACACATCCTGTGACTGATTATTATTAAGTCAAGGTTTAAAGATAAGATCACTGCAGGATTTAGGCAACCTAACGAACACCTACATGAGTTGTGAAATAATACGGGGGCAAGATGATATCGCATGATATAATAACACATCTTGCTCGTGTGAAGAATTGGGTTCCGACAAGCATGTGACACACGGACGCCTCTGCTTTTATGAAACAGAAGACAAATTTGGAAATACATTGACATCACGAACTATTCTGGTTCATAGACACCACGTACTATTCTGGTTCCTTATTTATTTGGAGAGACCAATAAACTGGTCTGTAAATTACAACAGGATGTTTGACCCTTAAATTGATAACGCATCCTAGTTGCTTGTTTTAAGTTTGTTTTTAAAAGTTCTGAAAAGAATTTGGAAGAATAACTTACTGATTTTAATTTCTTACAAATCATAGATTAAATTACAATCCGGCATGTATAAATAAAAAATTAAGATACGGTTCTAAATCTTTGGAAATTGTAGGGATTTGAGTTTATATTATTAAAGTAGGGTTTTTTTTTGGGGGGGGGGACTTTATTTAACAACATGCTCCATTACAATGTGTAACACTACATGTTCTGGTTTACATCGGTGTTTAAAGTGTTTACACTATTTCCAGATATGTGCTTTGGTTCTTCTCTGGTTCTGTTCTAATTTAAACAACTGTATTATTAGTCAAGTCAATCGTATTCACAAATTTACAGAAGTCTTTTGAAAATCTTTTCATTAAGTCTCTTTTATCTGGTGGCCAAATAGGGTTATTTTATATTTTTACTTCCTCTACCCGTTATAGCCTCTGGACAAAATTTCTCGGCCCTTTCAAGTCCAAGTAATAGGCCTACCTAGTTTCCTGCCGGCAAGATCAGTAAACTGTAGTTTACAAGCCTTGTCCTGCCGGGGGTTGAGAGGCGATGGGCTTACCACCTGTTCCTCTGCCCTCGGAAAATAAGCGTAAGGAAATTTATATCGGTATCAGAAACTTCCACTTAGAGGCCCCTTCGCCCCAACATAGGGGGCTATAGGCTAGGGTTCCAGACAGACCGACAGTCAGACTGCCCGTTACAGGTAGAACAAGTATTATTTTCTACCCCCAAATTCGAAGTTGAGATTTTAACATGAATAGACGTTTTGAAGGTCTCCTGAGTCCAAAAATACTATTTTCGGAAACGTATGTGTGTGTCTGTGTCTGTGTGGATGTCTATGAACAGCCTAGCTCCAGAATGGAAAATTGTATGAAAACAAAATTTTGTACTATCCGCGCGCCATATCTTGAGCGCTCGGCTCCCTAGTCCTCATTCGGTAGGTTTCGTTCAACTTCGTAGGTTGAGCTGACAACATTGAAACACGAAGTACGCTATACACCCTGACATCTAGTGGCTTCAATACTAAACTTTCATTCTGTCTCAGGAACCTTATTTATTTATTGACATTATCTTTTCTGACGCATGGAGTTATGTGGAAAAATACAATTTTTCGAATTGCTTATTTCACAAACACGTCACTGTACATCCAACACTTTCCTCACCTCTTTAAGAATTCCGGATGTGCTAATTTCTGACACTCCCGTGAACTCTGATGTCAATTTCATGGACTGAAAGTTGAGCGAACTTTTCACAAAACGTATTAAATAAGTTTAAAATTAGGCCTCTAATTTTCTCCACTTTTAGATGCCTTACCTCTCTTATGTTTTACAACACGAAATGGTGAAGCATGTTCTGCTAAGACTCTTCTTCATGCTTAAAACTAGTCATCCAGTGTAAATATATTGAGCCTATTTATATAACATTCTCTTCCCGGAGGAAAATGATTTATTTCATAACTAAAGCCTTGTGACGTGTTATTAATTGTTACGCAATACCGTCACCACGTTATATTATTGGACTGCATTAAAATCCTTGTCTATTAAATGTCACTACATAAAATAGCGAGGATGATTCATCGGAAATAATTATAATTCGGCATCCACACTTACGCTGTTGACGTGCGCATACCATATTCGCGATTCTGCTGAAATATGATTTCTTTGGTTGACAACACTGCAGAAAGACTGGCGGAGTAGCTATGTTTTGTTCCCCCCAACCCTCACTTCCCCGTAAATCCAGCGCTCAAGATATGGCGCGCGGATAGTATATGGATTAGGTACCTTCTGAAGATGTAACCCGAAGATTGCCGACAAGTTTCTCTTAATTTTAAGGGGATTTTACATGAATAAATTTTCGTTTTTTGGAATTTTTTCGAAAAAGGCTCTAACGATTTTCTTTTAATTTAGTAATTATTTTTCGTTGTGGCAGGTGTGCCTTTAGTCCCGCGTCTGCTGAGAGCAGACAGGATAAAAATCTTAGATATTAGAACGAAACCAAGATAATTATAAAATAAAAAGCAATTAAACTCAAAAGCCATACATAGTCGTCAAAAGATGAACAATATAAACCCTTATTACGATCTCTCGCTTTATTAAGTGCCAGTATGGTACTTTATGAGATTGTGTGGGGGACGAAAAATGTCTGTCCGTCTGTCTGTCTGTCCGTCCGTGTGTCTGTACGCGCTCTAACTCAAATACGCTTTTTCGGATTTTCATGAAACTTAGAAAACACATTTATAATGTCAATGGGAAGAACCCTATTGATATTGAACCAAATCGGTTCAGCGGTACCGGAGTAATGCCCAATTTAGTGCCTATTTTAATAGATTATGGCGCCTTTCTAATAGAAAGGCGCCATAATTCAAACACGCTGTGTCGGATTTCCATTAAACTTGGTATACGCATTTATGACGTCCATGAAAAGTACTCTGTTAAATTTGAACCTAATCTGTTGACCGGTACCGGAGTAAAACCCAATTTAGTGTCTATTTTAAAGACGCGGTAACTCAAATACGCTTTACCGGATTTTTATGAAATTTGGTATACACATTTATAGTGTTCATGGGAAGACGTCTATTGATATTGGATGAAATCGGTTCACCTGTTTCGGAGTAATGCTCAATTTGGTGCCTATTTTATGATAATATACGTATTCGAAAGAATTTATATAAAAAAAAGAGAATCAGTTATCATGATAACATAGTCAATTGTTTTACTGTTATATTATACGGCTTTGGAAATTAAAATAGAGATAGCTATGACCAAAAGCACTAATGTTTTACATGCGCTTATCCAACTAGACCGTTAAACTGACCCAGTTGACCGAGATGGTAACGTTTTGGCCTCACATTATGGAGTTCCATGGTTCAAATCCCGAAACGAGAGAATTTCACTTTCTTTTTCGTATTTTTATGTGAGTGTGCGATTGTCAAGATATCACAAATCTGTACAGTTCAGCTGATGCTGGAAGATTTTAATCTGATTAAAAAAAACTAGACCTTTGTTCTTTCGTAAGCACTGCTTAATGAATAAATCTGGAGATTAACTTGGAAATGAATTTAAAAAAAAACATATTCTGCATATCATAATTGCAGTCATAACTGATTAAACAAAAACATACTGGCACTTTTTTACATCAGTTTACCTGATTTTATTTACTATGGTTTTTGGCTTATTATGTCAATCTAGGTGGTTTAATCTCTACTTTTTGTGTAACAATTTGTCTAATCCACATCTGTTTTTCCCTACATTGTCTCTAGATTTATGGCATTTAGGAAGTCTATGAAACTTTTCGTATGTTCAAGCATTGGTTTAGTTTTTGTAAAAGCCCATTTTCCTTTTTTGCTTAGCATATCACTTATAAACTTTGCTCTCTCAGTTTCTAGTTTTGAACACTCAAATAGAACGTGGTCCACTGTTTGCACTTCGGCTCCACACCACCAGGAAGGATTATAGGCATGGTGGAGAAATAGGAGATAAAAACCCTAAAAAGGGTAAGAAGATGCTAAAAAATTGCCTCCATTCTGAACTAGAGACGTTTCGTGCTGTCGTTTCATTCACAGGGGCTCTAATTTGCCCTATGAAAAAAGGTGCACACCTAAACATGCCAATTCTGGTCATATGAAAATGAAAATTTAATTGTTTCAGAAGAAAAATTAAAGACTGCATAAAGGGGGAGATGGAACGATACTGAAACATGCTAAGCTTTGAGTTGCACAGTCGGACACACGATATTGGAGATAATACAATCGCTCAACAGTTTCTTTGAGTAAGAAACCCACTTTCGTCATAATGTAAATACAGCACATGTGCTAATGTCTTTCATAACTTGCAGCAAATTTTATTACAAGCTCTTTGAGATTTATTATACGCATGATTATGACAGCGATAAAACATACAGCAAAGTAAACATAAGGAAGCGATGATTCCGTGAAAAGTAATAGACGGCTCTGCTTTGATACATGCACATCCCACTGAATTACCATATATGGCGGGTATATCAAACGCTTGATATAAAAGATGATGGTTTGGAACGGAATATTCTCATATAACCTTAGCAATACCGTTGCGTACTTGACCAAAATTTTATTTTGTTTCAAGTCTAAGCTACATATTTACAATTGTTTAAAATAACTATGCACTTGTTGTGAAAAGAAATATGTAGCCTAGCCTATATGCAGTGCTGGACGCAGGGGGGGATAGGGGGGTTACATCCCCCCCGAAATTTGAAAAAAGGCTATATATGTACTCAAAGTGGCCAGTTTTATAAACTAATTGTATATGTAAGTTGATTAATTTTTTTTAGCAACTTTCTACCAACTCAACCCCCCCCCCCCGAAAACATTTCTGCGTCCGCCACTGCCTATATGTACAAAATACCAAGGAAAAATCACGTGTTAGCTAGATAGTTGGTTTATTGTCTTGAATAATAACAATAATAATAATCTATCTATAATAATACGAGGATGTGTTTGTTTTTTCTGTGCAGGATACCCAGCGAAATCTATTGCACGCAGAGATCTGAAATTTTAAACATAAATGGACTGAAGGGTGGCCGAATGCACCTCGAAACCGTATTTTTAATTTTCGCTTTCGTTCGCCACTTATGAGTGAAAAACTAGCAGATGTCACAAAAATACTTGAAAAATGAGCTGTAAAACGATTGCAAAATTACAACAAAACAATTATCTAAAAACTAAAAAGAATTACCCAAAAATTTGTGTGTAAATGCTAGTTTATTCATCAGAGTTGTATCTATTCTACATTTATATTGTTGACACAATTATAGGCTTTTAATCACTTAATTGTTGCATACGGTCAAACGCAAACAGTAAACGTTTTTCTGTATCCGAAATATAATTATAACAAGATTTATTTATTTATGCTTATTTAGAGTTCTGATAATATCCAATGCAAGTAAATGCACAAAAACTCTTTATAATGCGAGAAACAACGCAAAATGAGAAAATAATGACTTTATAATTTAAAAAATCGCCTAAAATATAAAATATGGAAAAAATAAGACTACAAAATGTCCAAAAAAAGACGCTGAATTTTTAAAAAATACCTAATATAAAAAAATAGGAGAAATGAGCAAAAATTACCCTAAAAATAACCATTTTTATAATATAGAAGTAATTATCAGAATATCTGAACAAGTGGGCAACGTCCATGATGTAGGCCTACCAGTTAAAAGATGACATGTCATCAAAATCCAGGCCCTGCTGATAATATTCTTTCACCATTTTTTCTTCCAAGATTTATGGCGGCGAATCTGTGTGAACCATTTGTGAAAAAGACCACATTACATTTTCAACACTAAGTGTAAGTGTAAAAATCCGGCACTCCTCAGGTTCGGAGTTTATATATATAAACAACCTGTACTTAAAATCAAGCAAGATAAGTTCGTTGGGTAATCTAAAAGTTTATTTCAGTAAATCATTATTGTACGTTTATTTTATACCCGGGGAAATTTTTCTTATTGTGTAATCTACTATTTTATTGTTTTATCTTTAAGTACTATTTACATACCATATTGCTTTACTGATTATTGTTTCACCTACGAGTACTTTCTACGTTTGTTAATAATTGTTATATGCCATACAACTTCCTATTGTGTAATATTATTCTGTTTTTCGTTGTTAATGTTCTTGTCTAGAAAGTAGGCTACGTTGTTAATGTTCTTGTCTAGAAAGTAGGCTACGTTGTTAATGTTCTTGTCTAGATAGTAAGCTTCGTATTTTCGGTTGCCTTGTAATCGAGGAAGCATTTTAAAATAAAATATTAAAGGAGTAACAATAGATTTCCAAGTGTCAATTATTTCGTATTGCATTTCAGATTGTATTAAAGCTAAGTATACTCACTTACTTCTCAATGGCAAAATACAATTCCTAAGCAAGCTAAATTAATATTAGGGCCTATCTATTTTATGGAACCCGAAGGTTCATTGCCGCGCTTACCTGAGCCCGCCATTCAACCCTATTCAGTGCTAACTCCATCCAATCACCCCTCGTAAATCCTACTTCCCTTAAATCTAGGCCTATTCTAATATTGTTCTCCCACCTACGTCTACGTCTTCCAAGTGGTATTTTCTTCAGGTCTCTCAGTCAATAGTTTTGAGGTATGTCTTTCCTCCCCCATGCGCGCAACATGTTCAGCCCATTTCGTCCTCCGTGATTTAATTACCCTTACTATATCCGATGAAGAGTACAGGAAGCTAAGCATACAGAACATAAAATAAAAGAACGCAAAATCACAAATTTATGTATAAGTTACTTTTACGCAGTTTGGTAGATGCGTATGCTACGTATTTATTTGTAGATATTAGTCATTCTGATAAAACCGTTATACTGGCTTTCTGCTCATGTCAGCACGAGTGATTAATAACATTACAGATATTCTACCACTAGTATTTTGTCTGAAAATGACGAAAGCTATTTAAAATTTGATGACACAGCGCAGATAGTTCCGTCATCTTCAGTGGACTGAAAAGCTGACGGAATTACAGTTTTGCGGATAAGGAAACACTATAACGTCTTGTATGAAGCAATATGCAGAATTTATCTAGCGACTTCTCAATAATTCCTCAGCAAAATGATCTTTGAGAATGTTTGATGCCATGGCATGACATAATTTGTGCATAATTTACTCGCTATGTTTTCAAATTATATTACAGCCTTACGTCCTTGACTTTTGTCCGATTAGCGAAACACAGCGCAAAACTACACACCGTAAGATCTACAGTAGGCCCTACTATTGCCAATGCTCTCCGAAATAATGGCTTTAATGTCTTTGAAGAGGTCCACGGTCTTGCCCATTAATAATTAATATAATATCAGAATTTTTAAAAATGGTCAAACTCTGGTTAAATAGAATGATAATTCTTTCACACTGGCCGTGTGTAGGCTAAGATGGACACGTGAAGTCAGAATGAAAAATTCAATGCCATAGCCGGGATTTGAACCAGGATCTTCGGCTCTCCGTGCCGATGCTCTAACCAACTGAGCTACCATGCCAACGTGCCGGTACAACATTAGTCAGTTGGAGAATTTAATGTTGTACCAGCACGTTGGCATGGTAGCTCAGTTGGTTTAGAGCATCGGCACGGAGAGCCGAAGATCCTGGTTCAAATCCCGGCTATGGCATTGAATGATTCATTCTGACTTCACGTGCCCATCTGGTTAAATAGTTTTTAATAATTTCAAACAATTTATTTTAAAATAAATGTGTCCGTTTACAAACAAGCTATTCTTACATAAATTTTCTGGAGAAGGTTTATAAGCTTCAATAGCATGTTTGCCACAATGTTCTTTTTCAGTGCACAGTACACTGTTTATAAAATTTACCTCCATTAATATATCTTTAATCACTCGAAGTTTAAGAATCGAAGTAGGTTACATTCAATTTAACGTGGGCGTGTCTTCAATCCTGATTTCAGTACAAGTAGTGTTTTAGTTGAGGGGAAAATATTTGGGGAGATCGCCTTTACTTCCACAAAGAAGTGTACTATAGAGAATGAAAATGTTGGGGACATTTTGACATAATTATATAGTTTATAACATTAATTCGGAACACTGTCTTAAAAACACATATTATGCTTTAATTTACTCCCATCTAACTTATATGTTATAGATAAGGGGATATACTTTTGGCTATAATATAAAACCTGTACAAACTTTACGAAATAGAGCATTAAGAGCCTTATTATAACTTCCATCCACTTAACCATTATTGGAATTATATCGATATTCGGGCATGCTTCCAATTAGAGAACTTATTAAATCCCAGTTAAGGGTTGCTGTGAAGAAGATTATATAAAATATCACACCTAATATTTATTTTATCTTTAATGATTATATTCACGACTATTTTATTGGAAATTATAATTTTATACACTTACCACAAAATTCTTCAGTCAAATGTGGTACTAAAGGAATTTATTATTCCTTTAGCAGATATTAAAATGAATTACCACAAGATGTTGGGGATCTTAGAAATATAAAGACTTTAGCTTCAAAGACTAAATTTTATTTCCGGTCACAAATATTTTCATGATTCCTATTTTTCTATTTTCTCTATTACAATTTATGGCTTCTGTCATAATCTTAGTAATGTGCTATGTTTCATTTGATTGTTTTCAATAATTCTACTTTCTCCTAGCTCTTAGTAAATGTATTGTTGTTCTCTGTATATTATAATGCACTGCCCCTAGTTATGAGCATTATTGCTCTTTGGGGTCTTTATTGATAAATAAATAAATAAAAATAAAATAAAGGACTGAGCACACGCAAAAAAAGTTTAGCTCTTACGTTCTCTGATAAATATCACAACCTACCATGAAATTTATAACTTTTTAATATTTTCTTTTAAATTCTCAAGTAAATCAAAATATACGTAACATGTTTTACTATATGTATTGCACACTCCCATGTCTGTACTTGTTATTAATATTATTTATGGACCATGTTCTACAAGATAACAATCCCAGACCCCATGCTGAAATACAAAGATGGATAAGCTCGTAGGCTTATTCTGGAGTAGATAAACCTCTTGGTGTAGAAAAAAAAAACTGTTGTGTAATAACTAATGGGATCTGACAAGAGCGGACTTAATGCTGGGTGTTTCGTAAGTCGTATCTCTTAACGAGGAGTGTTAGAAATTTTTAGCGGCGGCAAAGACATTGATCTATGTTAAGGTGTTGATTTGTAGAAAAAGTGACACAACTCTCCCGGAAGGTACTGGTACAGGTGGCACGTTAATTTATCTTAACGCTAAGGTGACAGTGCAGCCAACACTTGCACGAGTAATTACCGTATTGATTACTCATTTCACGTCATGGGAACGGGTTCCATTCTGACAAGGTGGAGTTCAATGGATTCATCATCGTCACTTCTGCCTACGTCAAGTGTCTGAAGACAGTTTTTTTGCATATTTTCGCAACCGGGAAGAAAATGGTTTCAGTTCGAGTCAAAGAGGTTCAAGGAATTTCTTTTTAGGATCATTTACAGGAGATGTATTCTGAAAACTGTATCAGCTAGAGATCTGTTCAAGGCATTAGTAATTCTACCCTTAGCTAAAAATACTTTACTACATTAGACTAAATGGGCAGAATCTGTTAATGAACAAGAGCATCCATAACGTTATCAAACAAGACAGCTGATTGAACAAAAGAATTTACAGGGTGTCCACCAAGTAATGCTGAAGAAATTCCCGGCTTATTCCCTGATTTTCATTGATCATTTCAGCAATTCCCGACCATAATATGAAGCACTTTCTAATAACTGTGTAAGAAAAATTATAGGATTATACATACTTTAAATAAGAAAAACTTAAAGAACAAAAGTAATTGCAAACAATAATTATTTAGGCTATAACAGATACAAAAATTAGGAACAATAAAATTAATTAAATATACTTTCATATAGGCCTATTATTGTCTAGAAGTCTTTTTGATCACACTTTGCAATTTTTCGAATTTTTTCCGGATATTTTAACAAATTCATTGACTTTTCCCGGATTTTCCCGACCATACGAAATTCTCGGCCTTTTCCCGGATTCCCGAATTTTCCCGACCAGTGGACACCCTGATTTAATAAAATAACTACAATTATAAAGTCCACAAAAAACGTTAAAATGATTTTGTAAAGTAGCTAAGGTTGTTCTTACAGACATATGCCTTTTACTCTGTGGATGAATTTTTATCTACATAGACCACATGCCCCCAATCCTGCCTTTTGCCTAGGGTAGCTCCTTCAGGGATGCAGCGCCACGGAGTTTAGTTTAGTTTAGAATACGGCTAGGATCCTCTAGAATCGTTGACGTATAGAAGGCCCTATTTACAAGGAAATTTAATCCAACTCTCCGCATAATGTGTGTCTTATCCCCCCCCCCCAATCCTTCGCTCTCGAACCAAGGTTCATAGGTTAATGTTTGAGTGCCAGATCCTGATCTATACATTCGTTGTGACCCATGTTTTCCAATCTCCCAAATGGAATGTTTCCATATTCCACCGCTTTCACCGCTCACCTAGGCCTGAGCGTTGTTCATAGGCTAATGCATGCGGTCGGACTTGAACTGAAATGAATAAGAGATTGGCTCACTGGTGTGGAACACAGAGGATAAGGAGATTCAATGCCAACTTTAAGTAAAGAAAAACACTAAAAGAAACCAGAAGCACTCGACTGTAGCCTACTTGTTCAGAAGGACTAAAGAAATGATATTCAATTCTATTTTAATTTTTGTAAAAAAATTGTAAAAAACCTGGGACAATTAAGCAAAAAAGGGGACAAAAATTTAAATCACAAAATTTAGGGAATATTTACAATTTACCTTTATCTCATGCACACAAATTATCCCAAATGACTTCTTTAATTTCTTCTTCAAACTGGTGTAGATAATTTATTCCACAGAAATAAATGCCCCATTGTCACCGTACATTTCACTTTTATGTATTCTATCAAGAAGTGCGTTTTTTTTCTTACAATTTATCGTAAAAGTCAGCACATATTAATATGGAGTAGGCCTAATTATTCCATTAAAGTATGTTTTCATAATGAGCAAGACCTTCACCTTCGAAGTTTTATTAATGTAGCGTAATACTCACTGGCCAATCACAATCCCAAAAAGCGGGACATTTGAGTGTCCCAGTCAAATTTTCGAGACTGCGGGACATTTTGTCAAAAAACGGGACTGTCCAGGGAAAAACAGGAATAATGAACACCCTATTCTAATATGAGTTGTTTAGTTTTCCTGTATATACAAGTCATGATGTCCTCAATCACACCAAAACTAGGCATATCTTCAAGTGTCTTGATACACCCAGAGTATATCATAACAAGTAAGAAAATTAATATTCAAGAGAGCGTCTTCAATTACATGGAGAAGGCAGCAATCCTTAATAGTCTACATGCACCTTGACAACAAACACTCACGACAAGGATTAAAAAAGGCATTAACTTGGCGCACAGAGACTATAATTATGTGGTAATGAGAGCTCTACATCTTCATGTTATAACAAAGTATACATCACGCACTCGGTTCAGTATGCAAATTCGTATTCAACTGTCTATCTGCATTTATCATTCAGGCGGGCTGCAGTACAGGAGTTTTAGTTTCGTATTTTTGTATCTCGGAACAAAAAGGACCAAGTCGAGATTCTGGCTCGATTTTGTGTCTACTGAGGTAGTAATTACTTTTGTTTTGTTTTGCCGGTTGTATTATATGGATGTGAGACATAGTCGCTTACTCTTCGGGAAAAACATAATCTAAGAGTGTTAGAAAACAGGGTGCTTAAGAAAATATTTGGGCCTAAGAGAGATGAAATGGGGACTGGAGAAAACTGCACAACGATGAGCTTCATAACCTGTACTCGTCACAGGATATAGTAAGGAGGATGAAATGGGCTGGACATGTTGCGTGCATGGGAGAGGAAATACATATCTAAAAAATATTGACGTGACGAGGAGACCCGAAGGGAAAAGACCACTTGGAAGACCTAGACGCAGGTTGGAGGACAATATTAGAATAGATTTAAGGGAAGTCGGATCTGCGAGGGATGGTTTGATGGAGTTAGCACAGAATAGGGCTGAATGGTGGGCTCAGGTAAGTGTGGCAATGAACCTTCGGCTTCCATAAAATAGATAATATTCCTTTAGCTTAGGACAAACAATTTCAGTAGGCCTATATCTACTGGTCGTTGCAAACGCACTCACAATTACCAGCTTCTACATTTCTGTACTTTTATGTCAGGGAGTGCTCCGGAAAGTAACGGATAAGCCCAGTTTATCTATAATTAGGCTATAAGATACACATGGCTTGGGCCGGATAATTAAGGTAGATATAAATAGACTCACAGTTTAATAAATATTTTTAACATTGTATCCAATTTAAAGAACATTAGCGGCCAAAACAGATTTGATTCTTAACGGAACCTCATACAGCTGAGCAGTTCAAACCATATCATTATATTACAATTGCTTGGCACTAACGAGAAGTGATTTAGACGTGGGATGCATACATACGAAGAGGCGGGCTCTTCTGAAAATAGACCATGAAATAATTGTATTTCTGTTCACAACTATGAGATGTAAGAATCCTTATATGAACAGGAAATGGTTATTTTTAGCGCCGAGTGCAAGCAGCAGAAATCTCATTTGCTTTAAGCTTTATTTACTTCGGTTGTAAATCAATTTCACGTTATGTCAGAATGAAATCTTACGCCTTCGCGATTCAAATAGTTAATGTTACCTAGAATAAACCTATGCATAATCTCCATAATAATGAGTGGTATAAATCTGAAACAACGTAAATGAATTCGACTTCTGTTGGCAGGGTGTGGAAATGATTTAATCATCTGAAACAGTGCAGTTTTAAAATTATAATGGGTTTAGCTCTACATCAACGTTTGATTTAGTTTTTTTCTTAAAGCCATATTTTATTTAAAATGTCTCCCGAGTAGGGAGCATAGGCTATACTATGCTATAAGCATATACTAAGCTTGAACTAAAATCATATACTGAAGCTTGAAAATAACAAGTTTATACAGAAAAGGAAAATGAGGGAATCTCTCGTGGAAGGGAGGTTGAAAGAAAAAAGAAAAAGAGAAAGTGAAAGAAAGACGAAAGACGGCAAAAAAGCGAAAGAAAATAGTAAAATAAGTAAAGGAAGAAAAAAAGCAAGGTAAAAATACTGACAAATGAAGTGGTCGAATAAAAGAATGGATTTATGCTGAACGAGAGAATAACGAAGAATAACGAATAACGAAGAAATCAAAGGAGGGATTAAAGATAGGTAGGGAAGAACACAGAAGCAAACAAAGAAAAATATGAAATAGTAGTAAGTACAGAGGAAAGAAATTGCAACTTTAAAAAAATGGCTTAAAGTAGTTAAAGTACTGGGAGTGGTGTGACAATATACAACCGTCTGACTTGGTCTAAATAACTCTGAATTAACTTGATGTAGGTCCATCATCCTCAACATCAATTGGCTGGGCACCATGACCAATTCAAGCTCGTTCTGCTTGCGAAAGCCACATGGGGGCCAGGGCCGGCGCCTCCTTCTTGCATTGTCCTCTTTCAGTAACACCCTACAGTACATGACACAGCCTTGTCGCGCAATTTATACCATCCTTGAGGTCCAATAGATGCAGCAATAATTGATACAGAGTGTCCACCGACGTTGTTACTGGCCAGGGTCGGACTGGGAATAAAAACACCGGCGCCTTCATTCGTCAAAAAATTATAAAACAAGTATTTTTAAATTACTGTCTTTTTATTATTATTACTATTTCAGCTATGTTTATACTCCTTTTAGCTTCGAGGCTATATCAGGAGTTCGGAATCTGTGTCTGTACCACTGCCCCTTTTATAATATAAATCAAGTAAGTTCGATACTATTCAAAACAAAGAGGCGTGGGTGTCATAGTCCGCACGTGAGAACGCATGTCATCACCGTGATAATGGTAGTTTATTTATTCTCAGTACAACTCACTTCCTCTCTATCTTGAACAAATAAACATGAGAGGGAAATACAAGTACGAAGGGAGGAGTAAGATATGCGTGGGTGTCCCGCAGGGTCGTCGTGAACAATGAATCCTTTATGTTTTGTTTGCTAATTGATATACTATAATGATGACGATGCCAGTGAGAGTTTGTTATTTCACGTGTAAATGTTGATATTATTGTTGCATGAACTTACGAACACTACTTCTCCACTAGCAAGCCACACCCTGGTAATGGCGCATGATAACGATATTAACCAATCACGCTTTGTCACATGATGCCAATCTTCCGCGAACTCTCTGTGAGTTCTCCTCCCCTTTGTTTTGAACAGGATCAAATTTACTTGGGATATACTATAGTTTTTGCATATTGAGGACTGTAATTGGGTTTGTGACAAAGAACGCCAAGCGAAAAGAAGTAGTTAATTAATCATTGCACAAATTGTAAATGTAAAACTTGTAGTTTGTCCAGGGGTAAGTTACAGCCTAAGGCTCAGGCATCCTGGGTAATTTCATATTGGCCAATAAAGAAAAAATAATTAATAATAGTCCTGAAAGCTTCCGCAGTTTTAAGTTCAATTCACGTTTTCCAGGCCAAGATGTGGGGAGTCAATCTGTGCTCATTGTGCAAGACGACATTAGACCTTCAGAAGAACATTGTAACCACTGTACTGTGTCAGCCGGGGAGGGGGTGTTAATCTTTTCGCATTACGTAATTGCTGCGTTTGAAATGGAACAACTTCCTTTGCGGCCGTTCAGTGCAGGAAGGACAAGCAAATTTAGGAGCTGTCCTAATGCGAGCTTGGCTGTCTTGGCGAGAATCTGAAATATGACCTCATCTTGTTTTGCGTGTTTTTATTTTTTACTAGCAGGTGCCCGCGGCTTCGCCCACGATAATTAATTAGAAGATTAAAAATTAAGAGTAAAATAATTAAAACGTATTTATTAACACTTGCACGCGAATCATTAATAAACTAAACGATTATATATTATAATGAAACAGCTAAAAATCCGGCCTTAGAGTTCATTAGAAAGCGCCCCTTGGGGAAAACGACATCAGATTCGAGTTCCCTGATCCAGAAAACCCCTGCATAGCAAGTTCCGTCCAAATCGATAAATGTTTGCCCATTTAGACCTATATTCATTATCCCTCTTCCGTCTATGTTGAACATTTCAGATGTTTGCGTCCCTTGACATCATAAACAAACGAATCGACTAGGGTGGGCTTACAAAATTGAAGCGAAAGATAATTCCAAGCGATATGTTGAAAAAATCGCGATGCTCTTATTTTTAAGTTATGACAAAATAAAAGCAAGGCCAATTGACAATTGACAATTGAAATGTATTGCGGAAAACTGATGCTTCAATAGCGCAAAATAAAAAGAAAGTGTGCGTGGAACGCCACGCGACAGAAGTGAAACTTTAGTTTTTGGATTTTTTCAATTTTGGATTATTGGATTTTTTCAATTTGGATTGTTGGGTTTTGGGACTTTTTATATTGGATTTTTTAAATTTTAGATCTTTGAAATTTTAATTTTTTGAATTGTTTTATTTGTCGATTTTCTATTTTTTTATTTTGGATTTTTTATTTTTAAATTTTGGATTGTGTATTGTTTAATTTTAAATTTTTTAAATTTTGGATTTTAGAATTTTTTAAATTTTGGATATTTGGATTTTTGGACTTTTAAATTTTGGATCTTTAAATTATTTAACTGTGGAATTTTGGATTTTTTAAATTTTGGATCTTTGAATTGTTTTATTTTTGGATTTTTTAACTTAGACTTATAGATTTTTTAAATTCTGGATTTTTAATTTTTTAATTTTGAATTTTTGGATTTTTAAATTTGGTATATTAAGCCTAATCATTGAGTTGATTGTTTTCTGTGCAGTCCGTTCCGTCACACCTCACTAATTTCGTGATGATTTTGAGCGTAACACTAATTTCGTGACGATTTTGAGCGTTACACAAGCTCTCGATATACTCCTACCGCGGCTAAAGAAGTATCACTTCAAAAACACGTTTTCAGTTTTCACTCATAACTGGCGAAGGAAAATGTAAAATCCGGATCAATTGTTAATAAATTTTAGTCCAATGAGGGTCATATTAATATTGTCGTGTTTCTATACTCTATAGTATACTCCTACGCATCTTATTGAGGGTATAAGGTGGTAAAGAAACCCAACACTATTATTGGATCAATTTGTTGGTGATGGGCTTACATAATTTTACTTAAACTGAATGCAGGATACGTTTTCCCATTTCGTATTCATTGACCTGTATGATGTGATCATTATCAGTTTATAACATTAATAAGCTACTAATATTACTGTGGAACCTAATTTTTCATTCAAATCTATTTAAACTTTCTAATACTCAGTGGAATAAGTTATGTGTCAAACTTTCTCAATTGAAGGATCAAGATTTTAGATTAACCCCAATATTTATAAACAGTTATGACGGTTTAAAGAAATACTTTTTCTTCCGTTTGTGAATGATTTAGGATTGTTAAAACTAAAGGAAAAATAATTCTATATGCCGATGATACAGGGATGTTACCAATCTTATGTAGTCGTTTCACTTGTAAATTAACATCTAAAGTGGCTCCAGTACAACAAATTGTCTTTAAACTTATATTTCTAGATCACAGTTCAACCTTCAAACTACAGAATAAATTGAATTAATTTATGGCAATAGTCTTCTAAAAAAATTGTCGCGTATAAAACATTTAGGTTTAATACTAGATGAATGTTTATTATGGGAAATACATTTAGAATATATTGCAAATAAAATTTAAACAGCTGTCGGAACCTTGTATAGTTTTAAGATATAGCCTACCACATGCCTATCAAAAGAGTATATTCTTCATTAACATATTCTCAAATGATTCCATTTGGGGATATTGTAAAAAAAAGTCTAGAAATTATTCAATTAATTCAAAATAGGTATACAAATACATGCTAAATACCGTTGAGCTCTATTAATAAAATAAAATAGACTTAATACCAGCATCTGGATGCCTCAATAATTAAAACCAATACTCCATTGACTTATATTTTGTCACATTTATAAAGCACTAAGAAATTTTGATTTTATAAATGTGACAAAATATAAGTCAATGAACTTTTGGTATTAATCAGGCATCCTAACCAGCAAAAGAAGATGCCCTGAAGATGGCGGATATGCGCCGAAAGGCCTAGGTAAATATTAAAATAAAATATTGTTGAGTTACTGGTATTAAGTCTATTTTATTTTAATTCAAAATAGAGCAAATCGTAATTTGTTTGGGTATTCGTTTTACACTCCAACAAAAAGCTGTGCACTGGTACGGAAAAAATGCCAATAAAATGTTGGTAAACTATCACTTACTTCTATATAGTTTTTAAATGTAGTCTACTTTCTTTCTTTATCTTAGTTTTACCTCTCCCTTTTAAGATTTAAGCAACCCAAGCCGCCCAGTCCCTACAGGCCGCGACTTGTCGGGAGAGGGATTATCTTTGGATCACATACATACTTTTTTGACCAGACAAGGACATAGAGGGATCAGCCCAATGCCGGGGCCACCTCCGTGACAACACGAACACATAGGAAGAGACACACCATTCACACACACACACACACTCACTACAAACAAGGCGAGATGGGTTGAAGATGATAATGACGGCCAGTTGATATCTGGGGACCACAAGGGCCTAAAGTTACCCGACATTTGTCTCAAAGGTGAGGAAAAACCCCCAGAAAAAAACCCACCTAGGTAACTTATTCCGACCAGGATTCCAACCAGGGGGCGCTGCGTGAGAGAAGCGAATGCATCCCCTACGCCACAGCGGTGGACTTTTTAAATGTTACAGTATAGGCAGTGCCGTATTTAAGCCTAGGCAGACTAGGCAGCTGCCTAGGGTGGCAGATTTGAAGGGGCGGCTTTTAAGCTGTTACTGTTTTTTTATTTTTTAATATAATTATTAAACATTTTATTCATAACTCTTCGAAATAGCACTAATGTAACGCACAATGAAATAGAAATGAATAACACTGACAACAAAACACACCTGTTAATTTTTTTACTTATTTACTTATATATTTATTTATTATTATATATTATTATTATTATTACTATTATTATTAGCCTACTATTTCAGTTACAATAATTCTTATTTTAGGTTACTTTGTACATTCATGTGGAAATAAGGGGGCGAAAATATTTTTTTGCACTCCTTAGCTAGTAAGTGTTTCTTATGAAAGTTGTTTACATGGCTCGTAACTTGACATTACCACACGCAATCTTGTTGCTAGGGGCGACGGGCGGAAAGTGAATTGTTGCTAGGGGCGACGGGCGGAAAGTTACTTTACCGCCCGCAAATGCTTATTTGCGAGCAGAAATGACCAAGGCCTCCCAGCTTTATAAATATTCGGTTGCCATAAACAATAACAAATGCGAATCCCTTTCTGAAATAAGCACCATTCTTCAAGTCTGTATTTACATAATATTTTCAGGTAATATCACAATTAATATAATTAAATTGATATAAGTAACCCTCGTGCAAAAAATAGCATGCAACACACGGACCGTAAAGGCATTTACGGGTCTCGAAAACTTAAAAACCCTCGGCTGCGCCTCGGGTTTTCAATCTGTTTCCTCGACCCGTAAACGTGCCTTTCCGCCCTTGTGTCGCAATATACTATTCTCTGCCTAGGGGCGCTTAAGTAGCTAAATACGCCCCTGAGTATAGGCCAATAAATAGGTAGAAAAAAGATGAGCATGGCTTGCTGGTAATAAAATAATACATCAATGGAATCGAGTAATCGTACATGGAAACGTGTATGATTTCGCCATTCCCGCACAATGAAGAAATACAACTGGCTGTTAATGAGTTTATCATCATGCAAAGTTGCACACGCGCGAACAGAAGTAACTACGTACCTTTTCAATGTCACACTGAGATGTAATTACGTATATAACTTACAGTATACTTATCTACATATTCTGATTGCTTCATACCTTGTATCAATATCCATGCGAGTTCTGAGTCTACCTTCCTTACAGGAGCCCATCTAACACTCGGTTTCTACAAACTTGTGAATTACCTATGGGTAAATTATCCATGGACAAATTAGTTCCATTTCACCCACAATGATATAATGAGCAAGGCCTTGGAGTTGTACAGTTAATTTAATTCAGAAGGCTTTGATTCTCATTGTTTAAATTATTATTGATCCTATGAAAGGTTAAATTTTATCCAGTCATCCATGAAAGGATAAAATTAACCCGACGATTTACCCTTGGAAAGATCTAGCCCGAGTTTGTAGGAACATTTTTTCTGTCATTTTCATATTTACCCAGAGGACATTTATCTAGAAACTCGCCACAAGTGTTTGTGATTGCTATCTTTAAATTATTTGTGTTTGTGTGGTGTTATTCTTGTGTAAATTCTGTCCATTGGATAATTTACCCATAGGTAATTCGCGAGTTTATAGAAACCGGCCATTAAAGGGGAAATATATATTTTTATTAATTGCCAGAATGGTACTTTCTAACATTACATGGTGGACAGGAAATATGTCTGTCCGTCCGTCTGTGTGTCCTTGTTTGTCTATTTGCCTGACTGTGAGCGATGCCCAGCCTAATCTAATGCAAACAGAGGTCTGGTAGAGCATTGGCGCGAATAGCCAAAGGTCCTGGGTTCAAGTCCCAGTGTCGGAGGAATTTTTCTCCTATAATATTCTCATGTAATGTCCAACAGAGACAATAATCTGTGGTTCATGAATGCTTATATATCTAAACAGAGGTCTGCTTTAGGAAAGTATGGCTGAGATGGTAACGTCTTGGACTCGCATTCGGGACGTTCCAGGTTCTAATGGCCGGCCAATTTGACATGGGTTTTTTCATGGTTTCCCCAGTCTTAAAGGAAAATGCCGAATTGGATATTTACTTGAATCATCCTCAACATTTCATTCTGTATCGTATTCATCTAAATTAATATCATTTGAAATTGTCTCCATAAAATACACCAGCCGACTGACCCATCGACGAGGCGACGAGCGAATATGCTCGACTGCGAGACTTCGTACATTTTCGTTGGCACGTGGCTGCCGGCTTGCGGGATGGTAGGATAGCTAAGGTGCTGCGCCAACCTCCCTTCTGCTTGTGCTTCTGCTCATCTTGTTTCTTAACTTTTCTCGCTATATTAACCCATGATAAAAATTAATTTTATCGTCTTGCATCATAAATAACTAATTTTCAGGGGAACTCAAATATGCCTTAATGCTGAAAACTGTATACCGGTTTCTTTCCTTTCAAATGAAATCCTTTATGTCATTTTCAATCATCTTCCCCCATTGCGTTATGTACACATAGAATAAAGTCGTCCTGTCTTTCACAACTAATTTAATCTCTTTAAAAAATACATGACTGATAACAAGCTTCTTTTATAGACGTATGACCTGGAAATATTCCAGTTAAACATAACTTATATTTAACAAGCTCTTTGATACATAATACCCCCTTGTTATTACTCATGTTTGTTTACGAGTGGAATGAAAATAAATGCAGGTCACAGATCATCTTATCGGTCGATAAAATATTTCACTCGAGATATTACTGCTGCAATCCAGTTTCTAACGCGTCTATTGGAAAGAAAACGCATATAAATGCTTATTTATAAATATCTCACGCGATCAGAGTGACATTTAAGAGTTCATTAAACGATGGAAGTCAATAATTACGACGGGGGGTACAAAGGCAACAAGGAAGACATAGACATTTGAAACACAGGAAGATTAGGCCTACTAATAGTACGAGAACATGACGTATATTTCCGCAGATAAGTCGACCTTCAGATAAGACGACGTATAAATTTTCGTCAAAGTTTTATAGCTTTGGCGTATGTCTGTCCTATAAGACGACCCCCCCCCCCAAAGTATCAACGGTGAATTTATGCTTACGAAACAACTTCAGAAAATATTTCGGTGTTATTCATTAACACCCTGTATAAATAGTACCTATGAAATTGTAAGAGGATAGAAAATGTCATGTGAGTGTACAGATTGTTTCTTTGTATCCACAGTCGTAAGTACGCTACGGTAAATAAATTATGTGGATTATAATAATAGTAATAATAAAATAATAACAATAGTAATAATAACAACAATAATAAAGTGATTGTAATAGTAGCATAGTGATGGTGGTGGTGGTGGTCCCTTGACAAAATTTCTGTGGACGTCCATGAAGGTACACTGAGAAAATGTTCTTGCAATTTGTGTTCTTTTAGAAAGACGAGGCAGAAAATTATACACTTATCTTATTTTATTACAATTACTATTTTTTCTGGAAAGCAGAAAGTGTTTAAAATTGTATAACAGGCCGTCATTCCTAAAAGTTGTTTGTTTTGAAAGCGGGAAGTAATTGGTGTGTGCAAGTTTTACAGTTGTGTTTGCTTCAAAAGAGATCGCTTGTATAATCTGATGTAAATCACTATATAAGCTTTTATGATGTTCCAGCTAATCTGGCGTAATGGTGGTCAAGATATATTCGGGATATGTTTGCTATCATATAATTACGTTTTATAGCTATGCATTACAGCATGTAGTCTACAGTAAATCTACACAGTTGTTTTGCCAAGACTGACATTTATATCTTCATAATAAAGATATTAAGCACGTCATCAAATATCTTCTTGCAAATCTTTCCGCAATGAAACAGCAGCTATAGAGGTAGCGGCGAAGTCGTGCTCATTTCATTCAAGTTCTTATAGGGTTTACTTTATGGTAAATTATTTTATTTTACTGTATTTTTGCTGTGACCACTTCCAGATGAGCTAGAAACTTGAAATTTAGTACACATACAGCTTTTAGGCTGTTAAAAAAAAAAAAAAAAACTCCGTGGCGCTACATCCCTGGAGGGACTTGGCCTACCACCCGACCGCTGCGTCATCTCCCGTAGGCAGATGGCAGGATTGGGGGGCATGTGGTCAGCATGCCGACACCCACGGCCGTTATTGGTGGTTTTCATGACCGGAGCCGCTACTTCTCTATCAAGTAGCTCCTCAATTTGGAATCACGAGGCTGAGTGCACCCCTACCAGACCTCCCTACCTCAGAAAAAACCGAGGAGGTA
Source organism: Ectobius pallidus (assembly GCA_964059195.1). Classification (NCBI taxonomy): domain Eukaryota; kingdom Metazoa; phylum Arthropoda; class Insecta; order Blattodea; family Ectobiidae; genus Ectobius; species Ectobius pallidus. The sequence goes on along the minus strand of CAXKWD010000005.1, from coordinate 161,002,795 downwards.
CCGGGAATCGAACCCGGGCCGACGGATCTGTAGTCAGCGACGCTAACCACAAGACCACGCCGTCGGACTTTTAGGCTGTAAACCACAGGGAAATTCTAAAAACTTTAAATATTTTTTTTAAATTTTTAGCCCTAAAAACCCCCTAAAAGGGACTCGGTTTCCATGGCAACGGTATTATCAAACAGTGTTCCCATAGGGCTCTGAAAGTGGCAAAAAGGTAATAGCCAATACAACAGACTAAATACACGCACTCTATCTCCCATGGACCTTTTAAAAAACCTTTCCCGAGAACTTCAGTGGGGGTTTGGGGGCGGAGCACCCAATGAGCGAAGCTAGTTTTATTTTATACGATGGTTGGAATTTTAATAGTGGCAACACACCTATAAAATCAAGATGAGTTACAGGAAGTTCAAATCGCTTTTGTTGGATATCCAGCATACTTCAGAGCCTTCAATCACTACTACTAATGCCTTCACAATAACCAGACGAAATTGAGCTGGCTCTATCAACCGGTCGAATATGAATTTTGGATCTGACAGAAAGCCAATGATTAAAAAGAATTCAATGCCTTAAAATTATTCTTGATTCACAATAATAGCCTATGCAATAACATAATGAACTGCATCAAGATTGGTTAAAGACTTTTACTCATTATGATGAATGATTGAGTGTAATTTATGATTGAACCTCCGCCGGAAGGAAGTGAAGAACAAGTGACAGGCTTTGATCCTTCTTGGTCCTTTTCTGTGAATCCATGAACACAATCATTTTAATTTCCACCAAAGTGAATGTGTTGCTCTGGCAATCGTGGCTGTAGCCCATTAGTTTTATTAAGACAGACATTAATAGTGTATATTTTTCTTACATTTATTCGGTATACTACAAGTCTATTATATTTAAGTGTCTGCTAATTCCTGCAGTTTATCTTGTAAAAACTTGTTTTGACGTATTTTAAAATACCAGCCGACTAGAAAAAACAAATGTTTATATAATTTGTTTGGATGTCTAGCTAGACAACAAACAACATATCAATATGTTGATTTATACGTGTTAATAGTTCCCCTTACAACATTTCTTTCACTTGCATAAAACATTAAATTAGTTCCTCTTTTCCGTAAACAATCTGTCATGCATGATATTTAGGTTGGAAATCTCTACTTACGTAAAATGTTCTCAGAATACATTAGGAGCGTTTTATTAGCATTTCAGACAACTTAGACTGCTTATAGATTCTTCCAAAAATAAAAATAGTTGCATGAAAACAAAAAATAACTATTATCATGAGTCACTCGGCCTCATGTAATTGCCCTTATCTTAAAGAATCAACAGAGGTGAAATATTTGGGAATTATTATAGATCAATACTTAAACGGAACAAACATATATCATATTTATGTACAGTCGGTCAAATAAAAAACGTCGGGCGGTATTTGATTAAGTATCACGAACGAGCATATGCGCATGTACAGGAAGACTTAAGGTTAGGTTCACACACGCCTCTTGTCTATCCATGTATTTTCTTGATTATTTAGTCAGTTTTGTTCCAAAACAAACATGTATAGAAGGCTGTGGCTATATGCCTCAAATCCGCCATATTCTTGGTTGCAAATTGTTATAATATTAATAATTAATAGATTCGCGAGGAATATGTTTATTCAAGGAGCATTTTTTAAAGATTTTATTTTATAATACCGGTACTTGTAGTGCAAAATCAATAACTTACGCTCAGCATCTGCAACCAATCTTAGCATCGAAATACGCGTCCGGCCAGATCAACGTTTGCTATGAAAACTTCCGGTCGCATTATAGTAACGTTCCCACCTCTGAGCTTCTTTTCATAAATATGGAACCTTCTCGCTGCTTCAGAGACCGAAAAATGCAGGTCAATTACAGCCCTAACCACACTTTCTCTCACGTTAGCATTTGTATGTGGCGATGACACAAAGCAAAATGAATTATGACAATGCATTAAGTTGAATATCGTGTGTTGCGATTTCCGCGATGTTCATTTTTTCCCTCCTTGTTCATATTTTCCCTCCTGCCGCATGGCCTCATATGTTCCGAAAATGACCGGTATTTTGTGTTTTTTATAGGAAACTTGTGAACTAATGCGTCAAAACTTTAATTTTAACAGCATACGAGTCCCGACGTTTTTTATTTGACCGACTGTACAAGGATCCGCAAAACAATTTATAAATTTGTAAGCCTACGTCAATACTTGCCTACCTCTGTTTTGAGGCTGGTATATCTAGCTATAGTTGAATCGGTAATCCAATATGGCATATGTGGGTGGGGAGGTACTGCAAAAACTACTATTGAGCCACTGATCATATTACAAAAACTATAATTAAAATATGCCTGAATAAAAGAATTGATTATCCCACTAACCGGATATATAACGAATTTAAAGTATTAAATATTGAGCAAATATATAAACACACGATATTGAATTTCTACCATAAAAATCTAAAAAAATATCAAAAGCATCCTCATGATTACACTACAAGACGCAATCAAATACCTACTCTAATTGAACCTAAATGTTTCACATCGGCAGGGCTATTACACAGATCGAACTCTGGTCCACGTCTATACAACTCAATAATGAAACTTCACCCTGAATTAGCCATGTACAAGGATTTCATTTTCAAATCCAGAATTAAAATATTAATATAAGACACATTAATATTAACCACATTTCACACTTTCCCCTTTGTAATGATTTATATGCTCTTCCTTCCTTTTTCTGAATGGTACTAATATCACTATATTTTATTGTATTTTTAGTTTAAATTGATTGTATTGTACCTGTATTCATAACATGTTATTTGTATTTTGTATTTGTATTTTTATTTTTAACTGATGTAAATTAAAAGGAGCTGACCCCGGTCCGCCGGCGTGGTCTTGTGGTTAGCGTCGCTGACTACAGATCCGTCGGCCCGGGTTCGATTCCCGGTACCTCCTCGTATTTTTCTGAGGTAGGGAGGTCTGGTAGGGGGGCACTCAGCCTCGTGATTCCAAATTGAGGAGCTACTTGATAGAGAAGTAGCGGCTCCGGTCAAGAAAACCACCATTAACGGCCGTGGGTGTCGGCATGCTGACCACATGCCCCCCCAATCCTGCCATCTGCCTACGGGAGATGACGCAGCGGTCGGGTGGTAGGCCAAGTCCCTCCAGGGATGTAGCGCCGCGGAGTTTAGTTTAGTTTAGACCCCAAACACGAGCTTTGCTCCTTTGGGGTAACTTATCTAACTCTTTCTGTAATAATTTAAAAGAGTAAATAAATAAATAAAATAAAAATTATAAATTGTTACTTAAATATTATATATTTTATGTTATAAAATATTTATTACTATAGCAAGGGGAATTGTGAAAGAAGAAACTAAAACGAGGTCTAAAACTTGCTAACCCTGCTCTTTCATTACTAGCCTATGGCAAAAACGGCAAAGCCCACTGCAACAAATTTGACAAATGAAATGCATTACTGAAAACTGATGCTTGGATAGCGAAAAATATCACGTTTTCTGCCAGTTTTTCACTCATAACTCGCGAACGAAATCCAAAATAAAAAATCCGGCTTGGAGGTGCATTCGCCCATTGAATCTTCTCTCTTCAAAATGGATTGCCTGCTCATAAAACACGCTGACCCTCCTAATTCAACAATACTACTCTCCATTTCTTGATTGCCAGGCAGCGAATAATTCGTCACACACGCGTCTCCCGTGTCTAAATCCCTCCTGTCATTTTATATTTGCTTTTTTTAAAAGGATTGTGTAACTGGCAATGTGAAAACCCACCTAAAATTCACCCACTTCCTGGCTGTATATAGGCCTATATACAAAATATATACAAAATATATACAACATATACACAATAAGTTAACATATTTGTCACAAGTGAGAATTTCTCTCAGGTAAAAAATTGTCCCTAAACATTGTTGCAAGTCCATCGATGTTTAAAATTTCATATCTCTGCGTTCAGTACAATTCGCTGGGCACCGCGCACAGACAGACAGACAGAAAGACAAACACTTCCTATTATTATGACAGATTATTTCAGTTATAGTTTTACAGCCTTCTTGAAACAGTTCCTTTGCACTGACAGTTTTGATTAATACGAATTGGAGATACTGGTGAAGTAAAGAGACAACCTGAAGGCAATTGTATATTGCTGTTTATGTAACTAAGCTCGGACTGAGTTTTCCGCATGGTTTGACCGTTTGACCGGTAAAGTGAAACGTTTACACACCCGGTGCAATTTGTCTGCAGCCAATATTGCGGTGAGTAAATGAAAGTGTTTCTTGTATTTTTACTCTAAGGTAACTACTTGTTGTCGTAACAGTCAGCGATTGCTCGCTTTTGAAATTCAGTCTAGCAATTCTGTCATTAAAGCAATCGTGATGTGATTGCAAAGAAGGTTCTTCGTTATACAGTCAACGCCGCTTAATGTAATCGCGGATAATGTTATCAGTCGGGTAATGCTATCACTTTTATTAATAATTCGGATTAATACTGATAAATTGAAAAAAATACTGTTTATTGTGATCAAAGATTCGGTTATGTTATCGTACTTGCCTTTTTTGCGGTTTAATTTCCAAGCACTGTAGGTCATTAAAAATTTCGTTTTTACGGGTTTCGTTTCTAACTCAACTGTATTGTGTTGTACTGGCAATAATTTACTGTTTCCAGCTCACAGGATGACCAGTTCGAGGGGGTGGCATTACCTAACTTTCTCTTTTAAGCAATAAATATTTCTTTGAAATTTTGTTTTGTTTCTGTAAACGGACCTAGGGAAACTTACTTTAAGAAAGCGCCTCGTGATATAAGGGTAGGCTATTTCATTTTGACTGGTGCGGGGTCTCTGCCAGCGATACCATGCTAGAACTTGTGTCAAAAGAACAATATCCCTAACGGAACTATGTAGGCTACATAATTTATTTCTATGCACATTGTACGCTATTCTTATATTATTATTTCATTTTTACCCACATGAAAGAAATTAAATTTATTGTAATTTTTACTTCCTCTTCCCGTACTTTGGTAAATATCAGGTAGAGGAAATATTTTGACCCCCAAATTCGAAGTTGAGTTTTTAACATAAATACATGTTTTCATGTTCCCTGAATCCAAAAATGCGATGAACACACAGCCAACGCCACCTGTTAACAATACAATATTCAATTGTGAAATTAATTGCCATAGCAACCGGGGAAAAAGATAATTGAATGTTTTGGACGAAACTCCCTACGCGGTTCTTCTTTTTTTTTGGGGGGGGGGGGCAAGAGAACTCGAATATGAGATCTTTTTTGCCCCAGGCATCGCACTTTAATCATGGAATGTACATCGAAACCGGGATTTTAGTTTTTTTTTAAGCAAGTACTATTTTAATTGGGGTAAGCCGTAGCGTAGTGGTTGAGGCGCTGCGCTACAAACCGGAAGGTCGAGAGTTCGATTCCCGATGAGGTCGTTGAGATTTTTCAATTGGCCTAATCCTTCTGGTGGCACTATGGCCCTGGGGTCGACTCAGCCTCTAACAGAAATGAGTACCAGGAGCAATCCTGGGGGTAAATGCGGCCGGTGCGTAAGGCTGACAACCTTACCACCTTCATGTGCCGAGTGTCCAAAATCTGGGAGCCTCAACCTCCTGGAACCCTCTGGGCCTCCATGGCCTGTATAGGGATCACTTTACCTTTACTATTTTAATTGTTTATACACGATTTGAGTAAGATTCATGAGTCTATGGTACGTTTTAATCGTTTCATCTCGAATCTTCATGCCCATACGGGAAGCACAAGATTCATCCTATTCGTTTAATTAGCTTATTTACGGAAAGACAGTAGCCTATAACTAACAAAAAAATATATATAATTCGTGCGATTTATGTAAAAATGATGTACGAGTGAGTGTTAATAAATATAATGTTACAAATATTTTTCTGCTAAATCAATTATTTAAATAAAACATCTAACATAATAAAATAAAATATTATAATAGCAGTTGATTACATAATCGCGGGCGAAGCCGCGGGCACCTGCTTGCTAATGATATCTAGACTTTCCTTGAACTTTCCACGTTCTTTGTCGCACTTTTGTTTGTCTGGACGACTCGCTCATGAAATTGAGCAATTCAGTTCTTAAACTGATTACAGTAGGATGTTATCATAATCTGATAACTAAGAAGCGCCAAGAGGGCACTGAACCTACCTAACTTACTTTTCAACTTACTTTGCTTATTATAACAGAACTTTATATTGAAAATCGAGCGAGGCTTTCTCACTATAAATGGTCTCGTGTTCAAACCCCTTGAGCGCCTGATCAGATTTTTTTTTTCTCTCACGCAGATACAGGATTGAAATTTATATTCCATCAACAACAATGTTCCTATCTATGAAACGAAATTTTTCACCACCTTATACCCTCAAAAATAGTCCTATATCTTATCTTTATGATTGACTCATTCTCTACATTTCATTTAATACCATAATATAATCTTTAAAATTCATTACCAGTTAACATGAATATTCAGTGACTTACCTTAAAGAGTTGTTATTCAATGACCTACCTTAAAGAGTTGTATTTTACAGCTCTCACATCAGTACTGTGTCATTTATACCATTTACTGAATGTTCATATTTGAACAGATTGTAAATCTGCAGAATAAATTTTAAAAAAATTAATAAAGTTAACATGAATACTTGCCACGGTACAGTAACAATATAAACAGATGAACATCAATATTTCATGGTCTACTGGTACCTACATGGTTAAAGCACAGTACACGACTACTGTATCGAAATAATTAGGCTATCGAGAAACATTTATTAAGAGCAATGTGGTGTTTTGTCTCAAAATTTACAGCTCAAATTATTGAAATTGCACAAATAAATAAAATAAAAATAAAAAAAACTGATACACATGGAGTTACAAGCAGAGAGGTGACATTCTTCAACACCGGAATAACATCAAGCTCACGAACGAAGTATGGTTACTTCCTAGTGATGTTACTGGGATAAGGCAAAAACCGTACGAAGGAGCAGCTATAATATCTATATTAATAAAAGGAATGCTCCGTCTGTCCGCGATGCCCAGCGAAATCTACTGAACGCAGAAAACTGAAATTTTAAACATAGGTGGACTGAAGAGTCGGGAAATGCACCTCGAAGCCGGAATTTTAATTTTTGCTTTCGTTCGTGAGTTATGAGTGAAAAACGGGCAGAAAACGTGTATTTTTTTTTGCGTTTTCGAAGCATCAGTTTTCAGTATATTTCAATGTCAAATCAATTAGGCTACAGTAGGCTTTGGCTATTTTTTACATACCTTGGACATGAAACCATCGCGATCGCTTGAATGTTGTAGCTCACGCTGGTCGATTCATTTGTTTTTAATGTCAAGGCACGCAGACAAATGAAATTTTCAACCTACACCGAAGAGGATTATTATTATTATTATTATTATTATTATTATTATTATTATTATTATTATAAAGCCTAAATACGGTCAAACGTTGTTCCTCACTATACAGGGGTTTTCTGGGCCAAGGACCTCGAATCTGAGGTAGCTTTTACCAGGCGACGCTATCTAATCGTGGTATGTAAGTTAGTCCACGTGATTTAGGTGTTAATAAATATAATGATTTAACTATTATGCTCTTAATTTTTAATTTTTTAAATAATTATCGCGGGCGAAGCCGCGGGCACATGCTAGTATAATATAATAGTAACATAATAGTAGGCTATAATACACGGGCATACATTGCAAATGTGAAAAGAAATCGAAAGATAAGGAGCGCGCTACATTTAAGAAACACGGTCAAGACGGTTTCAAGTACTTTGCGGCTGATTCCCCGAAACAACCTACCCGTCTTTTTTCTAGTATTAGAGCATTGGCCTGATCCATTTTATGTAAGTCCATCCATTTACACAAGTCATAAATTCCTTTCTTTCTTTCTTTCCCGTAGTTTCACCTCTCCCTTTTTTAGGATTTAAGCGACCCAAGCCGCCCGGGCCTTACAGGGCCGCGACCTGTCGGGAGAGGGATTATCTTTGGATCACATACATACTTTCTTGACCAGACAAGGACATGGAGGGCCTCCCCGGATGAGTGATCAGCCCAATGCCGGGGCCACCTCCGAGACAACACGAACATATAGGACGAGACACACCATTCACACACACACTCACTCGAAACAAGGCGAGGATGGGATGAAGATGATAATGACGGCCAGATGATATCTGGGGACCACAAGGGCCTAAAGTTACCCGACATTTGTCTCAAAGGTGAGGAAAAACCCCAGAAAAAACCCCACCTAGGTAACTTGTCCCGACCAGGAATCGAACCCGGGCCCGCTGCGTGAGAGGATTGAACGCATCCCCTGAGCCACAGCGGTGGACAAGTCAGAAATTGATAGAAAATAAAAATAAAAATAAATATGGTGAGCCTATCTGAATTATCAGAGTGGAAAAGCTTCTGGAAGTCCATAATGGGACATGCATAAACTATTTCACACGAATACAATCATGTGTTGTCAATCAACAATTTTACAGTCACCTTTGAGCGATAAACTGCAAGGCATTCCAGCTGTGTTGAGAAATAGCAAGTCGCAAGATAAAGAAATTTATTGCAAGAGAAATTCGAACTGAAGTAATGTGATTTCGAAACTGCAGCCTATCTTATCTGGAAGCAGGCCCGAACTGGTTTGTTCACGAGCTGATATTTCTAATATTAGCCAATTAAAACCTCTGTAACAAACAATTAGCATAAAATAGTCCCGTTTGATAGAGCTCCTTTCGTGAGATATGGGCTATGGTAAACCATAACCTAAGCTAACACTAGGCGTTTGGTAAGAAGTGTTTCATACTGGCGGGTGAAGCTGGCGTTCGATATACGCTATTCGTCATTTCAGCTGAAGCATTCTAATAATTAGGGTTCGGATGTTTATGACATGTCATATTTTTCCTGATCTTCGTTCTCGCCGAAAACACATATTAACCCTAAATTGCACGCTTGTTATCCTAATCGGACCGTTTTTATTTTGCATATTAAGTCATATTTTTGTATTTTTTGTTGACTTAGTCATATTTTGGACATATTTGTGATTTAATGTAATGTTTCAGTTATAAATTCGGTAAAGGATCACAATTATACAGTATATGTACTACAAGATCGAGTTAAATTTAAAATTTATTTCATTAATTTAATGTTTATGTCCACCGCTGTGGACCCGGGTTCGATTCCTGGTCGGGACAAGTTACCTAGGTGAGGTTTTTTCCGGGGTTTTCCCTCACCTCTGAGACAAATGTCAGGTAACTTTAGGCCCTTGTGGTCCCCGGATATCATCTGGCCGTCATTATCATCTTCATCCCCATCCTCGCCTTGTTCTGAGTGAATGTGTGTGTGAATGGTGTTATCGTCCTATGTGTTCGTGTTGTCTCGGAGGTGGCCCCGCGTTGGGCTGATCACTCATCCGGGGAGGCCCTCCATGTCCTTGTCTGGTCAAAAAAGTATATATGTGATCCAAAGATAATCCCTCTCCCGACAGGTCGCCTTCCTGTAAGCCCCGGGCGGCTTGGGTCGCTTAAATACATTCTTGTTGACACACTTGAATGCCACATTTCGATTACTGTGACACCCTACTTTCAGACTTAAACGTAAATCTATCACAAAGACTTCAGCGACTTCACAATGCTTGTGCGCGTTTTGTCTGTAATGTACGTCGATATGATCATATTTCACCCTCTATGGAGTTCTTGTCTTGGCTACCTCTTCAAGAACGCAGAAAGCTACATTCTCTTTCAATGCTTTACAAATTACTTCATACCAAAATTCCTCCTTACTTGGCCTATCGTTTCCACTACCTATCAGATTATCACGATCTCGGAACAAGATCCCATCAGAAAACTACCTTATCTATTCCCCCACACAATACTGTATTTTATTCTTCATCCTTCAGCTCGTCTGTGGAATTCTTTACCTGAGAATATAAAAGGCTGCCGAACACTCAGAACGTTCAAGATGAAGTTAGTTGATCACTTGACCACCAACTACTAACATTTATATTATATACTACTTTCATGTTAAAAATGTCGCTTTTGTATTAGTTTCATTTATTTTTATTTTATTTTTCTTCTTTTTCTACCTATTATTATTATTTTTCTCACTAATTTGTTCTACTTACAATGTTGAATTTTCATTACTAGGATATAGTTTGATATAGTCTTAATTATAGTTTACACCAACATAATCTACATCTATATAATATAATCATGTTTCTCTTTTTACTATCATTATTTTTATTCTTAATTAGATTATTTGGTTAGGTTTGAATGTATCCACCTCTGGTTAGTGGAAGAGAAGGCCTTAAGGCCTTAACTACACCAGAGGGAAATATAAATAAATAAATAAAAATAAATAAATAAATAAATAAAAAGAGAGAGAGGTAAAACTGCGAAAAAGAGAAAGAGAGAATTTAATGATCATACCAAATTAATAGTAACTTAAATTTAAAATTAATGCAATCATGAGCATATTAATAAAGATATAAATGTTCGCACATTGTGCATTAGTCTCTAGCCTATTTTGCAGATTAACCCTGGATACAGAACAACAACATAAGGTGGAATATTTAAAGGTAGCCTAAATTGCATAAGAGGCCGAATAAGTTGCAGGGAGCATAGGCGTAACCAGGCCGACCATATGGGGGGGGTTATAACATTCAGGGAGAGGGGGGTCCGGGGGTCCTCCCCCGGAAAATTTTAAAAATTAAGATGCAAAATAACGAGTTTTAAGCTTCTGGGAGTCCTCCCCCGGAAAATTTTAAAAATGAAGACGCAAAATAACGAGTTTTAAGCTTCCGGGGGATCCCCGGAAAATTTTAAAAATTAAGACGCAAAATAACGAGTTTTAAGCTTCCCACGCTTTATACTTGTATTAAGTAATTTATGGGCAGACTTAAAAAAATTATACAATTTTCCTTTTTTTAATCAATGGGGGGGGGTTCAAACCCCCAAAACCCCCCCTCGGTACGCCTATGGCTGGGAGTGAGCATATTGTAACCCTTTGAAATAACACACATAGGCTATAGTTTATAAGGCTGTGGCGGACTTCAAAGAAAACAACATATTGATCCAATAATTAAGGCAAAACAGCATTACCCCTACTTCAGCTCTTCATGATTAATTATAGGGACACGCAAGGTGTACAAAATATTACGAGTACTTGGAGCTGATGAAGCGAGCAAACAGGAGAAAATTCTTTAAAAATAGAAGTTCGTTATAAGTAAAACTGCAAATCACCTAAATCATTGTTAAAAAAGTGATTATCTGATGGAATTCATGTGACATAAGAATTTAGTGCCACTAAACGTTTTAAATTGGATTATTTATGTTTTTAAATTACGTTATTTTATTAGGTTATATTTAGGATTTTTGGGTCATATTTAGTCATTTTTAAGGGCATATTTGCAGTCATATTTTCCGCTTTTTTAGGCCATAAACATCAGAACCCTATTAATACAATACGTGGAATTTCTTTAATTATGGAAAGCATGTCCATAAAGCCATTCATTTTGATTAAGCAGATGTTAATACTAGGGCCGATTAGCATATTTATTACTGTTAATTGTTAATTATTCGATATGATACATTTGCTTTGCATTTTTTCCCCTTGAAATATTTCATCTGTCTCCTTTGCATTGAGAATAAATTCATAAAAAGTCGAAAATCGGGATTTCGCTTAATCGAATATCGAGTACAACAATAAAATTATGAAACAAAATCTACTAATTTCAGATAATATTTTCAATTATATTCTAGTATATGGGGTGTCTGTCACCCAACTTCTGGGTTGCACTTCATCTGCCGATACCCAAAACCAGGCAATGGTAGCCTATAGATGAATCGTTGGTACGTTTGGTGGTATAAAATGGTGTCATACTGTATTTTTACATTTACAATTGCGACTATACTGCCTCATGAGCATATTAATAAAGATATAAATGTTCGCACATTATGCATTAGTCTCTACATTATTTTGCAGATTAACCCTGGATACAGAAAAACCAGTAACTCTGCAACAGATATTCAAATAAATCATTCATGAGCATATCGTAAACCCATTCAAATAACACAAATATTTTTAAAGGTTTTTTTAAAAGGTCCACCTTATGCCCTCAAGTAGAGAAATAGACACCTAGAGTTTTGCCATAAATGAATACATATAAATGAATATTCATCTATTTCTCTACTTGAGGGTATAAGGTGGACCTTTTACAAACCTATTAAAAATTATGTAAGTTTAAGCCTCATTGGAAAATGAAATTTATCAACACACATATAGTTTATAAGGCTGTGACGGACTTCAAAGAAAACAACATAACGATCCACACCTGGTGAATATTTAAGGCAAAACAGCGTTGCCAACAGTGTTATGAGAACTTTCTCCCTATATACTTCAGCTCTTCATGATGCAGTTCATTTATTAATTGCTATAGGCATAATCTGAATTTCTCCTTATTCTTCCTAAGGTTCAACTTCTCCCGAATAATGACGGCCAGATGATATCCGGAAGCCCACGAGGCCTAAAGTTACCAGACATTCGTCTCACAGGCTTTAAATAAAAAATAAATAAATAAATAAAAAACACCTAGGATACTTGTCCCGACCAGTGACTTAACCCGGGCCCGCTGCGTGAGGGGAGCGAATGCACAGCGGTGGACATATCTGAATTTAATGTAGGCCCACAACATTTAAGAATGGTGTATAAATTGTGCGTAAGATTCTATGTTCCAACAAACAAATAATGACAACGACATAATTATTAAGCACAAATTGCATTTCTTGTAGGTTAAGATGTAATTTAGGTCTATTACGTTTCTACCTGTAATGCAGGTACTGTAGGTAGAGAAGTAGGCCTATTGTGTCCGAGAAAGATATTCCAATAATATTCAATGTAAGTATCATATTAAAAAAAAAACATTAATGGTCACCACACATATTAATATATTTATTTAAAAAACTATTGGCATGTGCTATTTTTGTTAGTTGTAACATATTTTGCAGAACAAACTCAGACTTTCGTTAAATCTGTAGAACCCATTTAGTTCTGAATATATACAAGTACCGGTATCGTAAAAATAAACATATGGGAAAATGATTTTAAACATTTCCATATAGACCTATTTAAATGAAAAATGTGTACCTACAATGTTTATTTTGTTTAATTTCCTGGACACAAACTCAGCCACTGTGTATTATGCTACACAATGTAAATATTATGTATATTTAGACTAAATTTCCTGCGATGTACCCTCAGGGTAAAAAGCAGGTTGTAAATAAAGATCTAAATTACCCCCCCCCCCGGAAACCCCCACCTCCAATTTAATTTTAAAGTTTATTATATTTTGACTCAGAAGCTCACTAAGCACTAAAATATGAATGCAAGTGTCCTAATTTGATATCGGGACTGAAGAGGTGAAGCCCAATATGTAACCCATTGTATAGAAAAGTAAACCTACATGATGAGCGATTAAGCAGCCTCTGTATATACTGTTTACGAACTGCCTCTTAACTCAAAATATAGCTAATGCATTTTAAGGGGGGATATACAGCTTCCAATGCTGAAAAATAGGTGAAGTTTCATTTTTTTTTTTCTCAGCAATGAATTGTTCTGTAGCCTTGCAATCTAGCATGCTCTATGTTAGCTAGTTCTACAATTGCATGCTATTTTCAGAATTAATTTAACTACTACACTTATGGGTAATTATCATTACAAAATGGCAGCCAAATTTTGTGCACTGAAGTGCCGTTTCCCTGATAATTTTCATAAATACCAATATTTCTGAGTGATTCTTTTTTCTTTCTATTTGTAAATATTTATTTATTTATTTGTTTATTGTACTAAGAATATTACATATTATTATATCATATCAACAACATAATCTAGGATCTTTAGATTATCTGCAGTATAAATATTTTTTTTTAAATAATTAGTCATTTGTTATTTTTTTAGAAATTTTTAAATCAGAAATATTTTAAAAAATTAAACTATTAAAGTTACATCAATGATTCTAGATAGTGTTGTTCAATAATATCAAATATACTTGCATGTAAAATTTCGCTGTAATATGTCAATAAATGTTTGATTTATCAGCGAAACGGCACTTGAGTGCACAAAATTTCACCGCCGTTTTGTAATGATAATTACCCATTAATTGTAACAGTTAAATTAATTATGAAAATAGTATGCAATTGTATAATTAGTCAATATAGAGCATGCCAGATTGCAAGGCTACAGAACAATTCAATGGTGAGAAAAAACAATAATGAAACTTCAAATATTTTCCAGCATCGAAAGCTGTATGTCCCCCCTTAAAGATCAAAATAATAGTGGTAGTTTACAGCCGAAAGAGAGCCCAGTATGTTTACATAGGCCTACAGTTATTTCGTAAAGTAATCTTAAAGGCGGAGTATGATGATATGATCGGACGCATGCGCGAGCAGGTCCAGTGATTTCTCGAGATTTCATCACAAATAACACCAGTCTATATAAGCGAGGGGCTGCCCGTTCCTTTAAGGTCACATTAATTGCTTTCGCTCACACAAAGTCAGTACTTCACTTCAAATATTTATAATTCTAGATTTAAGATGTTCATGTGCGCACCCATTCGATAAAAAATCTGATGTGAAAGTCACATAACTTCCTCTGCCCAAAAAAAAGTTAGCAGTATTCACATATCCTTTTACAGAATCGCAAGACACAATTTTACGCTAATTATCCTATAAATACCTCTTCTTTCAATGATGCGACTAAAAGCGCAGGCTATATAACAAACTTAAAAAAAAAAAAAGGAACAAGTGACTGCAGACGTTTATTGAACTTTCCGCCTAAAAGAATAATTTCCGAAATACAGTATATCGAATATTTCCCTCAGATACTTCTTTACTCCATACCTGGCCAACAATACATCTTTCTCACTTCACATTCTTATATAGTATTCAGTTGTTCATCACACAAGACAAAATTTCTACAAACAGTGGGTGAACAGTGGGTGGCTTGTAACTACCCTCAGAGAATTTTTTCGAAAAAAAGTTTCAAATAAAAGTTTTAGCTCTCAGTAAAAGGAACACATGTGCAAATTTTATAGAAAATCGTTAGAGCCGTTTTCGAGAAAATCGCGAAAAACGAAAATTTCTTCATGTTAAGTCCCCTTAAAAATAAGGAAAATTTGTCGCCAATCTTCGAATCACATCTTCGGAAGGTACCTGACCCAAATACGAAATTTTGTTTTCATACGATTCTCCGTTTCGGAGCTAGCCTGTTCACAAACTTCCACACAGACAGACAGACACACACACAGACACACACACAGACATGTTTCCAAAAATAGTATTTTTGGATTCAGGGGGCCTTGAAACGTGTATATATGCTAAAAACTCAACTTCGAATTTTAGGGTCGAAAACAATACTTCCTCTACCTATAGTAGAGCTGTCACCATATAATTTTGCCGCGATGGACAAACCAATTTACGTGAAGACCAGCAAGTACGCAATGGAAGTTTCTTTAAAGAATAATAAAATTGTTGTTGTTGTCAGCTCGCCCTTAGGATGAATCAAGTACACTGAAATCATCGACAAACTCCGTTACATTTCGTTGCACAGCTCCGCCTCCTAGTGGTCCCTCGCATATCGCGGCAGAATTATTTGGCATCAGCTCTACCTATGGTACGGGCAGAGGAAGTAAAAAAAATCCCATTAAGAATTCTACACCTCTTATTATGGCATTGCCTGTTACAGAGCCTATAATCATAATACGCAATGCATGCTGTAATCATTTCTTATGTAAGAATAGTCTGTCATAAATTTTTACTTAAGTAGAGATCTATAACCGAAGTAGACTATTATCATTCCCCATCCAAGTAGAATAAACATTACATGCAGTCAAAAGAATATGCTGTTAATTCTTCGTTATTTTTAAGGAAATATATATATCCAAAATACCCAAATAATTCCCTGTCTTCGAATATGGTACTGTACAAAGAAGAAGATGTTTTGGAGTGGTAAATTTAATATGAATTAAATATTAAACATTACCTAACGGGAGACACAAAGCTGAGGCTAATGAAATTTATTTAAAAAAAATGAAGTATCTGCATTCTTTGTATTTTTTTTTCTCCACTTTTTGACTCTGAGCATGTAGGAGAATTCCCGAAGGGACGACAGCGTGAGCAAATAAGAGAAAGTGAGTCGGGGGGGGGGGGGGAGATATATTTACGCCGTGGATCCCGAGTTTGTAACTTCAGGATACTTACGGAACATACACTTAAATAACAAGCAAATTAAGGCGTGTTTCTTACCTGGACTGTACCTCATATATCCATTATTAATCCCAATTATCTTAAAATAAATAAAGCATTTTTTGGTATCAAATTCAAAATTCTCTCCTACAAAAAAAATCAGTAGCCTATGTCCCATGAGGCTGGTAGCCTAAACCATTTCACACCTTACTTGGTTGCAAAGAAAGCACAAGTAAACATAGCGGCAAAAGATCTTGACGCTTAAAATACATTTTAAAAAATAATAAAAAGCTTACGGTGAAAGGGATATAATATAGAAAGATGATTACTATTACTAAAATTAGTTTAGGGCAAACTTTCATATTTTTTTCAGAAGCCCTATTTTCGCAGTAACTTGTTATTTTATTTACTGCAAAATTTGGAAAAGAAAAGAAAATTTAAAAAGGAAAACAATCTGCTAGATAGAGGAACAGCTGTCCTATCCGATCAGTAAGACGAACTTTCTCCATTACTGATCCCAATTTTGCAACAACAACAAAAGTTAAGATAGCATACTGCGAAATTTGGGATACTGAGAAAGTTCGGTATATGAAAAAATATAGCCTATATCACATGCTTTTAAGATCATGTGCCTCGATATTATTTCCCACAACTAATATTCATACTTGAAATACCTCAGACTTTTAAGCTGAGACGTTCATATAAAAAGTTAATCTATAAATTAAGGAAAAACCAATACAGTAGGATCAAGTTAAAACTATCTAGAGTATACAACAATAGCACAATGTTTATATGAAGGGCATTCACCATCAAAGCACAATGCATCAGTTTATAAATTATGTAATACAGACACAAAGTAGTACAAAATATCTTCCTGCTTACTTCATATATGCTGGTAATCTTCAAAATATTATAACACAAAATATGACGCCTTATAAACATTTTTGTTTTGAAATGCGCTAAGAGGGCTACACAATTTACGTAAACTGAAGGCCGAAGTATCCAGTATATTCAGACAAATGTTATTGATTAACACTTCCTCATAATTATTGGCTGTTTGAGTCATTTCCGGATGAAGTGGGTAGGTCCGTCTTTCAGTAATATACATTTTCATAATTTAAATCTACGGGTGGGGTTAAATTAACACGTAACTTTTTTGGTGAGTATTCCTATAGTTAACTGTCATATTGTCTCTCGTTACGGTATTTATTGCGTGGTCTCAATATTCATAACGAATTACCTAATATTAATGAAAATAAACATCCTTTTGAAACGCTACATACATTGGCATTGTGAAAGAAATAGGTGGCCTTGTAGCCTAAGTTACATACGTAATACCTATCCATAGTCAATAGATAGTTAACTTTAAAGCAAAAGCCATCGTGTTCAAAAGCCTAGAAGCATGTCAACCATACAACTTGGTTCATTTGAGAAGCCTTAGAACGCAGGAAGTGTTTTTTGCATAAAAATACACACAAGTTTTAAGTAAGTGAGCAATTTTGTTGTCACAAACATTTATTCGTAAAAAAAAAAAAAAAAAAAGAAGAAGAAGAAGAAGAAGAAAATGCAGTGGTATCATACTAGTACTATATAGACAAATACATATTTTGAAAAATGTAAAATGAGGTGAAACTTTCTTTTTAAATAACCATATAAATTACACGTTTTTGTCCTGAAAAAATTCACTTATTGAATAGTAAGCTTTCTCCAAAAAATGTTTTTTTTAAGTTTTGCTTTAAATTGTTTATCATTCAATTGTTTTGTTTCTTCTGACAAATTATATTGTATGCTTTTATGCCCACGTATCTAGGACATCTTTCAAATAGAGCTAATTTATGTACGAATTCAATTGCTTGATTTGCTATATTTATCTTGCTTTGCTATATTAACATATTTAGTTATAATTATACCTGATTGCATAAAAATGTACACAAGTTGCTTTGCTATATTAACGTATTTATTTAGGCTTATATACCTGATGCATAGGCGTACCGAGGGGGGGGGGTTGGGGGTTTGAACCCCACCCATTGATTAAAAAAAGGAAAATTGTATAATTTTTTTAAGTCTGCGCATAAATTACTTAATACAAGTATAAAGCGTGGGAAGCTTAAAACTCGTTATTTTGCGTCTTAATTTTTAAAATTTTCCGGGGGAGGATCCCCGGAAGCTTAAAACTCGTTATTTTGCATCTTAATTTTTAAAATTTTCCGGGGGCGGTTCCCCGGAAGCTTAAAACTCGTTATTTTGCATCTTAATTTTTAAAATTTTCCGGGGGAGGGCCCCCGGACCCCCTCTCCCTGGGGGGGGGGGGGTATTCCATACCATGTGTGTGGGGCTATGTATGCATTGTATGTTGAGTTACTTTTCTCTGAGTTTTTGGTTTGTAGTTCCAGTATTCGTTATGTTTTCTGTTGCTGTGCTGAACTGTGCCCGAGCACGAGCTTTTGCTCATTCGGGCACCAGTAATGATTGTATTGTGTTTTACGCAGGTGGAATAAATAAAATTTAAAAAAATAATAGAAAGTGCAATTTCACATTAAATTATTAGGACTGGTTAAGCAGGCCAACTATCATTTTTACTGCCTCTGCCCGTACCATAAGTAATATAGGTAGAGGAAGTATTGTGTTCCACTCCAAAATTCGAAGTTGAGTTTTTATCATAAATAAGTTACACGTTTTGAGATACCCTGGATCCAAAAATACTATTTTCAGAAACATGCATGTGTGTGTGTGTGTGTGTGTGTATGTCTGTGAACTAGACAGCTGGAGAACGAAAAATCGTATAAAAACAACACAACATTTTATATTTGGGTTGAATACTACTGCAACCCTCTCTCCAGCAACAATGAAGGTCCAAGACAACGAATACATCTTCAACACTGGGCACAGACCACAGAGGTACTGAAATATAAACAGCAGGACCTAGAAGAAGGTGGCATTTAAACAAGAAGACTGGGAAATGAATCCAAAGCTCCTCGCATGTAATGATTTAATTTATAATATCTCGTTGTGGAAGTTTTTTATAGCATTAATTATTATTAAATTAAAACAATGTACAAATTCACAGACAGAAGGTCGTGATACAACACATAATTTATTACAATAGAAAGTTATAGCTGTGTCCGTCATTTAGAAGTACTTTGGGGGAGTAAAAGTTAAAAATTTGAACTTTTTGGAATTTTCCCATCGGTTCCAGGCTAAAAGTTATAAGTGTACCAAATTTCAAGTTCCTGTCTCATCTGGAAGTTGGTAAAATTAATGTTAGTGAGTTAGCCAAGTGGCTTTATATTATAGTGACATAATAATGGGTAGAGAGAGAAAATCCCCAAGGGATAGCTCCTCCAATTACTAGAGAACGCTGAGGATTCAGCCTGAAAATAAATCTAGACGACAATTCATGAAAAATAAAAATAAAAGTTTCTCCTTTTGCTTTAGTATTAACCAAGAAGAAAACAAAATTGAGTATCTAATAGTTCATTGTTATTATCTCATTTTGAGTGAAGCGTTTTATAAATTTACTTCCCAGAAATGACATTATTTTGTTTCATTTGTAAATATTCTATATAAGCGTTTCCCAACCTATGGTCCGCGATGATGGTGCAGATGGTCCGCAGACATAATTAAGATGACTTAATGTATCTGCTGATCTTCGACTAAATTTGACTAATATTGAGCCAGATATCCAGGTACTCTGCAAGAGGTGACAAGCTCAACCGTCTCATTAAAAGTATTGTTATTACTAATAACATAATTCCTAATTATATTATCAAATTGGTAATAAATATTAAACTGTCAATAGTTTACTTCCAATTCAATAGCTGTGTTTCCATTGAATTAAAAAAAATCTATTTAGATTTATTTCATTATAATGACCTATAATTAATACCCCAAATATTAAGAATATAGGCCTACATATAGCCTACTTTTAAAAATGGGATGTAAAATTTGGGGTCCGTAAATTTTTTTAGACATTTTAGAGGTCCTCGGATTCAAAAAGGTTGAGAAACGCTGTTCTATATAACTATTTCTGTGGAATCGGGAATCTAATAAAAACATGACCTCCACTAAAAGCTCCCCGAAACGTTATAACATTTTGGGACTCCAACACTGTAGCCTATGTTTGTCCTGAAGTCACATGATTCACCTCTGTTTGGATGTTGATACCCATCTCTGTCTACTGCGCAGCAATATGAGTTGGAAGCTTAATACGGGTCCGTGTAAATAATAAAAATTATGCAAGACAAGAGTACTAGGCACATACAGATCCGGAAATGATAATACTTTACGTTAAACGCGTACCGCACGTGCGTCGGAAGTCACATGACATCTTCTGATTGGCCGAAAGCGACATTTTACATGGAATAGTCTGGTAGTTATTCCGGAAAAAGCCCGCTAAACGGAAGTGGAAACGAAATACAATAACTGTTTGACAAAACAAGTTTGTGACGAAATTCTGATGTTTCTGGTAAATAAATATTTGGTCACTCTTGCTTAATTGGTCCATTATCCGATATATCAGCAAACTCAAACTGAAACGTGCCGAACTTTTCGGGTTGTCGCCGGAATAATTTGAAAGCAACAAAATCGGTTATTTACTCGAATTTCCCAATTTCCAAGCGATGTTGCACCTCAATTTCAAATATTTGAGTGAACTTTTAACTTTACATATAGAAGCTAGTATAATTGCCGAATTACGACATTTCCTATTTGTTTCCAATTATAAGCTTTTCTCACATGTTAACCGTCAAAATAAATATTTGGTCGCTCTTGCTTAATTGGTGCATTATCTTCCAGCGTCTTAGTGACTAGATTGTCTGGAAACGTCACTAGGTCTGGGAACAGTCAACTTCTTGAAAGAGAAATTTTGTGTATTTGCCTGAAAGGTAATTACTCCCAGAAAAAAAAATATTTTTTTTTTTTTCATTTATTTATCAATAAAGACCCCAAAGACCAACAATGCTCATAACTAGGGCCTGGATTTTAGGTTTTTATACACATTGTATTAGTTTTAAACGTAGTATAATATTTATACTACACCAAGACACCATAGACACCAAGAAAAGTCTATTGGTGTCAAATATTGACCTAAAAGTCAGAAAAAAATTTCTAAAGTTATATGTTTGGAGCATAGCACTGTATGGCAGTGAGACGTGGACTTTAGGAAAAAGTGAAAGGCATAAAATAGAAGCTTTTGAGATGTGGTGCTATAGACGAATGTTGAAAATCAGGTGGGCTGACAGAATATCTAACGAAGAGGTCTTAGAAAGAATAGAGGAGCAAAGAAGTCTATGGACGACACTCATTAGAAGAAGGGCCAGACTAGTGGGGCACATTATGAGGCATCCAGGCTTGGTCAGCACTATATTAGAAGGAACAATAGAGGGGAAAAATTGTAAGGGAAGACCACGATTAGAATATGCAAAACAGATTATTGGCGATTTTGGATGTAAAAAATATGTAGACATGAAGAGACTGGCTCAAGATAGGAAGAACTGGAGAATTGCATCAAACCAGTTGTAAAACTGATGACTACAGAGAGAGATAATATTTATATTTTAGTTTTTTGTTGCCATTTTCAGACCGGTTTTCTTTTCAATTTTCACTTTAACTTGTACAATAAATATATTAAAACATATATGTTAATTAATTGGAATTTAATTTACAATTTCCATGCTCTGAACCACAAAACTATACGAACATTATTTGCTTAATTATCCACAATTTACAGAAAATAATTAATTTTAGAATTATCAACCTGCCATTTCCAACTCCACCACACGAACCCAAGAAGAATAATTTAACATTACAACTAGGAGCCATAGGCGTAACGAAGGGGGGGGGGGGTTGGGGGGGTTTGAACCCCCCCCCCCCATTGATTAAAAAAGGGAAAATTGTACTATTTATTTCATTATTGTGATATAGGCCTATCACCTTTTTTAAAATCTGCTTATAAATTACTTAAAGCGTGGGAAGCTTAAAACTCGTCAATGTACATCTCAATTTTTAAAATTTTCCGGAGGAGGACCCCGGAACCCCCCTCTCCAGATGTTATAACCCCCCCCATATGGTCGGCCTGGTTACGCCTATGCTAGGAGCAGTATATTTTAATAGACAAAGAACAACAATATATTTTCTAAGAGCTAGAAGAAAGTACAATTAATGAAAATAATTTAATGAAACATAGGACATTACTAAGATTACCACAGAAGCCATGATATTAACAGATCAATACGGATTCAATACGGTTTTATAGCAACCCTTTGCTATACTCGAACTGCAAAACACAATCATTCAATACAAAATGGCAATGGCCTATTGCGTTATATTGGTGTTTTATGTTTACAATACATGAACAACATTACCAAGGCGAATCGAAATTGAATAACATTCGACTGACATTGTAAGCTTTCCCAGAATACGAACTCTTTGTATTTTTCACATAAACAACGCAACTTTATATCAAAACATTTATTTTGCTATTAACCCAAGTTTACGGTATCTTTTACGCATGACCCGAAAACAAATCAACATCACGAGCCGTCGTAATTATAGTCAGCACTTCTGAATTAACTCGATTGTTTTGTTTATACCAAATCACTTAAGTGTTTTACTATTATGTAAGATTATGACGTAAAAGCAATAAGATTGAATACTACCGCTATGCAACGGCTAGCGAAGGTCAGTGGTTACATAAATTTGGCCTTTATTAATGTCCGGTTTCATAAAGCTTGATTCTAGCGTTGGAATTGCAGATTGCTTCATAAAATACTGTGTAGAGTAATCTGCTAATATAATAGTAGGCCTACTGTAAGCGTCTGTGTAGTTCCATGATCAAGGCCTGGCCTTTTAGGTTCTTAAATAGCTTAGATTCCTTTGTCTTTGTTTGACCGTCTACCATTAGGTCCATCGGCTACTTCCTCTGAAGAATCTGAATGGATGTTGGCCCACCACTAAACCCCCAACCTGGATGACCAGACCAAAGCCTCTTCAGATGGTTTTCAGGGGTTCCTGATAGGTAAAACCCGGAAGTTTATGAAAAATCATGTATTTAATAATGCACTCTATTATATGCTAGTGTTAAAATAAGTACAACACAAGAAAGAAATAACAGAAAATATATTCTTTCATTTTGCATATTGTTGCATATTTTGCCAGATTTGCAATAATTCGTCAGTGTAGCGATAATCCATCATATTTGCTTGACTTTATAATATTGTGCATATATTATCACGTTGTCATATTAATTCTGACAGATTTTAAATATTGTGCATGTCTGTTAATTCAAACATTTACAGCATATTTGGTTAATTTAGTGTTTTGAGAACCGATTGTACATAACCTAATGTTTTCGGAACTGCTTGTATAATAATAAACCGACGATCCGCTGCGTTACTTTTCAATTTACTAAAATTTGTTGCATATACCTTGTTTTTAAGAAGTTTTTTATATTGTAATTTATACAACTTCTACTATTTTTTGTAATTTACCATGTAAACCAGCTAACAAGATAATGCAAAGCAACAAAATTACTTAAATGATAGTCATTGGTTCCGGAGCATATTTTACCCATTTTATAGTATCTTTGCACGCATATTTCGTCTCCGTCTTCCGGGTCTTAGAGATTTCACTGCTACCGTATCGGTCTCGTGTCTCAAGGTCCCCACCAAAAGAACCAAAAGTGATTAATAAAAAATGAAGTTACAGGGCGAGTTTCTCACTTTAAATATATGAAATACTAGCTTAAAAGGCCCGGCGTCGCTCGGGTTTTTTATTTTGTAATTGGAAATTAACTTATGAAGGTCTATTGATTTTTAAATTCTAGGTCCTTATATAGGCCTATTTAGAATTTTATATAGGAAGAACGACTTATCGTCGCGGCCCTGTAAGGCCCCGGCGGCTTGGGTCGCTTAAATCCTAAAAGGGAGAGGTAAAACTACGAAAAAGAAAGAAAGAAAGACTTATCACACTCAAACTTTTCCCTCAGAAAACGCTTGATATAGCTTTTTATGGCTCATACAGGATGTAGAATTTTGCATCCCATCGCTTGTACACACCAAATCTGGTAGGGGTTCAAATAAGAAAAAACAGAAATTCCGGTAACATAAAATTATATTGTCTTTGTGGAATATTATTTCTCACTCTCATGTTACCATACAACCGTTTCGGGGATGAAATTAAACAGAATTTATTTCCAAACCCATCTGAGACCAGTGGCAACAATATGTTGCCATGCCAACTGTGATTTGGATTTGATAATTCTGTGTAAAAAGGGATTAAGTATTCTCAAAAACATTTAATTTTTGGGATTTAAAATCAAAATTTTTCAAAATCCTTTCTTAGTGAGCACCTACATTATGAAACGAAGGTAGTGTCAAAATTCCAAGTTTCTATCTGTTATAGTTTAGGCTCTACGTTGATTCTCTGTCAGTCATTCAATCAATCAGTCAGTCAGGACAAAGCATTTTATATATAGAGAGATAATACATACAAAATAAAGCATACGGGAAGTTAGGACTTAATTGAGAAGAAATAAAACGGGAGCAGAAAATAGGCTATTGAGGATATAAAAGCATGTACGAGATTAGACAGAATTCGAATTCAAGACAATAGAAATAAAGTAAAAATGTATACGTTAAACGATGTTATAGACGAAAATAGAATGAAGTACAACGTGCATATTGGCACGTTGCCATGGTAGCTCAGTTGGTTAGAGCATCGGCACGGATAGCCGAAGATCCTGGTTCAAATCCCGGCTATGGCATTGAATTTTTCATTCTGACTTCACCTTTCCACAGTATATGAATTATGAATTAAGTATTCAAGTTCCCTAATTGATAAAGAAGATGAAGATATCCCTACGATAGAACTGTGTTACTTCATGCACTCGATGTGATGTAGAGAGCTCTAAAGACCTAAGGCAGATCTGGTCAAAAGAAAGAATTAGTGGCAATGCTGTTTGGTATGTGGGCGCGGCAACAAAGAAACTTCTGTGATGTGTTTTGTATCACTTCATCTGCTTGAGCAATACTTTGTACTGATGACCAACTTTCAATGTTACCAAGAGTGTCCAAAATACGACATTTTACAAATTCAACTAAAAAAAGCTTTTACTTAACTCATTTACTGGAGCGACGATAAAAGAATATAGCGAGGATTCTATTAGATATCATCAGGGCTCGGATTTTAATGACATGTCTACTTTTTATTGGTGCTGCATAGACATTGCCAACTTGTAGGTAAATACTAATCATGGCCTGTAGATTATAGAATGCATTTTTATTAAGTCATTTTTGTCATTTTATGCAATTTTATATTTTTAGGGCATTTATTTCGATTTTACGTCATTATTTTGTCATTTTCGTGTCATTTGGTTCCTTATACAGTCATTTTCATGCATTTACATTGAATATATTAACTTTTATATCTTCAATATTCTCCATATGCTGAAGGTAATTTACTGCAATCCTAAACAAAGTAGGATTTACAAGCTTTTTTCCATAAGGGTAATATTTAAATAAATTACTAGGTTACCATAATGCAACATTTTTGTAGGATCTACTTCTTTATAATTATTAGGTCATTTTCTTTAAAATTTAAGGTCATTTTATAGGTCATTTTCAAACAATATTAGGTCATCAGAATCCGGGCCCTGGATATCATCTAAAAACTATTTTTAAAATGTGTATTTTTTAAGTTATGGATCTTATCCAACATGTTACAGCCAAAAATCTCTATTCTATGTTATTATCAATATTCAACACTGATTCACTAGCTGTTGGGCGAAAAGTTAATGGTTTAAAAATGTTGTATAATTTAATCCATGCTGGTGAACTGTGTAAGTTAATATCAAATTTATATCTGTATGCTCCTCCTATAAACGGTAGACATTTTATATAAATTATTCATGGACAAATTATTACAGGAATTCTTCCCATTTAAGACTATGCATTTTGAACAATAATCTATGTAATGAACTTGATATAACTTAAATCTATTTCAATCCAGAACAGTCTTAT
This sequence comes from Ectobius pallidus, assembly GCA_964059195.1. Lineage (NCBI taxonomy): Eukaryota > Metazoa > Arthropoda > Insecta > Blattodea > Ectobiidae > Ectobius > Ectobius pallidus. Next base: position 160,976,493 of record CAXKWD010000005.1, on the reverse strand, counting down.
ATAGAAACATTTGCAAAATTTATAGCATGGAGCCATATAGTCACAAAGTGTTTTTATTTTATTTTTTAACTTTTTTCATATGTAATTCTTGTAATTGATTCGTTTTAGTGTTCTTTTGTTGTTCTTAATGTTGTTCTTTATTTCATTGTCGAAGAGTCTACTATGTAAGTTTTTAGTTCAGTAGACTTAAAATAAATAAATAAATATATAAATACTGGCGAAGCATAGTGTCTTATGAAGGAATCGAACGTTCGTATTGGAGCAACGGTAAAATAACCTGAAAAATTTGCCATATTTGACAAGTTTCTTTGAAATCATGGCACGAATATCACAGCCTTTCATGAATTTTATATTAGAACCATTATCAACTGAATAACCTCGATATACATGAAATTATACATCATTACTACAATAAGAAATTCCGGGGTGCGCTGGCAAAGAGAGTTAAGTCCACTTTCTTGTTACTGAGAATTAGAGCTACTTAACACACTCTACCAGCCCAACATACCTTTAGAGTTGGATAAACCCATGAGGCACACATCCATAACTACCGTACAATTTTGAATATGACTTACTGGACTTAACACAAATGTACAGGACATTTTTATCTATAACTCTATGGACATATCTCAATTTTTTAGGATGATGGACTTAACTCTCTTTGCCCGCGCATCCCGGAATTATTTCTGGAAACAATAAAGACTTCCATGCTTAATTATCTGAATTATCCAAATATTATAGTAAAGGTGGAATTAGATACAGCGAAGTGGCAAATGAATCTTTCTCTTCGTGTTCGACATTACTTTCATTTAAAGCTTTATTTTTTTCTACATATAGAAGCCTATAGCTGTGAGAGAAAAAATATGCTGAGATATTTTTTAGCCGAGTTTTCACTCTACAACTGACCTTTACCATTTTAAGACAGAATTTTTAGTATACCTGGATTCAAATCCAAGTATCAATGGAGTTTTTCTTCTGACCACATTTGCAATAAATTGTTTTGATATTACTAAGTTTAAACGGATGTTTTCATTACTAACATTGCTCAGAACAGGTATTTAGGGGATAGTTATAGGGGCTAATTACATTTTCTTTGTGAGAAATGTCGCAACACTTATGATAACAAATTACCAGATGCTTTCTCAGAAACTTCTCAATAACACATCCTGAATCAGACTCAACGCATTTCGTAACTTAGAAATACGTTCCAAGGCATATTAGCACATAGGAGACAGGATTTATATTACTGTTTTTTTTTCCTTAAATAAAATTATTAATCTGACTGTAGCTCATGCATCTGTGACCAATCCATGCATCTGTGACGATTTTGAGGATTACACAAGCTCCCGATTTACTCCTACCGCGGCTAAAGAAGTTTCACTTCAAAAATCCGAGCAAAGAAGAACGAACGAACTTCAGGTGTTCGGAGATCTAAGGCCAAGGATAATGATATTAAGAAACGTCTGGCACTGAAGCTAGCAATTAATTTACATGAATATCTTAATGCCAAACTCACACAATGACTTCGCAGATCTCAAGAGAAACAGTGGAGTGTAGATGCCAGAAAACACGTACAACTTTACCACATATTGCACAACCTCTTGTTACTTTGTACCAGCATCTTTAGTATCCCAAGTGATGTTGTGCTATGCCGCAAGTTTCCGTTCTCTATGTAGCCTACGGTTAGGGACAAAACAATTGAGTGGGTAGAAAATCACAAAAGCCCAGTTGCAGAAAACATGACTTGTTTGATCAATGACCTGAAAGGATTTGACTGGCCATCAGTACCTCTCTTTTTTCGCAAAGGATATATGGTCGATCATCAATCGACCGTCAGATATGATCAGCCAACTTTTACAGTTCAAACCACTGATTCTCTGATCAAATCGAGGCCGGATTGGCCGTTTTCCTAGAGATAATGATGATGATGATAATTTTTATAATATATTTTTGGAGAAGGGACTTTCTTCAAATGTCTAGTTTTGAGCTCAAAATATTATGGTCACCCTATTCCACCATGGCTGCCCATTACGACCGTTCCTTATGTAAACGGTGGATTGAGAAAAGGTTACTGACGCGGATTGGGTTCATGCAGTATCTGCGTTCCGCAATTCCCAAGTCGCACTTTATTCTCTATCAGCAACCACGCTATGCAGGGGAGAAGATAACGCTGGCATTTCGCAATAACCGCAACGTAAACAAGCTGAACTCTGCAAAGCTTATCATTCATCCATGCACGCAGTTACAGACCTTGCAGATTCGCTAATCTGTTTTTTATTGGAGGTAGAGTTAGGCTCGCTAATTGCAACACTTAGGGAGCATTCACACCGAAGTGACATAGCAAGCGAGTCGCAATAGTTGCATGCAGGTTGTGCGCTACTCATTTTAAATCCCAAATAAACAAATTCAAGTCTCCATACCGAAGTAGCGAAGCAATAATGATTAATGAATCTCGCAGTGTGCGACATTCATTTCTTCAGATAGATCTGGACTTATTTCATGCGACGCTACTCGAGATGACGCATGCGTTCTAGTTGCCTTTTCAGCTGTTTTCTAATTGTTAAGAAAATTCAACACGTCATATACGCTTGTGTAGCGGTAGAATATGGCAAAGATGTCATGAAAACTGCTGGAAAGAGAGCTACAATGTGTACATGCGTAGGCTATACGGTATGGCAATCGAAACTAGTAGGAAAAAAGCCTGGATTAAAATTGCTGAAACTATATCCTCTAGATAAATTGCATTATTTTAAATGGGTTTCTCAATAGTTCAAGTGAAAATCTATAGTTAAACTGCAGATCGCATTCGCTACTTCGGTATGAATGCAAAACTGTGAACCATGCAACTCGATGTGCAGCCTGCATCCAGGTAGTGCGATTCGTATTCTATGCTACTTCGGTGCGAATGTTCACTTAAATGCTTATTTCTAAGACAGGTGAACATTTTTTATGAAAATTACGAAGGGTGTGATTTTTAGGGGCCAATAGGGAAAAGCTAGAAATTTTACAGAAGATATCTCCTTAACTCTATTTAAATTAAACTCTGTTTAAATTAACTTATAGATTTGAACAGCCTTTGCATAAGAAATGCTGCTACAAGAAGTTATCTCTCTACCTTCACCTCGGTTCTAGGGACATTTAGTCCGCCGCCGTGGGCGCCTAGGTAGCATATTTGCCTTCCACCATGGCGGTCCGGGTTCGATTCGCGGCCGGGTAGTGGGTTTTACAGCAACGAAAAATCCCCGGGTTCAGGACTGGACATCACCCAGGAAAATTATAGGCTATATTAAAAACCCTTAAATTAAAGCGGTGACTCCTAAAATAGGGTATAGGGTATTCACAATAGATCTATTAAAGTCGCAGTGTTGAGAAGCCGAAGGGCTTTCACTACCCCTCATTAATCTAATCTAATTTAGGGACATTTAAACGACCCACGCCACCCGGGCCTTACAGGGGCGCGACCTGTCGAGAGAGGGGTTATCTGTGGATCACATACATATTTTTTGACCAGACAAGGACATGGAGGGCCTCCCCGGATGAGTGATCAGCCCAATGCCGGGACCACCTCCGAGACAACACGAACATATAGGACGAGACACAACATTCACATACAAACTCACTCTGAACAAGGCGGGGGTGGGATGAAGATAATGACGGCCAGATATCCGGGGACCACAAGGGCCTAAAGTTACCCGACATTTGTCTCACAGGTGAGGAAAAGTCCCGGGAAAAAAAACCCCACCTAGGGCCCGCTGCGTGAGTGGAGCGAACGCATCCTCCGGCGCCACAGCAGTGGACTAGAAGTCATGTGACTATTTAAATTATATTTTTAAGAAATATTGGTTTAACTTAGTATTTAGTAACTGATGGTTAATTAATTATAATCATATCTTCTATATTGTTAATATGTAACTCTAAAAATTAAGCACATGGTAAATGAACGCAAATTTCATTAATTGTACCTATCATACCGAGAGGTGAAATAGGATTAATTTACAATTACAATTACAATTTATTGTTTCAAATTACACGAAAAATATACATAAAAAGTTGATACACCACCCGAAGAAGCAGAGCTTGTGTTCGGGGGTGGTTCAGTTCTATATATGAGAAAAACTTATATTATTATTATTATTATTCTCCAATACAAAGGAGCCCTATTTCACCAATAGGTATGCTAGGGCTGTATGTTGTAATCTAAATTGATTTCATAAGCTTAAATACATACATGGATAATTAGCCTGTTAGATTTGTGATACATAATCATCAAAAGAACACATAATATTACGATTACAGTCAAAGAGTTTTAAAAATGTGAAAGATGAAACTGAGAAAGGAAGATGCACAACATTTGCGTCTAAAAATTCCATTTAGTGGTGTGTTGTATTGAAGTCCACACGAATCTAGATGAGAGGTGAAGTAGATTCGCTTCTGCAGATAAATAGGGCAATCGAACAGAAGATGAACTATTGTTTGCTGTTCTTCTTTGCAGGAGCACAAGTATCCAGAAGGCGATGGTATATGAAATCTAGAGAAGTAACTACCAAATTTCCCATGTCCAGACACGAACTGAGTAAGAACGTAGTTCATTTCAAAGAATTTTGCTTGTTTCCTGTCTTCTATAGTTGGAAAGAACATATTTCTTGTGATGGCTCCTTTCTTACTGCTGATCCACAACAAATTCCACTCATTTAGTATTTCTGTGTTTATAGTTTTCTTGAAAAAAGATATAGGACAGGCAGCGTAACTGTAGTCCAAGTCTGATGTAGCTGCAGCCTTCGCGAGTTCGTCTACTCTCTCATTTCCCTCCACTCCAGAGTGACCTTTGACCCAAGTAAGACATATGTGAAAATTATTGGAAGAAATGATACGCCTGATTTCTATGGCAATTGGATTTCCATTATACTTGTCTTGAATTGCATTCAATGATGCCAGAGAGTCACTGTGTATTCGTCCACTACACCCATTCTCAATGCACCAATGAACTGCCTCCTTCAGAGCGAACAACTCAGCCTGGAAGACTGTACACATAGGTGCTAGTCTATATACCTTATTAGTAGCTTCACTGTTTCTTTGGTACACAACAAAAGCACAACCAACTGAAGAATGCTGAATTTGCCGATCTTCTGTGCGTGATCCATCTGAGAATATATCATATTGGTGATCATTGTTGCATGAGTCAAGTTGTACAATATTCTGAAAGATACCAGGGTGTCCAAAATCTAAGTATTTGCCAATTTGCTCGACTTTGCAATTTGGTGGTAGTACGATTGGTTCTCGTCCTTTCTTAATGTCAGTTATTTTTGCCTTAGCTTTGGCAGTCAAGAAAAGAGGTGTTATGCCCGCAATCATCAGAGCCGCATCTGTGGAAATGGTTCGGTATCCTCGAACTATTTTTAGAACGGGTCCTCTTTGAAGCTGGTTCATTTTCGTCTGCACCCATTGTTTCTGTAAAACATCCCTATACACAGACACACAATATAAGATTTGCGGTTCAAAGGCGCCATGGTAAATTATTTTAAGAGTAGCAGAATTAAGGCCCCAAGTAGGCCTTGTTGCAAGCGAAAGTCCACGAGAGAATTTACCCGCTTTCACAGCAAGATTATCAAAATGAGCTCTAAAAGTCAGTTTCCTGTCTAATACCACACCTAGATAAGAAAGTTTCTGCACCATTTTGATTTCCTGGTTATCCATAACAATAACGGGGTCAGCTACTCTCCTTTTCTTAGTGACAATCATTGCAACAGTTTTGGTAGGGTTGAAGGAAAGCTTGTTTTCTCCACCCCAATAGCAAATTATCTCAAGTGCTTGGTTTACCTTTCGAGTCAGTTCTTCAAGGGATGAAGCTCTAGCCAGTAGGAGCGCATCGTCTGCATATGCCATTAAATCACAATATCATTAGGCAATTCTTGGGTTAAAAGTTCATCATATAATACATTCCAGAGTCCCGGACCGCACGCTGATCCCTGCGGACATCCTTTGGTAATTTCCCGTGTGACTGACGAACCGCACAAATTCAGCGTGGCAGACCTGTCCGAAAAATAGCTCTTAATGAGGCAAAATAAATTCTTTGGGCATTTTTTCTTCTTTAAGATATGAAGTACTTTCGGCCACCATGCGTTGTTGAATGCTCCAGAAACATCCAGAGACACCAGCACTCCAATCATCTTGTCATTAAAAGTGGCTTTAATCCAGCTTACTGCTTTATTAACCGCATCTTCTGTGGACTGATTTGGAGTAAAACCAAACTGATTTGCACTTAGTAACTTGTTGCTGTACAAGTAATACATTACCCTATCAATCATTAATTTTTCTAGAATTTTTCCCATAACAGGTAGGAGACTAATTGGCCGAAGGGAGTGTACTGAATGTTGTTTGGAAGCATTTTTAAATATTAAAACAATACAAAATTTGGAGAAGTATGACAGAATATTATGTATAAAAGGTTAGAACATGTTCTTTTTACAATACAAAGGTACAAGGTAATACAATATTAATACATAACAATTTATTTGTTCGAATTTTAGTAACAAACAAAGAAATTAAGTTCTATCCAAATTTTAAATTTTAATATGAAAAATGTTATAACAGCAATAGTAGAAAACAGAAGTAATAATTATATAAATTTTCTAATTTTAGACCTAAATTGTTTGTTGTTTAAGCTATTTAGATCAGGATGGTTGGTAATAAATGAATTGAATAGTCTTCGGCCAAAACTTGAACAGTGCTTAGCTCCAGCAGTTGTAACATTTTTCGGTTCAAGTAATAAATTTAATTGATTCCTTCGCGTGTTATATACGTGAGATTCTGACTTGTAATTGTCACGATGTTTATGAAAATAATTCAGTATGACATACTTGTAAATTTGGTCTATGGTGAATTATATTTGGAGATTCAATAATAATAATAATAATAATAATAATAAGCAAAAACGCTACAACGGGTATATCATGGTTTAAATTGGGATTGGAAACTGGAAGGGGTGGAAATGATAATGGCAAATGTCCACTATGTGGAGAAAATTAAGATCCCAAACGCACACTCAAACAAATTGGACTTACAGGAGTTGTGCAAAAAAGAGAATGGATACATTTTAGTAATGAAATTGTGTTAACTGAAATATCAAGAATCACAAGCTAGCATTGAAAACCTTAGGATCATATCTATGGAAAGTAAAAGAAAAGAGGACCAGAAATATAAATATCACCATAGACATGTAATGTAACTTGAATGTATAGCTTAGCAATATTGATGTAAGTAAAGCATAAATTATATATATTCAAACAAGAGAAGAAAGTGCACATTTTATAAGTAACCAATTGACTAATGACTGAACGATCATCAGTCAGTGTAATCTTTCAGTGTCCATATAATGTTTAAAAACAGGAGATTTTATTTATTATTATTGTTATTATTATTATTATTATTATTTTTGTAAATAACCTGGGACAATTAAGGAAAAAAGGGGGCAATAATTTAAGTCACAAAATTTAGTGAATATTTACAATTTACCTTTGTCTCATGCCCACAAATGAAGGGTCGGGGGAAAAAACCAGGTAAGTCACTTTTTAAAAAAAATGGAGATATCGTTACAGTTTGCTTCAGATTCATCATACCCATCAGCTGAAAGGTCGAAAGCGGAAAAAAAGCAGACCAGTCGGGAGAAATTAGCAGTCAAAGTTTCACTGTAAGGGGAAAGAACTAGGGAAGTCAAGCGCAAAGAGGAAAGAAGCAGGCGAGTCAATGGTGTCTCAACTGGCTTCATTAATTATATAACAAGCAATCAAATTGCTGGCCTCAAGAAAATCACACTGACATTCCGTATCCGCGGCCATTCGTACTTTGAGTGCGATAAAAACGTAGGTTTATGGAATCTAAAAGCATTGATGGAAACACCTGAGGATTTCAAAGAAATGGTGAAAGCATCAAGATGTAAACCATCCCCTTTCACTGTGGTCAGCGTTACCCAACAAATGGTGCTAGACTGGAAGACAATGTTGGACTCAAAGTACGCTGCAAAGTGACCTTTCAAAACACAGCCTATTAAAGTAATATCTTCTGCATCCAACCACAGCCGTATGCTGCAATATCGCACGACATACTATGGAGGGATGTGAACTGGGATTATAAGGGCATCTCCACAAGGCCAACCATTGGAGGATGGGCTGATTGAACTTCCAATTCCAGCTTATAATGGTATGTGTAGCTTTTTTAAAAAAAAATTGTGTCCTGCAATAGTTTATCACAATTTATCAGATATTTTCTTTCTTTATTCTAGGTCTCCTGCCGATTTCAAGAAAAAAATTTAAAGATATACAAAATCTTATGAAGTTTTGTAGTCCTCATGCTGTCAAATTCTTCAGTCAGCTGCCCAATGTCTAAGTGATGTGAGTCTGTTCCACTTGACTTACCTGCTTTTTTCCACTTCAAAAGGTACCTTTGACAGGGTTTCGTGGAATTACATCTTTATGGGGACAAACTGGTTGCCAACAGCTATGATTCCACATTTCCTGAATCCAAGACTTCATTTTTCAGAAATCATAATTATTTTATGTGTAGATACATTGATGCCATAACAATTTGAACATTAAAATAGCTTTTTCTCAGTTTGTAAAAACATTGACTCTCCTGCTTTTTTCCCCTGACCCTTCAAATGATCCCAAATGACTTCTTAAATTTCTTCTGCAGACTGGTGTATATAATTTATTCCACAGAAATAGATGCTTCATTGTCTCTGTACATTTCCCTTTTATGTATTCTATCAAAAAGTGCGTTTTTTCTTGTAGTTTATCACAAAAGTCAGCACATATTACTCCATTAAAGTATGTTTTAACAATGAGCAAGACCTTCACTGTTGTAACTTTTATTAATGTAGCGTGAAACACACTGGCTAATCACAATCACAAAAAAGCGGGACATTTGAGAGTCCCCAATAAAACTTTCAAAACAGCGGTATATTTAAAAAAAAAAACGGGACTGTCCCGGGAAAAACGGGACGAATGGGCACCCTATGCAATGTACCGCAACTAATAAATAAATAAATGAATAAATATTAAGCAAATAATATTCACTAAATAGCGCGAAATACTCCCCCTAAATCTATTAATTCCTGAATACCCCCTCCCCAGTATATCTCAGGTCCCCTTTAGGGATGTATTGGCCCCTAGTAAACCCCAGATTGGGGGCATTAGTCTATTCTATACATATTACCAATTTTAAAATAACGACTACAGTAACAGCCCAGTCTATTTCTTATGGACGACATAATTACTCCGTGATCCTAGCCTAGACATTTAATTTCACAAACAAATTAAGCTAGATTAGAGCCCTTTTAAAACTAGATCTGTCGACTGTTAACTAAAGCTGTATATCAAACCGTTGTAACCATAATTTTTTCCAACAATTATCCTAGACCTTTGATCTAAATGGAAGATCGATGTTTTCTCCCGGTTCATCACATCGCCTGTCATAGTGGCATAATTTGGACTTCCGGCACCTTATCAGCCATTTCACAATATTCTGTTTTCTACAACCACTACTGGTAATTGGGAGTAGGCCATTTAGAGATGTTTTCTTTTTCTATTTTCAGATGAGCTGGTCTCTGAGGCAACAGGAGGAAGTCGACGATTAGCGGCTACCATGGCAGCAACATTTTTCCCCCTTTTCAGACTCTTTCGTCAGCGCTGGCCGGATGTCGGCCATCATAGGCGCCTGCCTTGATTGAAAAGGGGCACCGAAAATCTCCTCCCCAACTTAATTTAAGAGATATTATAGACAGCAACCAGTTCAGAATCTGTCATTTAGCTACGTGTTAGGTAAAACAACTACTTATGCACTTTGTATCGATGTCAAAAGAATTTCGAAAGATCAAATAAGGGCCCACTATACCCTTAGCAAACAGTGATGGCGTTTGGGGCCCGGTAGGTTCCTTCACCAGCAGGCACCCTTATGTTTACAAGCACAGAGAATTAGGACCCACCGTAATTTCTGCCCCATGAGTCACCTAGTCTACTTCAATCAATCAATCTTAGATTTTTTTAATATGTCATTTTATCTTAAAATGTTTGTTATATATCAACTCTACACATAATTACTTCAACATTTGTTAGAAATGTTCCTATTAAAGTAAATTATACATTGTTTGGTGTCATTTTTCTTGTAATTATGTGTAGAGTTTATATATAATAAACATTTTAAGATAAAATGATATATTTAAAAAATCTAAGATTGATTGATTGAAGTAGACTAGGTGACTCATGGGACGGAAATTACGGTCGGCCTTAATTCCCTGCGCTTGTAAATGTAAGGGTGCCTGCGGGTGAAGGAACCTACCTGGCCCCAAACGCCATCACTGTTTGCTAAGGGTATAAACGATCAATAATATTGTCAACATACTCTTCAATATTGACACTCTATAGTCCATATTGAAGCACGCATCAATATTCTCGCCAGAATTTATGCTGGAAAAAATCATTGTGCTGCATGATCAAGGCTGTTTCAATGATTTTTTTTTTCCGAAATGTTATCCAGTTCGGATTTGGATTTCCTAGCATTGACTCTTACACTGTGCGCAAGAGACAAATCAAAGAGAGAAATATACTCTGGTCCAAAGAGTGGTACAAGCTGAAAAGCCGCTTTACACACGAACATTTGCTTAATTTTTTGCGTTCTACAGAACTACCTAGATGACTACAAAAAATCACTTCGCGGTCTCACAAACAACTGATATTGAAGGAAATATTGACAATAAACCTTCTAGACGACAAACGGTTCTTCAATATTGTCAGAAAATATAATTTTCTATCAATATCCGTCAATATTGATAGGGCGCTTCAATACGCTCCTAGACAATCAATATTTCCATCAATATGGTCCTCCGCCAATATTGAAGCGAATATTGACAATATTATTGATCGTCTAGGGGCTACTTAAGCCCACTGTTTAGTGGTTTGTAAAAGAACATTCACTTAACCCTCTGAACACAAAGGTCAGGAACAATAAAAAAAATTCCAAAGTGTTTTTTTTTTTCAACTGTATCCTATACAAGAAAACATGTATTATGATTATTTTACTACTCGAAATAAATTATCAAAATCGAGTTTTGATATCATTACCACATCCCAACCTATCGAACATCTTAGTACGCAATTGATTTTATACGAGTCATGTATTGGAGAAAGAGGAGTCTATAATTATAGTTACTGAAAACTTCCATTTTCTGGATTGTGCTTATATCCATAAAATATGAAATAAATTATACTTTCGTTCCAGTTCAGCTTTTGTAGTGTACGGGTAACCGACCTACAGTACAAGTATAGAAGGCTATATAATGTGTGTATATATGTATATATATATATATATGTGTGTGTGTGTGTGTGTGCATACTCACACACATCTTTGCATATACATGTAATTATATATCTGGCTAGATATTCAAAGCATGACAACTCACCCAAGAGGTTAAAAGGCGACACATCCTACGGTCTTCTGAGAATCTGTAAATAAATAAATAATTTCAATAATTAATAATGAGAACAAATAATAATGCTTAGTAATAATAATAGTAATAATAATAAAATAGAGTTGCTTTAGAATTCTATAAAGGAAAGATAGAGCATCAGCTTTAACTTATTATTTAACTGAATTGTATCTTTGTATGTTTTCAAATTATCCTAATGGGAAATATTTTGAAATTGATCTAAAAATATTTAGCCTAACGCTTAAACTGGTAATCTGTCACATACACTGGTTTATATTAAATTTGTAATAAAATAACGGAAAAGAAAATGGAAGAAAAGTTTCCGTTTCTTGTAAGGTACAATAAATAAAATTTGGGCCTAATCAATGTGTTAGCAGTTTTCTTTGCGGTCCGACATGGGTTTATAATATTGCGTGAGAAACTGAGTCTTGCCAATTTTAGGGTGCACATATAGTAATCACTTTCTGAATGGAATTTCACATTTTATGCAAGACTAGAAGAAGTCCGGCAGTAGTGAAGCTGGCTATCAAGATATAAAATGGACAGCAGCAGCAATAAACACACATAAAGCATTATAAAAGAGTTAGATAATAATAATAATAATAATAATAATAATAATGTTTTATTTTGCCTGGCAGAGTTAAGGCCATAGGGCCTTATCTTCCACTCAACCAGGATAAAGACAAAATACATTAAAAGGAATTTACAAAAAACAAATACAATAGATACCATACATAATACAAAATGCTAAAAATAAAATAATAATACAATATTGAAGTACCTATATTAAAACATAAGACAAAAATGCGTCCAATGATATGCCGAGAAAACAAAACGAATTAAAGAATTATATTATAATTGGATGTGTGTATAATTATAATATTATACTATAATATACACTAAAATTGAAACTTAAAACTAAGAAATTAACAAATAAAAGCAATATAGGCTAAGTGCCATGAAAATCGTGTACAATATAAATTTACCTAGGCTAGATAACGAGACATTCATTCTAGTTATCAGCGAGATACTTGATTGACTTTGACCTAAAAATCTGTAAGCTCCGACTACTCCTGATGTCCGGCGGAAGGGAGGTGTCCGGATAGGTGGAGAGACGTTCGCCAGAACACTTTTCAAGGGTAAATCGCATGGACATCACTCTGTTTGTTACCCCTCTGGCCTGCAAAGAACACACTGGTGGTTTTTCAAAGACCCACAAACTTAAAAAATTATTATTATTATTTTTTAATCTCATGGACTATACATGTATATTGCGAAAATCAAACTACTTCTGTTGAAAATGTGTGAACGCTCTTTCGCAATACAGGTCTAGGCTAACTTGACGAAAACAGCACAAATTGTAACAGTAGGATCCAAGGCCTTCTGTATTTTCTTAGTGTCACACACCAATTATTTATTCGTTTTAATTTCAAACCAATTCATGACAACATGCAAATGATCGTAAGTCCTGGAGAGAGGAGTCTTTTTTTTAAGTTCATGTATAGTAATACAGTATTCATGAAATATAACTATTCACGATGGTTTTTATATATTAGGCCTAGATATAAAAAAATCCAGTAACTGTATGTTAAATTTACATGTCCATTTCACTAAAGGATCCCAGACCCAACCGCTCCATAGAATTAGAATGAAATTGCGGTGTCATTATCCTTCACAAAGACGCACTATTATTGGGTAATGAATAAAATAGTTGGCAGTGTTCACAGGTAGCTTTGGAAGTACTTGATACGGGACTTTGACAAATTAGAGAAGCTATCGATTAATTCATTGATGTAAATAAATAATGAAGAATGAAATGTACGAAAATAATGCACAATGTGTGCAGTCACATAACTTTCTCTACCCTGGACATAGGCCTAGAGAATACCTTAGTTCTATGCGCGCAGTATATTATTATGTCCCAGGTTTTGGGGGAGGAAAGAAGGAAAGTGGTATTGAATTTCCTTTTGATTTCTGCCCCGAAACGGTAGTATGGTAACACGAGAGTGAGAAATAAAATATTCCGTAAAAATAATACAATTTTATGTTACCGGGATTTCCGTTTCTTCTTATTTGAACCCCTCCCACGCATGGTGTGTAGAAGCAATGGGGTGCAAAATTCTACATCCTCTACGAGCCATAAAAAGCTATATCAAGCTATTTCTGAGGGAATAGTTTGAATGTGATAAGTCGTTCTTCCTCATTTCAAATTCTAAATAGCTATAGCCTATAAGGACCTTAGAGTTTGAAAATCGAAGTCCTTCATAAGTTAATTTCGAATTACAAAATACAAAACCCGAACGCCAGTACCTTACAAAACGTCATCAGTGAGATACCAGTAAGGAATAATAAATGGCGCAATGCACTTTTAAACTTCAGCATCAAGTTAATTTTCTTATTTTCCCAGACAGTCCATAAAAACCGAGATTATCCACTCACTACTTCATCATGTTATGTAATGATACACGTTAATGGGTTACTATTTTAAGGTCATTACAACAAAATGAAAAGATATAAAACAAACTTCGTAGACAAAAGAATTAGTAGCTATTTGGCCTTTACATTTCATAATATGACCTATTAGGCTAACTAAGGCTGAGCGACAATAACAGATTTTATTTCCGTATGATATCATGTATTCTTCAAAATTAATGAAAATCAAACCGAACAAATTTGGAAGAATGTTAACTTCGACTATGCAAGTCTTGATTCACGAAAGGTAGAAACTATCATTTTTAAGCTTATGTGAAGACATTAACCAAATTCAAGTGAAGGTAATTTTTGTGTGTGTGTTTAATTTGTAAACTGTTAAACGGCTGCATTTGTAAAGTCTCGTCCCAAAACTCTGTTGTTATCTGACGGCACACGCAACACTTTACGAAAGAACACCCTACGATCACATTCTATAACAGACATCGTATTTTTAGGTAGATTTCGAAGAAAAATCTACCAATTGCAATGGATACCATGTCATGATTTTCGAAAAATTCTTTCATATCTTTACGTTTCATGCTCCCCTAAGTACGAAACCACCGCCCGTTCAAAAAAAAAAATTCGGATATTTATATATATTTATATTTATATATGTATATATTTATATCTTTACACGATAGCGGCCGTAATTTTGAAGATATATGAACCAAATTTTAATATGTTATTTTTAGGCCCAATAGTTCGGACAAGTTCGTTAATGAGCAAAATTGGCCCAAGGGGGTGGTCGGGGGAGGGGGTTGAAATTTTTTAAAATGTATATCTCGGCCCCTATGAAGTATAGAGGGAAACTTTGTTTGAATAAATTAGAGTACTCCCTATGGAGTTCACAGTGACACCAACGATTCGGGGGTTCGAGTGAGGGTGGGGGATGAAAATTCGAAACTTTTGAAACCACGTCTTGTGGGGTATCGTTGAAAAGCTCTTGATGAGTACTCTACAAATCAATAACTAGTTTCTTGATAGCTCTCATATGACGCGAGATTTTAATGTTTGAAAATAATAACACTTAAAAGAATTATTATAATATCATAATTTTGTCTTGTTTAGCGGCTTTGCTAATTTTATTCATTGCTGATCTTGCGCACCGTCTCCCAGAATATTATATCCTATTCTTGTTTTCAAAACAAATGATTGTAGGCTCTTCCTCTTTACCGAATTCAGTTCTTA
This sequence comes from Ectobius pallidus, assembly GCA_964059195.1. Lineage (NCBI taxonomy): Eukaryota > Metazoa > Arthropoda > Insecta > Blattodea > Ectobiidae > Ectobius > Ectobius pallidus. The sequence goes on along the minus strand of CAXKWD010000005.1, from coordinate 160,961,354 downwards.
TTACTGCGGGTTTGCCATGCCAAGGCTAAAAAAGAAGAGTGCTGAGCAGCGATAATAAATTAAACCAAAAGCACTTTGAAATCTTCCTCAGCCTGTAGGCCTGCCTAAAGGGATTTTCTTTTTAATCTTCCAAGCCGTAGATTTTTTAGAAAGATCAAGGCTGAAGAGGACATAAAGCAGACGAGTATTACAAAACGCTCAATATCTGCAGAGAGATAACGAAATGGACAGATAATAGTGTCACATCTGGATTTCGAAACAAGAGAGTTACGACAAGGTACAGGGCGACAATGGGCACTGACGAAATACTTCGCCAGGTGACATTATCTTTCAATAAGCTGACTAATGGGAGCGTTATAAGTCGAATATATTTCAAATGTGAGGCGCCATTTATTGGTTAAGCAAACTTTGGGCTTTTTGGGGTCAAGAACTCCACTATACACAGTTACGTGATTCAACGTTTTAAAATCTTATCTGTTCCCAATGATCTTTACCAGACCACTCGAACTTTCGAGGAACTGAGGGCCAAGTTGGCTATCACTTAGAATATGATCCATGAAGAGTAATTCGTATCACTGATTTATTCGAAAATGATATAAATGTTTAGGCTATTTGTCCTTAATATATTTGTGATACATTTCACATTGGAAAATTTACATTGACAAAGGTATGTGCTTCCAAACAAAGGCAGGATTTGAAAGCCAACATCTCTCTCTCTCTCTAAATAAAATCGGGGGCGTGGAATGCCACGTGACAGAAGTGAAACATGGATTTCTTCAAATTTGGATTACTGGATTTTTTCAATTTTGGATTGTTGGATTTTTTAAATTTTAGATTTTTGGATTTTTAAATTTTGGATCTTTGAATTTTTTATTTTTGGAATTTTAATCTTTGCCTCTTAGATTTTTTTATTTTTTGGATTCTTTAATTTTGAATTATAGATTTTTAATTTTGGGTTTTTTAGACTTATTAAATTTTCGATTTTTAGATATTTTAAGTTTTTTATTTTCGATTTTTTTAATTTTGGATTTTTTTATTTTTAAAATTTTGGATTTTCCTTGGCCTCGCGTTCAGAAGGTCCCAAGTTCAAATCCCATGGCCGGCCAATTTGACATGGGCTTTTTTCATGGTTTCCCCAGTCGTAAAGGCAAATGCCGAATTGAATATTTACATACCATGAATCATCCTCACGATTTCATCCTGTATCATATCCAATTAAAGTAATATAACTTGAAATTTACTCCATATAAATACACCAATAATAGAAACAATTGACAATCAATAGTTCCATGGCCTACCAAACTCCTCGCAGCTAAAAGGAGTATAAACACTGCTGATTTATATATATATATATATATATATATATAAATCAGCCGTGTATATATATAAATTATTACATTTCCTATTTCATTTGACAATTCTTGACCGATGTAAAAAATGATTTTTTCTTCTAAATTTGACCTTGCAACTTGCAACTTATTTTTACGGTAATGCGGGATGCTTCAACTTTATATTACATTTATTTAGGTTCTATTGTTATAGCAGGATTGCCATAATCCCAGAAGTGTCCCTAATACTAATAATGTTTATACTAATAAGAGGAGGGAATAGGATGTCAGTGATAAAATAATTTTTATAAAAACCTTACAAATTGCTTTATTTAAATCATGATGTAAGACGCCGAAGTATTGAATAAGGCTATCGGGTCACGAGACTAGGGTACAGAAAAACTAGCTTCATTATCTCACAAATTACATACAAATTTTAGCTAGTGGTAGTTTGAACCAGGAAGACGATAATGAGTAGGGGATGTTATGAACATTTTTTTCTTCGACCATACTATTACGTGTGACAACAGTATCACAATGATTCTCGTTTCGAAACTGATTTTTATTATGACGTCAGCGTGGTATCGATTATAATCGAATATGGAACAAGTTTGAGACCTTGACAGTAGCAGGTGAAAACTGTATTTAAAATAAAATAAATTCTGTCAGTATTAATTTTAGTACCATACTAAAATGAATTCATTTCGTGTTGTCAAAACTCGTTGGATTCAAGAAAACGGCCTAAAGGAAGCTTCGATTTAACCGAGGCCATGAGCTGCCATCTGTCGTAGAAGACAAGAACTACGACAACCAGAAACTAGCTGATGTGAAAGACAGCGCGGGCGTTTGTTTGGGTGAATCTAAACTCTTAAAATTTAAGAATCTAGACAAATTATTATGGTCGAACAAAATTAGTTGTATACAACTAGCCTGATTGAGAGTAGGGGTGGGGGACTCGGGTGAGTCGCAATATACCATTTTCCCAACTATAATGGTAATTAAGATATGCGATATGAACATTATGAAACTTGCTTTGCTCGTTTCATAAATATATTCGTGTCTTAATAAATGACATTATAGGCTTGTTACATAATGTACTATTAATTTCTTCAGTTTTCAACAGATTTTTAGGAATATTTGAGCAACCATTTAGACTGTATTCATATTAAACCATGGGAAGTTTTAATCATGTACCTGTTAATAATTGATTTGTTATTTTATTGAAAGCTGGTAGGCCATATAGTGTACTTATAATGTTAGATGTACAATTTAATTATTCAGGATGTAACAAAAGGTAGGCAAAAACTTGGGGGAAACATCCCTTGCATCTAGAGGAAGAAATTCTGTTATATAAACATGGGTTCGAAAATGATTTCCTTGTTAGAGCTCTTTCTCTATCTCTGAACATAGAAAAAATTCAACAAAAAATATAAAAAATGTGTAAGTTAAAAATATTAATAATTTTGTTTTGGACAAGAAGTGTTATTATCATTATTATGTTTATTAAGTGCCAGTATGGTACTTTATGAGATTGTGTGGTGGACGAAAAAATGTCTGTCCGTCTGTCTGTCCGTCTGTCCGTGTGTCTGTACGCACCATAACTCAAACACGCTTTTTCGGATTTTCATGAAACTTGGAAAACACATTTATAATGTCCATGGGAAGAACCCTATTGATATTGAACCAAATCGGTTCACCGGTACCGGAGTAATGCCCAATTTAGTGCCTATTTTAATAGATTATGGCGCCTTTCTAATAGAAAGGCGCCATCACTCAAATACGCTGTATCGGATTTCCATGAAACTTGGTATACCCATTTATGACGTCCATAAGAAGTGCCTTATTGAATTTGAACCTAATCTGTTGACCGGTACCGGAGTAAAACCCAATTTAGTGTATATTTTAAAGACGCGGTAACTCAAATACGCTTTACCGGATTTTTATGAAACTTGGTATACACATTTATAATGTCCATGGGAAGACGTCTATTCATAATGGATAAAATCGGTTGACCTGTTTCGGAGTAATGCTCAATTTAGTGTCTATTTTATGGTAATATACGTATTCGAAAGAATTTATAAAAAAAATGAAAATCATTTATCTTGACAACATAGCCTATTGTTTTACTGTGATCTTATAAGGCCTTGGAAATTAAAATACAGGTAGCTATGACAAAAAACACTATTGATTTACATGCGCTTATCCAACTAGACCGTTAAAATGACCCAGGTGGCCGAGATGGTAGACCTTTCTTCTTCCGTAAGCCCTGCTTAATGAATAAATCTGGAGCTTAACTTGGAAATCAATTTAAAAAAAAAAAAAACATATTCTGCATATCATAATTGCAGTCATAACTGATTAAAAAAAACATACTGGCACTTTGTTACATCAGTTTACCTGATTTTATTTTTTGTATAATGTTGGAAATATTTTATGTCGATTTAATTACATTATTAAGCTTAAACCTCGGGTGTAATAATCATCAGTCATCTGCTCAAGTTTTCGTCTCGTGTACAGCTCAGATGGCTCTGTTGCATGTCGAAAATAATTATTAAGACATTTGGTAGAGGACCTTCTTCCTTTTTCGTTCCGCCTTTCATTTCATTAACTTTATGTTTTTTACTTTCTCTCTCTACACCTCTTCTGTCTGGTTGTGACACTGCGTAACAAACACATTTACAGACAAACAGAAATGCCGAAAGGTCGAGTTAAAACAGGAACTTGTTTTGCTCGGTCAATAAGGTATTAATTTTATAAAGTGTCTCATTTAAGATGAAATGGATGTTCAAGTATTTTCCCCTGGAAATTAATTTAAGTACAGTATTTAATGCTTTAATTACAGTTCCCGATACTAAAACTAGCTACTTGAAACAATACATCGCCATATGGCTCCATGTTCTTCCTGTCGAATTTTTCCTGTTTGTCCCTAACCAGCCGCTTGTCTATGGAAAAGCTTTTTTCCACATCGTAGTTTGGTGTAATTGAAGATTAAACAAGTAAAATAGATAGAAACACATTTCTTTTACACTCTTTTCTTTTACTCTCCTCTTTCTTCACTTTGACAATTTTAAAACTGCAGCCGAGCACAAGCAGTCTTGCTCATTCGGGTGTATTTCTAAATGTTAATACAGCATTAGGGATGGGTCCTCGATATTTTCGATACCTCGATACTATCGATACTTGCATGGTATCGGCATCGAGCGATACTTCAGAAAATTTGCTCAATAATTTTTCGATACTTTGATAATCCTGCAATTTAAGGAAATGCGGTATCTCTTTCTGCTTTTAGTAGTCTACTAAACAGAGTAAATACTTTTATTTCTCCTTGAAATGGAGAAAACCACTCTGTGACTTTTGTCTAGTCATAAATAAAGACTTTCCTACTTTTAAAATCTAAACAGAAGAGATTCTTAATTGTTTCCTTTCCTGTCAAACGTTTTAATAACAAGCAACAAGCAAGCTGACTGTCCAAACCCCATTGTATTTTTTTAACTAAAACTTGTAAGTGGACTGTTTCAAAAACTAATTTTAGTTTTAATGTAGATTTTAAAAATAATTATAGGCTATTGCTGATATTAAATTTTGTCCCATTAAATATGCACACTTAATTTAGTTGGTATTATACAGTTCTCTCAACTTTTAATTTTAATGTAAAACTGGAAATGTTGACGGTATCAAAAAATCATGTATCGGTATCGAGTATCGAGAAAATCTGGTATCGACCCATCCCTAGTTAATATTTCTTGTGCTAGAATAATTATTATTAATTATGTAGGTTTCGCCTAAACTTGTACTTTTTCTGCTTTAATTTACCTGTACAAATATGTAAAATATTTGTAACATAATAAATAAAAAATAAATCTAATCTGGCATAATTGTTTTTTGAGGGCTTTTACTTTTTTATTTTGTTTCAAGATGGTGGTCGTTTTAATGATTCCGTTTCTTGTAATGTTCAACTTCTATCAATGATTCTACTCAACAGGGTTTAAGCTACGATCGCATTTTTCGCGAAATGCGAAAGTAGAATAAACTTCAGAATGCGCAAAAATGCGAAAGGAAATTCTTACATCGTGATCGTATAGTCCCCCCCCCCCCGCCCCTGACATTCGCATTAGAATAAATTTGTGTAATGTTAACAACATCTTAATGATGAAAATTGAAGGCTCCGAAAGAAAAAGCTATAGCCTAATTTTAGCAAGGCTTTTGAGAAGTGGGGTCCGCCGGCGTGGTCTTGTGGTTAGCGTCGCTGACTACAGATCCGTCGGCCCGGGTTCGATTCCCGGTACCTCCTCGGATTTTTCTGAGGTAGGGAGGTCTGGTAGGGGTGCACTCAGCCTTGTGATTCCAATTGAGTAGCTACTTGATAGAGAAGTAGCGGCTCCGGTCAAGAAAACCACCAATAACGGCCGTGGGTGTCGGCATGCTGACCACATGCCCCCCAATCCTGCCATCTGCCTACGGGAGATGACGCAGCGGTCGGGTGGTAGGCCAAGTCCCTCCAGGATGTAGCGCCACGGAGTTTAGTTTAGTTTGAGAAGTGGGCCAATTTGAAACAGAGAAAAGTGTTCGATTCCAAACCAAAGTGCTTTGAAAAAAAAAATTAATAATTTGCTTTATAGTTCAGTTTGCTATTTGTACCATTTTATTTTTATTATTTTGAAGCTACATAAAAAAAATGCAGTTAAAATTAACTTTTAGCAATAAATTTGTATTTCAGCTCTTTGTTAAAGCTTTTTTTTATCCATTTTCGCTTTCTTGCTAAAGGTTTTTTTTTCTAGTTTAAACCCTGCTACTCAAACGGTTTATGCTAAAAAGTTGCAGATTCTGGAGTTATATGTTGCCCTGGAAACAATCTTGTCTTGACAATGGATGACAAATCTTTCAAGACTGCGCTGAAGATCAGATCTTAGATTATTTTGAACATGAGGTCTAGATCTATTGTTCACAGAACTGCTGGTCAAGGCATAGATAATTTATTTTTATTTTTTATTAACCGGACTATAGTTTAAATTTCGTATTCTCTCTATGAAGTTATACTGTTGCTGCTTTGTTGAAATATTTACAACTTGCATGAAACGAAATGTATGCAACGGATTCCGAAAACAGCCCTGAGTTTTTTAAGTGGAAGAAAGGGAGGGTCGGAATCGGAGATTTATTAATCCTGTTTGTTCCAATGACCACCGCCCATTGGGAACCCGTTTCAAGGGAACTGCTATCATAATCACATGGAAAAGAAGCCAATGTGGGTGGATTCTCTGGAGGACTATGAATGGACCAGGGGTAAACAAACTCACGGCATTTTAGTTAGTTACAAAATTGTTACAAACCGGACACTTATTTATTTTTTTTGTTTTTTTGTTTAAGCTTCTCTTTCTTTGAGAATATTATAGGAGAAAAATTCATCTGACACTGAGATCTGACCTTTGGCTATCCGTGCCAATGCTCTACCAACTGCGCTAAGCCAGAGTTCACTTCACAGCGCCAGATGGAACCTCTCTCTCCTATGTCATGAAAATCACTAATTAGTGTGCCTCACAGCACTGCAAATAACATAATTTGTCTGTCAGTGAGGTAGACCAGAGATTGGTTGAAATTTCACATATTCTCATACTGGATTAATCACTTATTAATGAGCTAAATAGTTGGAATGCTACGCATTAATGGCCGGTTTCTATAAACTCGCGAATTACCTATGGGTAAATTACCCAATGGACAGAATTTACACAAGAATAACACCACACAAACACAAATAATTTAAAGATAGCAATCACATACACTTGTGACGAGTTTCTAGATAAATGTCCTCTGAGTAAATATGAAAATGTCAGAAGAAATGTTCATACAAACTCAGGCTAGATCTTTCCAAGGGTAAATCGTCGGGTTAATTTATCCTTTCATGGATGGCTGGATAAAATTTAACCTCTTTGTAGAATCAGTAACAATGAGAAGCAAAGCCTTCTGAATTAAATTAACTGTACAACTCCAAGGCCTTGCTCATTATATCATTGTGGTTGAAATGGGACTATTTTATCCATGGATAATTTACCCATAGGTAATTCACAAGTTTGTAGAAACCGGGCATAAAGCAATTAGATTGAGTAAAACAGAAGTAATGAAATGAAGCAGCACGAAAAAATACGTTTGCGCTATTCATATCTCGCGCCGTGACGAATATAGCCGAGTCAGCTCCCCTACCAGCTCAGCCGCGGAGGGGAACCTGAGCACCGGATGCCCTCCCACAGCACCAGTTCAGTGCACTTGAGAGTCGGGACTTCAGTACTCGATCGATGGCTACGTGTCTCTTTAAAACACTTCTACCAGCTATCACAAAACTACAATTACACCACAGTTTGAGTAAAAATCCACAGCAATTAACAGGCAGAGCTCCAAGAACGTTCCTAACTCAGCAGAGAAATATGGCGTCCGCACCAATCAGCAGAGACCTAGGCTACGAGCAAGTCGTCGAGTTGACCAAAAAGAAGGAAATAATTCTAATCGACGTTAGAGAACATAAGGAGGTTCAAGAAACAGGAAAACTTCCAGGCAGTGTCCATATACCTCTCGGCGAGGTTAGGAATGCTCTAGAAAGTCTATCGCCAGACGATTTCAAAGCTAAGTATGGGATCGATAAACCGGGAGCAGATGCAAATCTGGTGTTCTCTTGCTACGCTGGGAAGAGAAGCAATATGGCGATGGAGGCTGCTATTGTCATGGGATACAACAATTCACGTCAGTATGCTGGTGGCTTCAGAGATTGGCAAGCACACAATCCTGCTGCCGAATCAAAGTAACTTGTGCACAGATATTTGCTCGAGTTTCAGAATGTCAGTATTTTGTGTTGGGTAGTTTTGAAAGACTGTCTAAAATATCAGAGTTCTGTAATAGTAATGAAAATGTGTAAATAAACAGCTGTAATGAAAATATGCTTTAATATCCTTTTTCTGTTATATTCCTTAATCCCATGACCAGAATTCCAAACAGAATTGTACCTAATAAAATAAAATAAAATAAAACAAGATAAAATAAAATAAAATGCAATAAAGAATAAAAACACAAAATTAAAAACTGTGGTTCTACATCTCTCATAGAATTTATTTTCTTATAACTAGGGCAAGGCATTTAAAGACCATAAAATACTGAAAAAATGCAAAATAAAAATGAATTTATGACATAAAAATAGTGAAAAAATGACACGGAATTTTAAAAAATGACCAATAAATTTACCATTGTTACTTATAATTAGTTGTTTTTAAGAATGAACTGCAATTTAATGGATGACAGTGTGATACTTTTATTACAATATAAAACAAACTTATTTTGTTACTAAAGAATTAAGTAAATTTATACTACTTGGACACCCTAAGCGAAAAAGAAATTCTTTCTGAACTGGCATGCCCATCAAATTGCCCCTAGTAAATATGTGTCATTTAAAAAGAAAGAAAAATAATTCTTTATTGCTACAAGACAAAATGCTATGGTGTTTACAGTAAACCTGAATTGAAATGAACTATGAACACTTGGCGGAGATTCTCAAATAAAAACGATTGTCTCTTGTCTGAAAGTAACGATTTGTACATGGAAAAGCTCCTCTCTTCACTGAAATCACCTAAATCTGCCTAAAATGACCTAAAAATGACGTAAAAATTGCCAAAAAATGCAAAAATAAACTGTCCTTATTTAATCAATTATTTCATGATGCACATTTATGTATATTAGAGCTATATTTTAACCTTAACATAAAAAATATGAAAAATCATCAAATACTTTGCCCTACTTATAACTTACTTATAATTGCATATAACTATTCCGGTTCTATCCCTGGCACCTCCTCGGATTTTTCTGAGTTAGGGAGGTCTGGAATGGGGTGCACTCAGTCTCGTGACTCAAATTGAGGAGTTACTTGATAGGGAAGTAGCGGCTCCGGTCATGGAAACCATTATTAACGGCCGTGGATGTCGGTATGCTGACCACATGCCCCCCCAATCCTATCGTCTGCCTTAGTTAGGGTCGGTCGGATGGTAGGTCTTGTCCTTTCAGGGATGTAGCGCCACGGAGTTTAGTTTAATTTGAACTTTATTCTACAGATTTAAAGTTTCATTATAACTTAATTTCATATTTTCCTTGTAACTTTTTTGTTTAATGAAACTTTATGCTTTTTACTTGATTAATTAATTATTATGATTAGCCTTAACCTATGTCTTAGTATTAGTCATTAGTAGGGCTTTGACTTTTAGGTGCTTATAAAAACGAAAATATTTATTTTTTATGTGGTTAAAAAGTCGAAAATATGTTTAAAAAATATAAAAATATTTTATTTATTTAACCAATATTTACAGAAGTACTCATCTAGTCATTCTAGTCAGCAAGTGTAGAACTGTTGCAGTGAACGACAGAAATAGATCTTAAGTTGTGCATCTTAAAGCTGTGACGATTTTCACGGAACAGAGACTTGTACTGGATCTTGAAAATGTACATTCAACATTGCAGGATGTTAATCTTGCATATTTGTAAAACATAGTATCACTGACACTCAGATGTTCCATCTGCTCCAAGTTCTCTATACTGTTACCCATTAAAATATCTGAAAACTTTGGCAACACTTGTAACCTTTCATTCTTATTTAGGCATGACAGGAATTTTTCTTTAATTTCGTTTGCTTTTGAACCACTGATTTTGTTAAGTTTGTTTTCAATGTGTTTGGTTTCTTTTATTGATTCTGTCAAGAATTGTTTTGTTGTTTCCAACTTAGTAATGCGGTGTGAGAAGATAATGCACTAATAAAGGCCAAATCAGCCCTGCTTTATTGTCTGACTCAACATAACAATGCAACATATTCAAAATATGGCACAATTTTACAAAAACAGTCAAAATATTCATTTCTAAACGTGATATGTGGTAAAATATGTAAAAAAATTAAGTTACCAAAGATATTTATTCAAATAAGAAATATCGAAAATATTTATTTTTATGTGATATGCAACTCAGTATTTTTAATCCAAAGGTCCCAACCGGAACTTTGACAAAGTACAGAAATCATAGGTAATAGCAAAAAAATATGTATTTACCTAAAAGTCCGAGCCCTAGTCATTAGTCTCTTATCCATTATGTTGTTATTAATGTAAATCTACATTGTATATATTTTTTAACATGGTTGAGTGGAAGAGAAGGCTTTATGGCCACACCTCTTCCAGGCAAAATAAATTATATCCTACTACTTATTAATAATTAATAATGATTAATAATTTTTATTATTATTATTATTATTATTATTATTATTATTATTATTATTATTATTATTATTATTATTATTATTATTATTATTATTATTATTATTATTATTAATTGGCTGGCAGGTGTTGCACCTAACTTATATCATTATCATAAAATTAAAGGTGAAATTGTACACCAAACATGCTCTTTCCTAAATTTGTCTCAAATCAATGATACTGTCCCTAGTAAAAATTTATTAGACTTAGTTTTTACAAGTCTGGATGAGATCACTGTATCAATACCGGATTATGCACTGGTGAATATTGATAACTATCATCCCCCTATTGTTATGAATTTAATTAGCCAAGTGAGTGAAGGTACTCAGTTCCCAACAGAAAGTTTATGCTATCACAAAGGTGACTATTATAAACTATACAACACATTAGCTTCATCTGACTGGTCCGCAGTGTATAATCAAAAATCACCTGACACTGCTGTTGAAAATCTTGCATATTTAGTTAGTGATGCAATTAATAAGTCAATCCCTAAAACATTTGCTGTTAAACCAAAATATCCGGCTTGGTTTTCAAGAGAGCTTAAATTATATATAAGGAAAAAGAAACATTATCATCGACTCTTTAAAAAACACTCGACTGATTTGTATTATCAATGTTTTTCAGATTACCGAAGATTGGTAAAAGTAACTATTAAAATTGATAGGCAAAAATGGTACAAATCAATCGATCAAGATTTAAAGTCAAACCCTGCTAAATTTTGGAGTTATGTTTCGAAGTTACGAAATAAAAACGATCCCGTATTGCATGTTAAAATTAACAATACCATTGTTTCAGAACCATCAAAGCTAGTGAATATTTTCGCAGAGCATTTTCAGATTATAAATACGCCCACTAATGAAGTACCTGGGCCCTATGCTCAAACTGTCATATCTGAATGCCTATATGTTCCAACTATCGTAGATTCCGATGTCTTGGTAGCTATTCGACACTTGAAACCATCTAAGAGTTCGGGACTCGACCAGATACCAAGCTTTATTGTTAAGGGGTGTGCCCCAATACTGACACCTGTACTTACATATGTGTATAACCTTTCGCTGGAAACAGAAACTTTTCCTTCAATTTGGAAAATTTCTGCTATCAGACCGGTACATAAAAAAGGCAAAAGCAAAGAATTGGCAAACTTTAGGCCCATATCCATATTAAATACATTTTCAAAAATTTTTGAAACCATCATTCATAAACATATTTCATTTTTCAGTAAAAATAAATTAAATGATTTCCAGCATGGTTTTACCAAGGACATGTCCACAGCAACCAATATTATCACTTTTCTCAATGACATACTTAAAGAAAATTGCTCACAATCTCAATCAGATGCCATATTTTTTGACCTGAGCAGAGCATTTGATGTAGTAAATCACGATCTTCTTGTTAAAAAATTGAGTAATTTAGGTCTACATAACAAGTATGTCAATTGGTTTTCAAGTTATTTAAGAAACAGATCTGCTCGAGTTAGAATATCTAACTATTTTTCAGAGCCCTTTTACATACCAGATGGTGTACCCCAGGGGTCAGTGTTGGGTCCTTTCTTGTTCTTAGTTTTTATTAACGACATATCTAATATGCTAACATGTAAGAGGGTAGCATACGCAGACGACCTATGTATATGGAATAAAATATCTACGGCTTCGGACTGCAAATTACTGCAAAGGAATATTGATTACATACACCAGTGGTGTAAATCAAATTTAATGATAATTAACACCAGTAAGACTCAGAGCATGATATTTAGTAGAAAAACTAACCAAATAATATACGATTATCGTCTTGGCCAAAACATAATAGCACGTTCAGAAAATATAAAATACCTCGGTATCTATCTAGACTCAAAATTATACTTTCATGTCCATATTGACCATATTTTCACACAGGCTTTAAAAACTCTTGGATTAGTTCGTTTAATTTCTCAAAATTTAAAAAGCATAGAGTCATTACTTACTCTTTACAAATTTTTAATTCGCAGTGGCTTAGAATATTGTAGTGTTGCTTATAACAGCATTACAATATCTGACAGTAATAAGCTGGAACGAATACAAAGAAAATTTGTTTCCCTTATACGTAATAAGTTTAACAGAAATTTGGACTATGATGATATACTTAAGTTATTAAATTTGGAAACATTATATAATAGGCGTGTTTCTGCAGATGCTAATTTCATAGCTAAAGTCTTTCGTGGGGAAATACATTGCAAATCAATTTTAGATAGCATAGGGCTCTCTGTCCCATATGCACGAGGAACAAGAAATCGAACAATTTTTGCTGTTCAACAGCCATATGTGATTCCTTCGAACAGAATGGCTATTGCTTGCAATGCCCTATTTAAAAATTCTGATATATTCCACAAGCAGTGATTATTATTACTGTTATTATTATTATTATTATTATTACTATTATTATTATTATTATTACTATTATTATTATTATTATTATTATTATTATTATTATTATTATTATTATTATTATTATTATTATTATTTTGTTGTACAACAACCTTACACAGTTTCTTGTTTCATATTGGCCATTGTTTTTAATACGTTGTTCAGAATTTCAGATATATTCCACAAGCAATGATTCCAAAACGCTAAAATATTTTTAAATATAAGTGTTTGACCTAGTTTCCTTAAACCAGAATGGTTTCATATCAAATCTGTAACATATGAACAGAGACATTCCACCACTTGGAATGTGATGACTAGTCTAAACATGCTGACCTTACAAAATTGATCAATGAGGCTTACAAAGCTGACTAGACATACTTACAAGTCATATGTCTTACTATGAATCGTTATGTAATTATGTTATTCCTGTCTGTTATGTCTCCTATTATTATTGTATATCATCATCATTGTTATTCATCATCATCATCAAAAACATCATTCATGTATCATCAATCCATATTATATTATATTATATTATATAAGAAGCCTACTGTTTAAAATTTGTAAAAATTGTATGTAGCTTCTCTAAATAAATAATTGAAATTGAAATTGAAATTATTATTATTATTATTATTATTATTATTATTATTATTATTATTATTATTATTATTATTATTATTATTATTATTATTATTATTATTATTATTATTATTATTATTATTATTATTATTATTATTATTATTATTATTATTATTATTATTATTATTATTATTATTATTATTATTATTATTATTATTATTATTATTATTATTATTATTATTATTATTATTATTATTATTATTATTATTATTATTATTATTATTATTATTATTATTATTATTATTATTATTATTATTATTATTATTATTATTATTATTATTATTATTATTATTATTATTATTATTATTATTATTATTATTATTATTATTATTATTATTATTATTATTATTATTATTATTATTATTATTATTATTATTATTATTATTATTATTATTATTATTATTATTATTATTATTATTATTATTATTATTATTATTATTATTATTATTATTATTATTATTATTATTATTATTATTATTATTATTATTATTATTATTATTATTATTATTATTATTATTATTATTATTATTATTATTATTATTATTATTATTATTATTATTATTATTATTATTATTATTATTATTATTATTATTATTATTATTATTATTATTATTATTATTATTATTATTATTATTATTATTATTATTATTATTATTATTATTATTATTAGTCAGCAATGGTAACCAGTAGACGACGCAGGATGTCGATCGCATGGCCTGCACAAGCTTTGTACCACAGATCATTGTGGCAGAATAATGCTCAAGTTGTTGCTTCACCTCCAGTGAAAAGGGAGGAGTGTTTTGACGCAATCACACGCACTATAGAAAGGAATCTCGATCTTCCATAGATCACCTCCACAATTACCGCACATTCTCTTGTGCCGCCGCCATTAAGATGTCTTGGGGATCGATTTATTTGATATAAAGCGTTTCAGATAATTGACCGAGTCGTGGCCGAGCTGTTAGATGGCGGCGATGGTCTAATGCTGTTTTAAAGCACTTGATTCAAAGTAACAACCTCTTGGAAAGTTTTTATTTTGCGTTCAGAATAAGTTGTTACAAGCCAGCTCGTAAAACATGTCAATCATCGCTATGCTGCTCTTGATCTTTGTAGACTTACTTAAACGTTCTTTTTCCAGACGAGATAACATTCACCAATTCCTTTTTGTAAAAGCAAAAGTAAAACTACGCTAAAAAAAAAAAAGCTAAAAAAAAAAAAAAAAAAAAAAAAAAAAAAAAAGTGCGTGGAACGCCACGCGACTTTTTTTATTTTTTTCAATTTTTGATTGCAGTATTGGATTTTTTCAATTTTGCATTATTGGACTTTTTAATATTGGATTTTTAGACTTTGTAAATTTTGCATTTTGGACTTTTTAATTTTGGATCTTTGAATTTTTAATTTTGGATTTTTTAAATTTTCGATCTTTAAATTGTTAATTTTTTGTTTTTTTTTTAATTTTGTTTTTTGGATATTTAAATTTTTCATATTATTTATTAAATTTTGGATTTTTGGATGTTATAATTTTTAATTTTGTTTTTTTTTTTTAATTTTGGAAATTTGTATTTTTTAATTTTGGATTTTTATTTTTTTAAATTTTGGATTTTTTGATTTTTTAATATTGGATCTTCGAATTTTTTAATTTTGGATTTTTTAAATTTTGATTCTTTGAATTTTTTATTTTTTGGATTTTTTAATTTTGTATTTTAGTTTTTTTAAATTTTGGATTTTTAGATTATTTCAATTTTGGTATTTTCGATTTTTAATTTTTAATTTTTTTATTTTTAAATGTTGGAATTTATTACAGTATTTATTATGTTTTATTTTTATTTTTGGATGTTTTAATTTTTAATTTTGTTTTTTTAAATTTTGGAAATTTGTATTTTTTAATTTTGGATTTTTAATTTTGGTTTTGTGCGGTAACGAACCTCTGGGTTCCATAAAACAGATAATATACCTTTAGATTGCTTTGGAATTGTGTATTACCAATGAGGAAGTAAGGTCTGAAAAATTTCCTTTGATTACTCCTAATCATTGAGTTGATTGTTTTCTGTGCAGTCCACACCGAAACAAGTCGGTTTTGAGTGTGACTGATTGTGACTGATTTCGTGACGGTTTTAGTGTGACTGATTTTCCCGATTCATCCTCTACCGTCACTAAAGAAGTTTTACTTCAAAAATACGATTCCTTCCAGAAACGCTACTATAATCTACTCCTATACAATTCAACGGCCCTAAATAGCGTGCTCACTCGCTCGCCCACTTCGTGAGACATCGGGTATACTCGGCGATGTTCGTCTCTGGCAGTGTAAACTTTCACGAAGAGTACAAAATTAGGAAAACCGTTTCTTTAATATGTAAAGCCTAAGGGAAATGAACACAATGAACAAATAATCTAATTTTATTTTTACTTACAATTTTCATAGCTCTGAACCACAAACATTTTTAATAAACTACCAGTGTAAATTTCTTAAACATCCTGGAGCCAATTTGGATGTGATCTAAAGCTCCGATTTCTATTAATGTAACTTAATAAAATATGTATAAGTTATAAGTTGAACTCTGAAAATATTTGGCCTGATAGTCAAGACAGTCCTTTCTCAAAACATTAATTTAGCTAAATAAGCTGTAAATGTTGGACTAAAACAATATGTAAAATCTTCATAAATATGCTGTTAAAAATTTGAAAAATTAATAAAATACGCACAAATATTTGAATATCTAGCAAATACTTAAATATGATGCATTATCGCAAAACTGACAAAATATGCAACTATATGCAAAATGAAAACATCAATTTCTGGTATTTCTTTCATGTCTTGTACAAATTTTAACATTAGCATGTAATACGTGCATAGTAGTATGGTTTTCCCACCTACGTCACAGGAGGATTGACAGGAGGATTGATGACGTCACAGATCACGTGACAGGAGGGGAGGGAGGATTGATGACGTCACAAGTGGGCGTGGCCTATGACGTCACAAGTGGGCGTGGCTATGACGTCAGTGGCGGATTGTATGACGTCACAAGTGGGCGTGGCAATAACCACGTGATTCAAAATGGCGTCGGTTCCGGTTCCTATTGCAAATGGCGGCGGTTCCGGTTCCGGGGCGTACGAAGCGCGAAATTTAAAATTTGAAAATTAATAATATAAATGGCGTCCGTTCCGGTTCCTATTTCAAATGGCGTACGAAGCGCGAAATTTAAAATTTGAAAATTAATAATATAAATGGCGTCCGTTCCGGTTCCTATTTCAAATGGCGTACGAAGCGCGAAATTCAAAATTTGAGAATTTATAATGTAATTGGTTACGTTTCCGGCGCGAAATTCAAAATTTGGAAATTTATAATGAAAATGGCTACGTTTCCGGTTCCTATTTCAGGTGGGCGGATGGCGGTTGATTTGAAAATTGCAAAAGGTGGAAATTGAATATTACATTTGCAAATAGCGGATGGTGGGAAATTTGAAATTTGTATATTGGTATTGTTTTACAATATGGCAGCATCGCTTACGTCAGAGGAGGATTAGAGGAGGATTGCTATGACCTTCCTCAACCGTGGAATGTTTTATGACGTCATCGCTTACGTCAGAGGAGGATTGAGAGGAGGATTAATGACGTCATCGCTTACGTCACAGGAGGATTGACAGGAGGATTGATGACGTCACAGCAGATTTTAATCTTTATGTCTTTTTAGCATGGAAGCATATAGATCACGAAGCGTAAATACGTCATATTCCTACACATAGGTTTTCTGTAAGATGTTTATTTCACTATGGTCCTGGGATCGACTCAACCTGGATACCTAAGGCTGTTAACCTTATTATTATTATTATTATTATTATTATTATTATTATTATCAGACGCAGTTGGAAATGTAGAGAAGCGTTTTTTTATACCTTCAAGTATTTTTTTTATAATTATATTTCACATACAGTTTTTTCCGTAAGATGTCTACTTATCTAAAAAATAGCCCTGAGGTCAACTCAGCCTAGGTTTACCGATTAGCGTTTAATTTTTACTTTGGTCCTATGGTAAAGGCGGCCGGTGCGTAAAACTCATGCTAGGGTCTTTAGAGGGGATATATTATGATAATAATTACAGGATTTTATAATGTCGATACAGAAAGCCAGTGAATGTTTAATCATATGCGTGCAGTGATTTTGCTTAGGTAGCAGTAGTATCATCTAGCCCTCCATACATGTTATCTCTCTTACTATGCAGCGGTAATATAACGCTGTACGCTTATCGCTATCTTACAACGTCATTCATTGAGACTTCCTTTTAAATCCCAACTCTATCATATTATAAAGTCGCAGGCCAGTACTTTTAAATATTAAATCCTTAATCATAGCACATGTCTTATGTAGTATTAGTCAACAGTATTTTTATTGCGGAATATTGTAATATTTCATCGCAGAGTGGTAGTGAACTTATTTTGTAATATTCCATCACTGAGTGGTTCTGAGTTCGATTCAAAGTCAGTAAAGGCATATTCAGCTTTTCTCACATTGCGGGAAATTGAATATACTGTTTCAGAAAAGCGCTGATAAGAAATAAATATCAAATAACGCTTTAACGTATATTTCTCCCAGTGATTCATCTCCGATGGAACCTTATATTATTAATGTAGTTTGATACAGAGTATGTCAGCATTTATTATATGAAAATTAATATTTTATTTCCGTACTAGAATTAAATATCGGATATCTGTTGATGTCACCAGAAATGAATATTTTTCGCATACGACATCGATTTAATGTGGGAAATCATGAACAGGTATTTTCACAAGCAGGAAACGCGAAATATCTAATTACTACTGACTTAAGCTTTATCATATATTTACCAAGTCGTGAGGCTAGTCAGCATTTTTTAAACTGCAATCATGCCATTGGTGTAAAATATATTTGTCCTGTTGCGAGGCTATTTTATAACAACACTATATAAACCAATGACGTCATGCTTCAGGCTCACTTCTCATTCAAACGTTATCAGCTATCAGTGAAGATTGAGTGTGTGAAAGTATATTTCATCAACCAAAAATAATCATTAGCTTCATGGGTAAGTACATAAAATATTTTTTACAATGTTTATAGTGTTAGCATATGTTTTTATTCCTCAATATGTATAGTACACTAGTCTAGTTTAATATTGCGCAGCTATTATTCAAAATTCATTTTAGCTGTTAACAATGTCTTAGAAAATTTATAAATCACATGTGTATTATTCCTCACTACTGGTTCTCTTCTCACGATGAAACATGTCACACCCTAGGTCCCAATCATATGAATAGAACTTCACTAGATTTCAAGTTTACACAGAATATGATTACATCTGAAAATATTAACAAGCGAATTATATGCTTAAAAGTAACCTTCATCAAATTATGTAATGTTATCACGCTGCACCGTATGGTTTTAGAGTAAGGAATATTTTCGTACATGAAACAGATCTTTAGTATGCGATCTATAGATATCAACTATAATGGTACTTCTATAAGATATCATCTTGTGCAAAATATTTAAAGTTATTACACACACACACACACACACACACATATAGGCCTACATGTTACAAACACTTTCACTATAGTTTTCTCTGAATGCTAAAAGTAGAGTGATGGATAGGAATGAATATATTGTTTTCATATGAGAAGTATCTATAGTAAAACGCAGTATGTGCATATGCAACGAAATGTAGTTATTATTAATATCATTACTATAATCATAATAATTATTATAGGTATACATTCTAAGAGTTTTGAAAACATAGTAATTGTCGGATATTTAGTATAAATATTAATATTATATTATTTATAAGATGTTATAATATTATTTCATTTCCTAGATTGTATGGATCAATTGTGGGAGGAGATCCCGGATGAAATCATCGCTCAGGCTCCTACGGGGGAAGAATTTTTTATCGTGCGAGATGAGGAGCCTCCTTCACCTGGAACAGATCCCAAATCTATAGAGTTAACCATACACGACATCAAGGGGTTACCGTTAAGAACACTCGACTTTCCCTTAAGGTACGAAACCATCTTCGGCCACAACCAGGAACATACAGATGTGTCCCTAGTGCTCCCATGTGGAAATACCTTAACAGATATGATTGGAGATGACTACCAACACAACGAGATGTTTCATAAAGAAGTCTGCGATGGGTTCAGACATTTTAGCCATTGCAGAGAGCCAAAGGAGGGATACCTTACCGTTTGGAGTGCTAAATGCGATAGGAGATGCAAAATGTTCTTCACACTTCAAATAGCAGTAAATATTATTAGTATTATTATCACATACCCATCCATCATTTAATATCGTAACTTGTTGTTATAGTGTACTGATTTATTTGTTTTCAGGCAAGGGAGACATTCTTCCATGGCATCTGGTGCAATCATGGGTCTAGATGTACAAATCCAAAGCACACTACCAAAAAGAATTTTGGGAACTGTTTAAATATGTAAAATAGTAAATGAGTATGTATATGTTTTAAAGAATCCAATATAATGTTTTATTTCAATCCAATCTCTTTCATTAGAATATTACGAGTGAAATAGTTCGGGGATCCTAACCATAAATATATATCAATAAAAAGTTAAAGGAAAATCCGGTATCAGTGAAAATTATTTCAAACCGATTTCTTTTATTCATCGAATAAATGAAGTCGGGTATATCCTAGAACCAAAGACACCTCCATACATCCATCACGCATCATATCATATCTATTTTTTACAGGATGCTGTTCAACCTTACATATTATTATATCTGCTTGAAAATCAAAATAGTTTAGAAATTCTTTCATTCCGTGTATTGCATGATGTTGGTTCTTGTTTAAAAATGTAGTGATAGAATTAAATATCTAGTGAGAACAAAATTTGTGTCAGCCACAAGTAATTGAAACCAGAGCTATATTTCTATCCTGATATTATTTCTTCATACTTCCTTTTTGTTTCAAAAGTATTACTCTTTACACATTTCCACCACTAAATCAATATTCTATGTCTTCTGAGTCACACTCGTTAATGTATTAAAGTCATAGAGTTTTATCTAATTTTCAACATGTATAAATTATTATCTTAACTTATTATTACTATTTTCATTCATTTTTTGATTGTTATCACAAAATTTACATCCAAGTGAGGTACTCTTCACATTCTGCTTTTCCTATATTATATCACATGCTTTATATTTATTTATTTATTTATTCAAAATCTTAACATCAGTAGAGTAAGAAGTAAAATATGTACTATAAAGAAATCTTTTTCGTTACAACTTCGACAGAATTCTTTCATATCATAATGTATGAAAAAGTTCAGTCTCATCCTTAAATTATATACCAAATTCATTTCCCTCATTACATAACCTTCCATCAAGATGATTATTTATTTATCAAGTCATCAAATATCAAAAAAAGATAAACAATCTAATTAATTAATTATAATCATTGAATTTTAGCTCATTTGTGACATCATATGTGAAATATTTTTCTTAGCTTCTGGTAATATGCACATTATATTTTATGTATCAAATGATTTTGCAAATATCAGAGTCAAGAAAATAACATACATCTTCTAGCATATAGAGAGTAAGTTTCACAACGCAAAACGTACACGTGAGAAGGTGTTGATTAGTCAGCAAAGTATATCAGGATCCAAGTCTCTATACCGTACACCTTCATTAAGGAAAAAAGATTTCGCGTATTATTTTCATAATAAGCATTTATATTTTGCATGCTTTTTCCCTAACGTCCTGATTATAATATTCAATTAGATATAAGTTACCATAGCTATGTTATCAATACAATGTTGAGGTTCAGGTTTTACATCTGCTTCATGTATGAAACTTGGAAATAAGACTTAGATATCGCATAAATTTCATAACCTGTTCATGTTTCGCGGCACCTAATAGTTATTGGTAATATTGTTTTAAATTTAAAGTCATTGCCTAAGTTCTCATCATTACTTAAAATACATTTGAACTCAACCAGTCTTAGACCCATATTTTATAAACACTTGAAACAAGTAATATTTTTACGAGATCTTTATCATAATTTATAGATCACCTAAACATCTCCATTTTGCTTCAAAGTGATGTTCTTTACGCATTTATTTTATAATGTGGTACCATCTCCTTAGTATGCAAAATGTCATAGATTTTTACCTAGTTTGCACCATCATGTTTGAATTAGTTTCTCAGCTTTCCACTGATGTTTAACTGAACCTATACAATAGTCCATCAATTTTTTCTTTTTATCATACAACCCACCTAATTATCCTAACAAAATGGGATTATTACCAAGTTAACATACATTTTTTATATAATACATCACAAGTTTAGCTTTTAAAGATAATATGCTTAAGTTCTCATCATTACTTAAAATGCCTTTGAACTCGACATGTCTTAGACCCATATTTTAAATGCACTTGAAACAAATATAATTTTTTTGCGAGATCTTTATCATAATTTACAGAGCACCTAATAGTTATTTGTAATATTGTTTCAAATTTAAAGTCATTGTATCCGCTAGTCTTCACAATATTTCATTTTAATTTTTCGGTTATGCTCGTTCTATATAGGTATTCCATTTCTTCAGCCAAGCTATCCCTAAGAAGTACTCTTTTATTACTTCAGGTTTGGTATAGAACATTATGAAAGATATTCTTCCATAACTTTTCTTAGAGTTCTTTGTATGTTTTTCCTTAACGCTATGGTAATAATATTCTAGTAGATAAGGGTTCAGTTTCTGCATTTCATTCATGTATGTGAAATAGAAATAAAAATTATAAATGAGTTTCTACAGGTTCTTACACATAATATACAACACATTTCAAATATTATATCAAGATATTCATCGGAGTCCATCAATCTCTTACCTTTATCACACAATCTATACATCTTTTATATATTGTACAGCATAGTGGATATCATTTTGAAATTAGTTTTTACATATAAAATTATCAACTATTTTATGTTCACGCCATATGTTTAAGTACGTGCTCTACGTTTTTACATAAATTCATTATAAGTACCAAATTTTCCACATAAATTAGCGAAAATAACGAAGTCTGCTCGTAAAATAACTATAAATATCGACTTTTATACATAGAAAGGTGAAAAATTACACATTCACATACACACATAACACAATCACTTCATTTCTAGGAGAGTAGACCTTCATTTCACACACATATATAGACCAAGACCAAGACCGAGAAACAAGACCAAGACCGAGAAACAAGACCAAGACCAAGAAACAAGACCATGACCGAGAAACAAGACCAAGACCGAGAAACAAGACCAAGACCGAGAAACAAGACCAAGACCGAGAAACAAGACCAAGACCGAGAAACAAGACCAAGACCAAGACCACAGGCTCGTATATTTCGTCAGCAGAAAGGTAACATTTTATATTAGTATCGCCATCGGTTTTTGCATCAAGTTTCCTCATTCCTCCTAATTCTGATACATCAAATCTTTTCAATCTTCTTTTCTGTATAGCTGTTTTATATTTTGCTTTTTTAGCATCATCCACCTCTCGCATGAGTGAAAAGTATTTTTCCTTTGTTAGAACATTAAAATGAGAAGATATTTCACGCTTAGTTCTTAAAAGCTCAACCATGAATCTCTCTCTACATTTGTTTTTAGTTTTGTTACAAATTGACCAACTCTCATCCATGATAAGAAGAAACGTAGAATGATACTAAATGCAAGTCACCAATTATGTATATTGTTGTTCACAGCATCGCATTGAATGTCCTATTGTTGTATGGGTGGTATCTAGTCAGAACTAGTCTTAACTGACTTTTTCTAGTTAGATCTAGTCTTAACTGACTTTTTTCTAGTTAGAACTAGTCTTAACTGACTTTTTCTAGTTAGATCTAGTCTTAACCGACTTTTTTCTAGTTAGAACTAGTCTTAACTGACTTTTTCTAGTTAGATCTAGTCTTAACCGACTTTTTTCTAGTTAGAACTAGTCTTAACTGACTTTTTTCTAGCTAGAACTAGTCTTAACTGACTTTTTTCTAGTTAGAACTAGTCTTAACTGACTTTTGTTTTCTCACCTTAACAGCTTGACGGTTGAACAGCAACTAATTGTATTTGACATACATCAATTATTTATTGGTAAAACTCGTGACGTCTAACAAGAAAGATCATTTTGATCATATCTCACATAATACTTGTTGAATAATGAACCCGTTGGTCTTTCCGGAATTACTAGGCCCACACACACACACACACACACACACAACAAATACGCATCATCCACGAAGCAATCTCATAAAAGAAGTCTTAACACCGATAAGATTAAAAAGGATTATATCCAAAACACTAAGTTATGTTAGGTTAGGCTAGATTAGGTTAGGCTAGGTTAGGTTAGGTTAGCATAGGTTAGGTTAGCAGGATGATATTTTAAAATTATTTCTACATTAATGAAAATTCTAAGTTAGGTTAGGTAGATTATGTTGGGTTAGGTTAGGTTATGGAAGGTTAGGTTATGTTAGGTTAGGTTAGGTTATGATAGGTTACGTTAGGTTAGCAGGATATTTTAAAATCATTTCTACATTGATAGAAAGGCTAAGTTCCTTGGCACATTTTATCAATGTTTCTAGAAATAATTTTAAAATATCGTCCTGCTAACCTAACGTAACCTATCATAACCTAACCTAACCTAACATAACCTAACCTTCCATAACCTAACCTAACCCAACATAATCTACCTAACCTAACTTAGAATTTTCATTAATGTAGAAATAATTTTAAAATATCATCCTGCTAACCTAACCTATGCTAACCTAACCTAACCTAGCCTAACCTAATCTAGCCTAACCTAACATAACTTAGTGTTTTGGATATAATCCTTTTTAATCTTATCGGTGTTAAGACTTCTTTTATGAGATTGCTTCGTGGATGATGCGTATTTGTTGTGTGTGTGTGTGTGTGTGTGTGTGGGCCTAGTAATTCCGGAAAGACCAACGGGTTCATTATTCAACAAGTATTATGTGAGATATGATCAAAATGATCTTTCTTGTTAGACGTCACGAGTTTTACCAATAAATAATTGATGTATGTCAAATACAATTAGTTGCTGTTCAACCGTCAAGCTGTTAAGGTGAGAAAACAAAAGTCAGTTAAGACTAGTTCTAACTAGAAAAAAGTCAGTTAAGACTAGTTCTAGCTAGAAAAAAGTCAGTTAAGACTAGTTCTAACTAGAAAAAAGTCGGTTAAGACTAGATCTAACTAGAAAAAGTCAGTTAAGACTAGTTCTAACTAGAAAAAAGTCGGTTAAGACTAGATCTAACTAGAAAAAGTCAGTTAAGACTAGTTCTAACTAGAAAAAAGTCAGTTAAGACTAGATCTAACTAGAAAAAGTCAGTTAAGACTAGTTCTGACTAGATACCACCCATACAACAATAGGACATTCAATGCGATGCTGTGAACAACAATATACATAATTGGTGACTTGCATTTAGTATCATTCTACGTTTCTTCTTATCATGGATGAGAGTTGGTCAATTTGTAACAAAACTAAAAACAAATGTAGAGAGAGATTCATGGTTGAGCTTTTAAGAACTAAGCGTGAAATATCTTCTCATTTTAATGTTCTAACAAAGGAAAAATACTTTTCACTCATGCGAGAGGTGGATGATGCTAAAAAAGCAAAATATAAAACAGCTATACAGAAAAGAAGATTGAAAAGATTTGATGTATCAGAATTAGGAGGAATGAGGAAACTTGATGCAAAAACCGATGGCGATACTAATATAAAATGTTACCTTTCTGCTGACGAAATATACGAGCCTGTGGTCTTGGTCTTGGTCTTGTTTCTCGGTCTTGGTCTTGTTTCTCGGTCTTGGTCTTGTTTCTCGGTCTTGGTCTTGTTTCTCGGTCTTGGTCTTGTTTCTCGGTCATGGTCTTGTTTCTTGGTCTTGGTCTTGTTTCTCGGTCTTGGTCTTGTTTCTCGGTCTTGGTCTTGGTCTATATATGTGTGTGAAATGAAGGTCTACTCTCCTAGAAATGAAGTGATTGTGTTATGTGTGTATGTGAATGTGTAATTTTTCACCTTTCTATGTATAAAAGTCGATATTTATAGTTATTTTACGAGCAGACTTCGTTATTTTCGCTAATTTATGTGGAAAATTTGGTACTTATAATGAATTTATGTAAAAACGTAGAGCACGTACTTAAACATATGGCGTGAACATAAAATAGTTGATAATTTTATATGTAAAAACTAATTTCAAAATGATATCCACTATGCTGTACAATATATAAAAGATGTATAGATTGTGTGATAAAGGTAAGAGATTGATGGACTCCGATGAATATCTTGATATAATATTTGAAATGTGTTGTATATTATGTGTAAGAACCTGTAGAAACTCATTTATAATTTTTATTTCTATTTCACATACATGAATGAAATGCAGAAACTGAACCCTTATCTACTAGAATATTATTACCATAGCGTTAAGGAAAAACATACAAAGAACTCTAAGAAAAGTTATGGAAGAATATCTTTCATAATGTTCTATACCAAACCTGAAGTAATAAAAGAGTACTTCTTAGGGATAGCTTGGCTGAAGAAATGGAATACCTATATAGAACGAGCATAACCGAAAAATTAAAATGAAATATTGTGAAGACTAGCGGATACAATGACTTTAAATTTGAAACAATATTACAAATAACTATTAGGTGCTCTGTAAATTATGATAAAGATCTCGCAAAAAAATTATATTTGTTTCAAGTGCATTTAAAATATGGGTCTAAGACATGTCGAGTTCAAAGGCATTTTAAGTAATGATGAGAACTTAAGCATATTATCTTTAAAAGCTAAACTTGTGATGTATTATATAAAAAATGTATGTTAACTTGGTAATAATCCCATTTTGTTAGGATAATTAGGTGGGTTGTATGATAAAAAGAAAAAATTGATGGACTATTGTATAGGTTCAGTTAAACATCAGTGGAAAGCTGAGAAACTAATTCAAACATGATGGTGCAAACTAGGTAAAAATCTATGACATTTTGCATACTAAGGAGATGGTACCACATTATAAAATAAATGCGTAAAGAACATCACTTTGAAGCAAAATGGAGATGTTTAGGTGATCTATAAATTATGATAAAGATCTCGTAAAAATATTACTTGTTTCAAGTGTTTATAAAATATGGGTCTAAGACTGGTTGAGTTCAAATGTATTTTAAGTAATGATGAGAACTTAGGCAATGACTTTAAATTTAAAACAATATTACCAATAACTATTAGGTGCCGCGAAACATGAACAGGTTATGAAATTTATGCGATATCTAAGTCTTATTTCCAAGTTTCATACATGAAGCAGATGTAAAACCTGAACCTCAACATTGTATTGATAACATAGCTATGGTAACTTATATCTAATTGAATATTATAATCAGGACGTTAGGGAAAAAGCATGCAAAATATAAATGCTTATTATGAAAATAATACGCGAAATCTTTTTTCCTTAATGAAGGTGTACGGTATAGAGACTTGGATCCTGATATACTTTGCTGACTAATCAACACCTTCTCACGTGTACGTTTTGCGTTGTGAAACTTACTCTCTATATGCTAGAAGATGTATGTTATTTTCTTGACTCTGATATTTGCAAAATCATTTGATACATAAAATATAATGTGCATATTACCAGAAGCTAAGAAAAATATTTCACATATGATGTCACAAATGAGCTAAAATTCAATGATTATAATTAATTAATTAGATTGTTTATCTTTTTTTGATATTTGATGACTTGATAAATAAATAATCATCTTGATGGAAGGTTATGTAATGAGGGAAATGAATTTGGTATATAATTTAAGGATGAGACTGAACTTTTTCATACATTATGATATGAAAGAATTCTGTCGAAGTTGTAACGAAAAAGATTTCTTTATAGTACATATTTTACTTCTTACTCTACTGATGTTAAGATTTTGAATAAATAAATAAATAAATATAAAGCATGTGATATAATATAGGAAAAGCAGAATGTGAAGAGTACCTCACTTGGATGTAAATTTTGTGATAACAATCAAAAAATGAATGAAAATAGTAATAATAAGTTAAGATAATAATTTATACATGTTGAAAATTAGATAAAACTCTATGACTTTAATACATTAACGAGTGTGACTCAGAAGACATAGAATATTGATTTAGTGGTGGAAATGTGTAAAGAGTAATACTTTTGAAACAAAAAGGAAGTATGAAGAAATAATATCAGGATAGAAATATAGCTCTGGTTTCAATTACTTGTGGCTGACACAAATTTTGTTCTCACTAGATATTTAATTCTATCACTACATTTTTAAACAAGAACCAACATCATGCAATACACGGAATGAAAGAATTTCTAAACTATTTTGATTTTCAAGCAGATATAATAATATGTAAGGTTGAACAGCATCCTGTAAAAAATAGATATGATATGATGCGTGATGGATGTATGGAGGTGTCTTTGGTTCTAGGATATACCCGACTTCATTTATTCGATGAATAAAAGAAATCGGTTTGAAATAATTTTCACTGATACCGGATTTTCCTTTAACTTTTTATTGATATATATTTATGGTTAGGATCCCCGAACTATTTCACTCGTAATATTCTAATGAAAGAGATTGGATTGAAATAAAACATTATATTGGATTCTTTAAAACATATACATACTCATTTACTATTTTACATATTTAAACAGTTCCCAAAATTCTTTTTGGTAGTGTGCTTTGGATTTGTACATCTAGACCCATGATTGCACCAGATGCCATGGAAGAATGTCTCCCTTGCCTGAAAACAAATAAATCAGTACACTATAACAACAAGTTACGATATTAAATGATGGATGGGTATGTGATAATAATACTAATAATATTTACTGCTATTTGAAGTGTGAAGAACATTTTGCATCTCCTATCGCATTTAGCACTCCAAACGGTAAGGTATCCCTCCTTTGGCTCTCTGCAATGGCTAAAATGTCTGAACCCATCGCAGACTTCTTTATGAAACATCTCGTTGTGTTGGTAGTCATCTCCAATCATATCTGTTAAGGTATTTCCACATGGGAGCACTAGGGACACATCTGTATGTTCCTGGTTGTGGCCGAAGATGGTTTCGTACCTTAAGGGAAAGTCGAGTGTTCTTAACGGTAACCCCTTGATGTCGTGTATGGTTAACTCTATAGATTTGGGATCTGTTCCAGGTGAAGGAGGCTCCTCATCTCGCACGATAAAAAATTCTTCCCCCGTAGGAGCCTGAGCGATGATTTCATCCGGGATCTCCTCCCACAATTGATCCATACAATCTAGGAAATGAAATAATATTATAACATCTTATAAATAATATAATATTAATATTTATACTAAATATCCGACAATTACTATGTTTTCAAAACTCTTAGAATGTATACCTATAATAATTATTATGATTATAGTAATGATATTAATAATAACTACATTTCGTTGCATATGCACATACTGCGTTTTACTATAGATACTTCTCATATGAAAACAATATATTCATTCCTATCCATCACTCTACTTTTAGCATTCAGAGAAAACTATAGTGAAAGTGTTTGTAACATGTAGGCCTATATGTGTGTGTGTGTGTGTGTGTGTGTAATAACTTTAAATATTTTGCACAAGATGATATCTTATAGAAGTACCATTATAGTTGATATCTATAGATCGCATACTAAAGATCTGTTTCATGTACGAAAATATTCCTTACTCTAAAACCATACGGTGCAGCGTGATAACATTACATAATTTGATGAAGGTTACTTTTAAGCATATAATTCGCTTGTTAATATTTTCAGATGTAATCATATTCTGTGTAAACTTGAAATCTAGTGAAGTTCTATTCATATGATTGGGACCTAGGGTGTGACATGTTTCATCGTGAGAAGAGAACCAGTAGTGAGGAATAATACACATGTGATTTATAAATTTTCTAAGACATTGTTAACAGCTAAAATGAATTTTGAATAATAGCTGCGCAATATTAAACTAGACTAGTGTACTATACATATTGAGGAATAAAAACATATGCTAACACTATAAACATTGTAAAAAATATTTTATGTACTTACCCATGAAGCTAATGATTATTTTTGGTTGATGAAATATACTTTCACACACTCAATCTTCACTGATAGCTGATAACGTTTGAATGAGAAGTGAGCCTGAAGCATGACGTCATTGGTTTATATAGTGTTGTTATAAAATAGCCTCGCAACAGGACAAATATATTTTACACCAATGGCATGATTGCAGTTTAAAAAATGCTGACTAGCCTCACGACTTGGTAAATATATGATAAAGCTTAAGTCAGTAGTAATTAGATATTTCGCGTTTCCTGCTTGTGAAAATACCTGTTCATGATTTCCCACATTAAATCGATGTCGTATGCGAAAAATATTCATTTCTGGTGACATCAACAGATATCCGATATTTAATTCTAGTACGGAAATAAAATATTAATTTTCATATAATAAATGCTGACATACTCTGTATCAAACTACATTAATAATATAAGGTTCCATCGGAGATGAATCACTGGGAGAAATATACGTTAAAGCGTTATTTGATATTTATTTCTTATCAGCGCTTTTCTGAAACAGTATATTCAATTTCCCGCAATGTGAGAAAAGCTGAATATGCCTTTACTGACTTTGAATCGAACTCAGAACCACTCAGTGATGGAATATTACAAAATAAGTTCACTACCACTCTGCGATGAAATATTACAATATTCCGCAATAAAAATACTGTTGACTAATACTACATAAGACATGTGCTATGATTAAGGATTTAATATTTAAAAGTACTGGCCTGCGACTTTATAATATGATAGAGTTGGGATTTAAAAGGAAGTCTCAATGAATGACGTTGTAAGATAGCGATAAGCGTACAGCGTTATATTACCGCTGCATAGTAAGAGAGATAACATGTATGGAGGGCTAGATGATACTACTGCTACCTAAGCAAAATCACTGCACGCATATGATTAAACATTCACTGGCTTTCTGTATCGACATTATAAAATCCTGTAATTATTATCATAATATATCCCCTCTAAAGACCCTAGCATGAGTTTTACGCACCGGCCGCCTTTACCATAGGACCAAAGTAAAAATTAAACGCTAATCGGTAAACCTAGGCTGAGTTGACCTCAGGGCTATTTTTTAGATAAGTAGACATCTTACGGAAAAAACTGTATGTGAAATATAATTATAAAAAAAATACTTGAAGGTATAAAAAAACGCTTCTCTACATTTCCAACTGCGTCTGATAATAATAATAATAATAATAATAATAATAATAATAATAAGGTTAACAGCCTTAGGTATCCAGGTTGAGTCGATCCCAGGACCATAGTGAAATAAACATCTTACAGAAAACCTATGTGTAGGAATATGACGTATTTACGCTTCGTGATCTATATGCTTCCATGCTAAAAAGACATAAAGATTAAAATCTGCTGTGACGTCATCAATCCTCCTGTCAATCCTCCTGTGACGTAAGCGATGACGTCATTAATCCTCCTCTCAATCCTCCTCTGACGTAAGCGATGACGTCATAAAACATTCCACGGTTGAGGAAGGTCATAGCAATCCTCCTCTAATCCTCCTCTGACGTAAGCGATGCTGCCATATTGTAAAACAATACCAATATACAAATTTCAAATTTCCCACCATCCGCTATTTGCAAATGTAATATTCAATTTCCACCTTTTGCAATTTTCAAATCAACCGCCATCCGCCCACCTGAAATAGGAACCGGAAACGTAGCCATTTTCATTATAAATTTCCAAATTTTGAATTTCGCGCCGGAAACGTAACCAATTACATTATAAATTCTCAAATTTTGAATTTCGCGCTTCGTACGCCATTTGAAATAGGAACCGGAACGGACGCCATTTATATTATTAATTTTCAAATTTTAAATTTCGCGCTTCGTACGCCATTTGAAATAGGAACCGGAACGGACGCCATTTATATTATTAATTTTCAAATTTTAAATTTCGCGCTTCGTACGCCCCGGAACCGGAACCGCCGCCATTTGCAATAGGAACCGGAACCGACGCCATTTTGAATCACGTGGTTATTGCCACGCCCACTTGTGACGTCATACAATCCGCCACTGACGTCATAGCCACGCCCACTTGTGACGTCATAGGCCACGCCCACTTGTGACGTCATCAATCCTCCCTCCCCTCCTGTCACGTGATCTGTGACGTCATCAATCCTCCTGTCAATCCTCCTGTGACGTAGGTGGGAAAACCATACTACTGTGCATTATTAAAAATATGACTTTTCATAAATTTCTTGGGCCTAGTTTCAATTTACAACCTCGAGGGAGAGTCAAATGAAAACAGCAATTAATTTTTTTCCTACTATTTTACTGCAGGAAGAATGTTTGCTTGTACATTATTTTCTACATAGTTCCCTCCCAGTTCAATGCACCTACACCATTGAATAGGAAGAGCTTCGATACCGCATGAGAAAAAATATTTTGGTTGACGCTGCAGCCACTCCTGCACCATCGATTGGACGTCTTCATCAGATTTGAACTTCTGCCTTCAAAGGAGATCCTTTAACGGACCAAAGCACTTCCTATCTGATGGCAAAAGTGGATTGAACCGGGAGGGGACTATGTAGAAAAATAATCTACAAGGAAACATTCTTCCTGCAGAAAAAGTGAAAAAAAAAATGCTATTTTCATTTGATTCTCCTTCGTATTGCGTTTTTCCCTCCCCACTGGTTTTTATAGTAATTCATTAGACTACTTGAGCACAGCTGTATTCCACTTAAACACATGCTAAATTTAGAACATGGAATTTCAGAGTTGTGTGTCACTAAAATGTGAGAAACGCAGACGCTCATAGAAGTAATTACATAATTGCAAGTGGTTCTAAGCACAGCCCACGCTTATGATGCACCAATTGCAATGAAAATAGTGATGGTCATGGAAGTTCACGGTACCTAGTGGTTGCTAGGACTCAGAAAGCTATCTCACTGTGTAAAAACACAAAATAACCTAAGGGGACAGGCCTGTGAAATTGAAAGATTCTGCGTTTTCATACGTCTTTTTTTCCCACATTTCTTATTTCTTATTTTTAGATTTTTAAAAAATATAAAGTCATTGTTTTCTTACTTTGTGTTGTTTTTCGCAATATGTAGAGTTTTTGTGCATTTACTTGCATTGAATATTATCGAAACTCTAAATAAGCATAAATAAATCAATCTTATTATTTAATTTGGATATAGAAAGGCGGTGTTTGCTGTTTGCATTTAACTATATGTACCAATTAACTAATTACAACCCTATAATTGGGTCAACAACTTGAATGTAGAATAGATACAAATCTAATGAATAAGCTAGTAATTTCATACAAATGTGTGTGTTTTTTTTTTTTAGTTTTGGGTAATATTTTTGCATTTTTTGTCAATTTATAGGTCATTTTTTAAGTATTTTTAGATCATCAAAAACCGGGCCCTGAATTTATTACGTACCGTACTCCAAACTTGAAATCATTTTAGCCAAATATTGTATTGTAATGAAGGTACGGCAATGGAAGCATCCCATGAATAGTAAGCTACCTGTGAAATTGTAAGGGGTAGAAAAGGCAGGTGAATGTAGGCAGTGATGGGAAAAGTACAAAAAGAAAGTAATTGGGCTGCATTACAATTACCTAAGAGACATTTTACTTAATTACAATTACAAATTACTTTAAAAAATTAATAAGTAAAATTACAATTCATTTACAATTACTTTACAAAATGGCAGTACCTAAAAATTTCTTGTTTCTTGTTTGTTTTGGGCACAAGCTCAAATTATTAATGAACAAACAAACAAAGAAAAAGGTATCAATGAGAATATTTTCGGAAACGTTGAGTAACTTTTTGTTGATATTAACTCTAATTTGGATATTAGTTGCAAAAACCGTAATGATGACGTTATAGCAAGCGAGAATGATACTAATACTAACGAGTACTAAATGTAACAATTACAATTTTATTTCCAGAAGTAAATTACAAGTAGAAATTATATATTTTTAAAAGTATTGGTTACAAGTAAATGGGACCAAAAAAGGAATTGTTACTGTAATCCGATTACTTTTACTCAATTACTTCCCATCACTGAATGTAAGCCTATTACATCAGATTTTCTCTCTGTATTCATAGTCGAAGGCCCAGCTACAGTAAATCAAAGATGCGGATGATGATAATGATAATAATAATAGTAATAATTAGGGATGGGTCCTCGATACTTTCGATACCTCGAAACTCTCGATACTTGCATGGTATCGGCATCGAGCGATACTTCAGAAAACTAGCTCGATACTTTTTCGATACTTTGGTAACTGCAATTTAAGGAAATGCGGTATCTCTTTCTGCTTTTAGTAGTCTACTAAATATAGTAAATACTTCTATTTCTCCTTGAAATTGAGAAGACCACTCTGTGACTTTTGTCTAGTCATAAATAAAGACTTTCCTACTTTTAAAATCCAAACAGAATAGATTCTTAATTGTTTCGTTTCCTGTCAAACGTTTCAATAACAACCAACAAGCAAGCTGACTGTCCAAACCCTGTTGTAATTTTTGAACAAAAACTTGTAAGTTCCAAAAACTAATTTTAGCTTTAATGTAGAGCTTAAAAATAATTCGATACCTCAGTACAAAAGTGTTACAACTCAAAAAACTTCGATTTTGAGTTATGACCACTACTAAATGAGGAACTATTTGTTCTATGCACTGTTAGAGTGTTACACCTTAAAATTTAACCCTTAATTTTTTAATTGGGATGATTCAGTTTGACACTGACAATATCTTGAGTAGCTGCTCCATGCAACACTGTATCATTTTAAGTTGTGACACTTACGCTCTGTATGATGTTAAATGGAACTGTTATATTTTGAGTTGCAACAGTTTTGCAACATTATTCAATGAGAATCTCGGTTGTGAGGTGTTAGTAAAACTGTAATATTTTATTTCAATATGCCTTTTTTTCTGCGTTGTCAGAGTTGTTGTATATACAGTATTATGTGAGTGTTATGGCGATTGTATAAGCAATCTATTGTGAATCATAATACAGTAATGTCCAAAAGGTCTAAACGTATTGTAGAGTTATGTCTTATGAAAGAAGAAGAAGACACACACACCCTTAATCTCAGCTGAAAGTTGATTGGTAAGTACATTGTTTTGTATTTTATACTTGCAATATTTAATTTAATATTTGCTGATACTTTGATAAAACTGTAAGGTGTTCTCTTTGCGTTGTAGTCTGCTTCAATTATCTCTAAAGAAAATGAAAATATACTGGAAAATTCTGATGCCTCAGTCAAAAACCCCGATTGGGATAATTCTTCCCCGTCTGATGATAATGATAATGATAACGGACATGGACAACGCAAGCAATACACAACCCTGCTACCTATGATTCCATTTGATGAGGAAAAGGAAGTACCCGTTTAAGTAATTTAATCTATTATTTCTAATTTAATGAAGTACTGGTACTAGTTTACAAAACAATGTTCTTAGCGACACTTAGTGTTAGTAGTCGTTATGTGAGCACAACATGGGACAAAATTACTAATGAAGGGACAATAGTTGAAGACAGACGAGGGAAACACAAGAAGAACCATAAAATACCTCAGATGACATTAGAGCTCTCATAGATTCTTACCCCAGGGTAGAATCACATTACTGTAGATCTAGGTTTAAGAAAGAGTGCTTAACAGATGATCTAATTATAACTAAACTGTACCAAACGTACAAAGATAAATGCATAGCTGAAGGAAAGTCTGCTGCAAAGCTTCACTTCTTCTTTCTCGGCTCTACAGCCCTTGATGTGCTTTGGCCTCCTACACAATCTTTTTCCATGCATTTCTTTCCTGAGCCTGTATTTTCCAATTCTTTACACCCATCTTTTTATTCACATATTTTCAATTTCAATTTTAATTTTAATTTTTTTTTTCCAAAAAAAGATCAATGCAATTTTTGTTCAAATTACAAAGAACTTCTGAAGAAAGAAGCGAGATTCAAGATAAGTACAAAAGACACATATTAGAAAAAGAAAAATGTAGAGAAGAGAAAACTTCAGATATTGAGGCATGTAAAAGAAGTGATGGAAAAAGTGGTGTTTTTGCATTTGACTTACAAGCAGTTCTTCCAAAGTGCTTTGCAGTAAAGTGTGCTTTATATTATAAACGGAAGTTCTCCTGTTATAATTTCACAGTCTTCGACTTAGTGAGCACTGAAGTCACATGTTTCTTCTGGCACGAAGGGGTAGCTAAACGGGGAGCCAATGAGATTGCCTGTTTTCTTCTAAAATTTTTAGAAGAAGTGAGAGATGCTGGAGTTGCCAATAATTGTAGCAGTCAGAATAAAAACAGACATCTAACATCCCTCTTTCCTATATGCAGTCAGATTGATAGAAGGCATCAACACTATCACTGTGAAATATTTTCATTGGGCATTCACACAACGAAAATGACTCCGTGCATGCTACAATTTCCATAGTAAAAGAGAGCATTGAAAGCAAACAGAGAAACAGATACACCAATTGCACATCCTCACCATTGGATTACGCTTATCAGAATGGCAAAGAAAAATGGAAAGCCATATTCTGTCATTGAGATGGACCCTAAAGACATACACAACTTCAACTGTCATTGAGATGGACCCTAAAGACATACACAACTTCAAAGCACTGTCAGAATGTATGGGGCGAAACTACAAAAAAGATGAGGAAGGGCAGACTGTAGTTTGGACGAACTTAAAAGTTCTCCATTTTCTAAGAATCAACCATTCACATTTTTTGTACAAAAACAATTATACTGCATAGGAAGAATTCAAGGCACTTCATATAAGAATTAGATAGCCGATTCTCTCTCTTGCACCAGCATATTTTGAATTTCCACAAATTGACGCCAACAAGAAAGTAGATTTATTGTGCCTTTGCCATGACTACGTCATTCCAAGTGTATACTGGAACTTCTATAATAATAATAATATTATGAAGTGTTCTTCTGAAGCAAGACAGCACGACAGTTGTTCCTCTGGCGATGAATGATAAGTCAAGAAAGTATCTATTGAAGTTTAAATTTAGCAAATACAATGTCTTTTTAGACATTTTATTATTTATATAAATTTAACTTATTTAAGAATATATTATTAATAACTTACAAGCATTGTAGAATACTCGAGCAACAAGTAAAACAGAGAACTTCACACGTTATACATTCTTATTTCTTTCTTGCAATTCCTATCACTTCCCATAGAATAAATGGAGAAAGACTAAAAATATGATTAGTTAAATAGTTATAAGTCAGAATAGGAAAGCTTCTATTTGACATTAAAGTGTTACAACTCTGAAAAAACCGTCACAACTAGAAGTTTTTTACCCTTGGTTCAGTGGAACACTGTTACAACTAAGAAATTTAATTTTTTTCTAACCAATCATGTTCTGGATTTTATGTCTTAGCGTTATTGAAAGAGGCCTATGAGATGCAATAAATCCCAAGATAACAAGTTCATAGCAGCTCCTTGTGACCAAGGAGAAGATGTTAAAGAAACAAGGATTTTGTTTTTTTCTCTCTCCTGAATATTTACTGATTTTGAGTTGTAACAGTCTAATTCTGAGGTATCGAATTATAGGCTACTGATATTAAATTTTGTCTCATTAAATAAAGTAAAGAAAAGTAGGCCTATTCCCTATTACAGGCCATGGAGGCCCATAGGGTTCCAGGAGGCTGAGGCTTCCAGATTTTTAGACAATCGGCACATTAATGTGGTAAGGTTGTCAGCCTTACGCACCGGCCGCCTTTACCCCCAGGATTGCTCCTGGTACTCATTTCTGTTAGAGGCTGAGTCGACCCCAGGGCCATAGTGCCACCAGAAGAATTAGGCAAATTGAAAAACTCCAACGACCTCATCGGGGATCGAACCCGCGACCTTCTACTTTGTAGCCCAGCGCTTCAACCACTACGCTACGGCGTACCCCTGCCTCATTAAATATGCCCACTTAATTAATTTAGTTGGTATTACACAGTTCTCTCAACTTCTAATTTTTAATGTACCTATTTATTGAAAATGGAAATGTTGACGGTATCGAGTATCGAGGGGAAATCATGTATCGGTATCGAGTATCGAAGTATCGAGGAAAAAATAATGTATCGAGGAAAAAATCTGGTATCGGTATCGAGTATCGAGAAAATCTGGTATCGACCCATCCCTAGTAATAATAACAAAGTGGTTGTAGTAGTAAGTAGTAGCATAGTGATGGTGGTGGTGGCAGTAATTTGTTCATCCCCCCCCCCCCCCGACAAAACTTCTATGGACGCCCATGACTGCAATATACTCTGATGCTACGTTACGAATAATAAACGCACGACAATGCCCGCGTACGTGCTTATATTGACGTGTTTTTGTTCGTGTCTCTATTGATCCAATCGGCGAGCCTGGCTACGTGTTACGTTACAGCCGGGTGCCCGCAACGACCTTCAGTAGCCGAGCGCGTCTCAGAGTGTTCGCGTGTTGTATGTTGTTCCTGTATCACAATGGAATGGACCAACGCCAAGACAATTCGTTTTATAGAATTGTACAGAACTAAACCCGTGCTCTGGGACGCCAAACATCCTGACTATTTTAATAAAATAGTTAAACAAGAAGCTTGGGAGGAAATGGCAGCCGTCATGATGACCCCAGAGGAAGAATGTCGGAGGAGAATGACGAGTTTGCTATCTTCGCTCAGGAGGGAGAGAGGGAAAATCAGAAAACGAATGGCTCAAGGCATAAGTAAGTATTTGATGGTTAGGGAAAGGCATTTTTTGATTTTGCATTTTTTAAACGAAGGTTGAAAGATAGCTTCAATGTATACAAATGTGCATCATGAATTGGCACTAGGGATGGGTCGATAGCAGATTTTCTCGATACCGATACATGTTTTTTTCCTCGATACTCGATACCTTCAACATTTCCAGTTTCAATAAATAGGTACATTACAAATTAAAAGTTGAGAGAACTGTGTAATACCAACTAAATTAATTAAGTATGCATATTTAATGAGACAAAATTTAATATAATCAGTAGCCTATAATTATTTTTAAACTCTACATTAAAACTAAAATTAGTTTTTGAAACAGTTCACTTACAAGGTTTTGTTCAAAAATTACAGTGGGGTTTGGACAGTCAGCTTATTTGTTGGTTGTTATTGAAACGTTTGACAGGAAATGAAACAATTAAGACATTTTTCTATTTGGATTTTAAAAGTAGGAAAGTCTTTATTTATGACTAGACAAAAGTCACAGAGTGGTTTTCTCCATTTCAAGGAGAAATAGAAGTATTTACTATATTTAGTAGATTACTAAAAACAGAAAGAGATACTGCATTTCCTTAAATTGCAGAATTACCAAAGTATCAAAAAAGTACCGAGCTAGTTTTCAGAAGTGTCGCTCGATGCCGATACCATGCAAGTATCGAGAGTATCGAAAGTATCGAGGACCCATCCCTAATTGGCACTATTTTGCATTTTCGGTACTTTTATAGTTTGTGAAAACTAAAGTGTTACATAACGTTATATTTTGAATTTGTTATTATTTCTCTGTTTTTTAATGTTTTTTATTATAGCTCATTAAAATAAAATCAGGTAAACTGATATAACAAAGTGCCAGAATGCTTTTCTTTAATCAGTGATAATTGCAATTATGGTATACAGAAAATAAGTTATTTTTTTAACCAATTACCGAGTTAAACTCCAGATCGATTCATTAAGCAGGGCTTACGGAAGAACAAAGGTCTAAAGTTTGATAAACATGTGTGAAGAAATATTTGGGTAGTGTTATTCGTCAAAGCTACCTGTATTGCAACTTCCAAAGCCTTATATGAACACTGCAAAACAATATGTTGCCATGAGAACTGATTTGCATTTGGGAAATTTGTTCTAATATATTACCATAACATAGACACTAAATTGGGCATTACTCCGGTACCGTCAACCGATTTGGTCCAATATCAATAGGCTTCTTTCCATGGACGTTATAAATGAGTATACCAACTTTCATGAAAATCCCATAAGGCCTATTTGCGTTATCGCGCGTACAGCCGGGCAGACATTTCCCGTCACCCACACACTCTCATAAACTACCACTTTGGCACTTAACGTCCATAGGAGAGAAACCATACTTGCAGTATAACTGCTAACCGTATTTTTTTAATGTGCATTTTGAATTCTTACTATATTACCAAGAAAACCTCCAGTGGATATACACAGCATACTTTCAGACAGAAGACAATCTTCTCATTTGAGAATCTCTGGCAAGCTGTCATATTTCATTTCACCAATGCAATTTATGTTCAAGAAATAAAAAATTAAATATTATTTATTTTGTTTTAAATATCACATATTTGCTGGGGGAATTTTGAGGATTTGCCAGTTTTGAAAATCTGTGCCTAGTTCTTTTCCTCCACAGTATGTCCAGGTAACATTAATTTGCTTACTTCGTCAGTAACAAAATAAGAGTTTTTTTATATTGTAAATTTAAATATAATTCACTGACGTCCATTAAAATGCTCTGTAACATCAACTCCTTACTTCTAAAATACTAAGTCAAGAAATAATATATAACTTATTAGTTTTAATAATGAATCATTTTTACAATTTTATGTCATAATTTCATGTTTTTATTTTGCACTTTTTCGTTATTTTTTGGTCATTAAATGCTTTGCCCTAGTAATTAGAAGGAATAATGCACATTATGTCATTTTTAATTCTGCGTCAATTTTACTATTTTTAGGTCATAAATTGATTTTTTATTTTGGATTTTTCGCTATTATTCCTTATTTTTGGTCATTAAATGCTTTGTCCTAGTTATTAGAAGGAATAATGCATAATGCGTCATTTTATTTCTGTGTCAATTTGACTATTTTTAGGTTATAAATTAATTTTTTATTTTGGATTTTGCGCTAGTCCACCGCTGTGGCTCAGGGGATGCGTTCAATCCTCTCACGCAGCGGGCCCGGGTTCGATTCCTGGTCGGGACAAGTTACCTAGGTGGGGTTTTTTCTGGGGTTTTTCCTCACCTTTGAGACAAATGTCGGGTAACTTTAGGCCCTTGTGGTCCCCAGATATCATCTGGCCGTCATTATCATCTTCATCTCATCCTCGCCTTGTTTCGAGTGAGTGTGTGTGTGTGAATGGTGTGTCTCGTCCTATATGTTCGTGTTGTCTCGGAGGTGGCCCCGGCATTGGGCTGATCACTCATCCGGGGAGGCCCTCCATGTCCTTGTCTGGTCAAAAAAGTATGTATGTGATCCAAAGATAATCCCTCTCCCGACAGGTCGCGGCCCTGTAAGGCCCGGGCGGCTTGGGTCGCTTAAATCCTAAAAGGGAGAGGTGAAACTACGGGAAAGAAAGAAAGAAAGAAAAGATTTTGCGCTATTTTTTGGTCATTAAGTGCCATGCACTAACAATGAGGCATTTTGTGCGAATTTGTTTCAGATCGAGATCAGAGCTCCTGGTTCGCTTACAAAAGCATGTCGTTCTTGCTTAGCAGACACAAGCCATCCAAAAGATCAGATCTCCCCCAAAACAGCAGAACAGTAAGTATGACAACTGCAACCAATCTTATGGTCATTACCAGGGTTAGGATTTATATGGCTTCAATATTTGCATAGGCCTATGTATCAACTAAAATGTGACAAAATTTGGGTATAGTAAGGATGAAAATTCATCCGACACTGAGTCTCGAACCCAGGACCTTCGGCTATCCGTGCCGCCGCTCTACCAACTCAGCTAGCCGATTCGATTCACAGTATCAGATGGAACCTCTCTCCTATGACTAACTGCTCAAAAGGGCTCCTACGCGCGGACAAAATATGACGAAAATGGAGCAGAAATATTTCAATAAGTCAGGCAGTTTTTATTACTTATTTATTACTTAAATTATAACAAATATTACGCATATCGGTACTTTAATAAATAAATTAATTCCAGGACTTTATTAAACTAAACCTCTACTAAGTCAACTAATTTTTTTTTTTCGGTTTCCTGTGCCAGATTTTAAATGTGATAATAAAGTGTCCCGGATTTTCACTTTTTTTAATATAACAACCCTACCTGGAGTTCTCTATTGCTTTCTGATGGATAAAATATGGGTGGTACGGAAACTGAAATTAGTAGCCTATATAATTTCTGATTTGTATGCTATTTAAATGGTATCTATCATGCATTACAATATGCCCTAGGCATAAAAAGTCAGAAAATAAGTTTTCCATAGGTCTCCCCTCCTTAACTCTATTACTGATCTGTAGTTAAGCTGGAGTAGGCTAGTCAGGAAGCGAACTCTGATTACTAGGGCCAGGAAGTTTATAAAAAAAAATGTTTAATGCGAAGTCTGATTAATAGGGCTGTAAGTTCATGAAAAATTATATTTTTAATGTGAAGTCTGATTACTAGGGCCAGGAAGTATATGAAAAAAATGTTTAATGCGAAGTCTGATTACTAGGCCTGAAAGTTCATGAAAAATCATATTTTTAATGCGAAGTCTGATTACTAGGGCCAGGAAGTAAATGAAAAAAAAATGTTTAATGCGAAGTCTGATTACTAGGGCTGAAAGTTCATGAAAAATCATATTTTTAATGCGAAGTCTGATTACTAGGCCTGAAAGTTCATGAAAAATCATATTTTTAATGCGAAGTCTGATTACTAGGGCCAGGAAGTAAATGAAAAAAAAATGTTTAATGCGAAGTCTGATTACTAGGCCTGAAAGTTCATGAAAAATCATATTTTTAATGCGAAGTCTGATTACTAGGGCCAGGAAGTAAATGAAAAAAAAATGTTTAATGCGAAGTCTGATTACTAGGCCTGAAAGTTCATGAAAAATCATATTTTTAATGCGAAGTCTGATTACTAGGGCCAGGAAGTAAATGAAAAAAAAATGTTTAATGCGAAGTCTGATTACTAGGCCTGAAAGTTCATGAAAAATCATATTTTTAATGCGAAGTCTGATTACTAGGGCCAGGAAGTAAATGAAAAAAAAATGTTTAATGCGAAGTCTGATTACTAGGCCTGAAAGTTCATGAAAAATCATATTTTTAATGCGAAGTCTGATTACTAGGGCCAGGAAGTAAATGAAAAAAAAAATGTTTAATGCGAAGTCTGATTACTAGGCCTGAAAGTTCATGAAAAATCATATTTTTAATGCGAAGTCTGATTACTAGGGCCAGGAAGTAAATGAAAAAAAAAATGTTTAATGCGAAGTCTGATTACTAGGCCTGAAAGTTCATGAAAAATCATATTTTTAATGCGAAGTCTGATTACTAGGGCCAGGAAGTAAATGAAAAAAAAATGTTTAATGCGAAGTCTGATTACTAGGGCTGAAAGTTCATGAAAAATCATATTTTTAGTAAGAACTCTTCTACATGCTATGTTAAAATGTGTGCAAGACACGAAACAAAAACAGAAAATTGATTGTTTTAATTTGCATAGTGTTGCATATTCTGTTAGTTTTACAATAATGCATCATGTTTGCTTGGTATTAAAATATATGTGCATATTTTATTAATTTGTCACATTTATACCAGCATATTTCTGACATTTAAACACTGCGCATATCTCTGGTTACTCAAACATTTCCATCAAATTTGGAAAAGTGAATGTTTTGAGAACCGACTGTACAATAATTTCAGTACATAGCCTGATGCTTTCAGAATTGATTGTATATTAAAGCGACGTTTCATTTCATAGTTTTCAATTTAATGAATTCGCTGCATTGACCTTGTTTTTCTTTTCAAGTTTTGTAATCTAATTTATACAACATCTACTATTTTTTTGTAATTATTGTATAATTCAGCTAACAAGAGAATGTACAGTATTAAAATTACTTAAATGCTATACTTTATTAGTTGCTAAGTATTTTTTTAAATTTTAGAGCATATTTGCAGGAATATTTCGTCTTCTGATAGATCATTAACATCCCGGTCTAGCTGATTACATTGCAATTACTCAATTAACTACAATAACAAAAATGTGTCACTTTCCAGAT
Source organism: Ectobius pallidus (assembly GCA_964059195.1). Lineage (NCBI taxonomy): Eukaryota > Metazoa > Arthropoda > Insecta > Blattodea > Ectobiidae > Ectobius > Ectobius pallidus. The sequence goes on along the minus strand of CAXKWD010000005.1, from coordinate 160,917,656 downwards.
CTTTCTATTTATGAGACAACTGTACAAGAGAATTGTGGGAAACAGACACCTAGAGAATTCAGATAATATAACAGTGAGTGTCGCCTTATCGTGAGTCAGAACATGACAAATGCAAAGCGCGTTATCAAGTTGCTTAGCAACACTTGTGTAACAAAAGATGTTCTTTGCAAACCGATACACCTGTCGAGTTCTTTTTATTTCGGATGCAGCTTTGTATGCTCAGAGTTCACCATCTCTCTCCCTTGGTGTTTTAAAACTTGTTCTAAATTATTTACAGAAGAAAAGAAAGAGGCGAATAAAAAATCTGATGCAATACACTCATGTAACATTCTCTACCCCAACCGTGCGCAATAGAATTTTCCACTTCAATAATAATTCTGATATAGAATAAGCAGGGAGCGTATTCAGTAGTTTTGGACTGATGCAAAGGCGTACGGTTCCCCATGCAGGAATTAAAGCCTGCGTTTGTACGAAAGAACCTTATGTACGAAATTTTAACACAATCGTTAGAGCAGTTTTGGAAAAAAAATCGCGAAGTGGCAGGAAAAGTAAGAAAAAGTCGTCGCCAATTTTCGTGTCACGTCCTCAGAAGATACCTAAACCCAAATATGAAATTTTGTTTTTCATACTACAGTACTTTTCGTTCTCGAGTTCTGCTGATTAGGCAAACAAACAAACGAAGAAACAAACATGCTTTTGAAAATAAGATCTCGGCAGTCATATATATACACACAGCATAAAGGGAGGCTGAGTCTGAACCTCCAAGGAGGAAAAAAATCAAATGAAATAAAAGTCAGAGCACATTATTTTTATGAATCATATTTCTTTTTACCACTTTATGTGGTTATTTAAACGTTATTTCAGTAGCTTATGGTTTTAATTGGGAATAGGTTTTCATACGTATTTTTTTCTGCCCCCCAAAAAATAATTATTTGTCTAAAATTTGTGAAACCATGATGACACAGATTTAGTTGTTTATGACGGAAATATAGGTCTCTATATTCGTATATACGAGATATATGCGGCTCTGCTCTGACTGACTGACTGACAGAGAATCAACGTAGAGCCTAAACCAGTGTCCAGCAGATGCTGCAGTTGTGACGTAAGAGCCAGTCATCCCGAAAGAGCTTGGAAGAGCGAGCAGTTGAGTTGTATTGCTGTTAATACGCACCAGCGCAGTGGCGTTCAGTTGCAGCAGTAGAACTGGACGGGTTAAGGTGAGCCGTGATGGTGTATTAACCATGGCAGAGATAATTTAGAGCATTCAAAGTAAAACTAGACTTATGGAAACGTCAGCTCACCCTCTGACACACGTCACATTTTCCAAAGTATTTTACAGTATGTCATCCAATTACAGACATGAATAATTATGTGCAAATATTAGAAGAACTGGATCAAGAATTTGATTGCAGATTTCAAGATTTTGCAAGACTCCAATCCAATATTTGCATATTTGCGACACAATTTTATGTGCATATTGACAGTTTTCCAACGTCATTGCAACTAGAAGTCATTGATATGAAAAATTATACTGAAATGAAAGACCGCTTTCAAAACAAAAAGGATCTATCTATATTTTATAGAAGATTTCCCCAGGTAAGATTCCCTCGATTACACATATTTGCTGCTAGAATGTTGAGTATATTTGGATCGACGTATGTATGTGAACAGTTCTTTTCTTGTATGAAGATCAGCAAACCCCAACATAGAAACCACCTATCTGATCAGAATTTGAAAAATGTTCTTCGTTTGTGTGTTAGCCGGACAATGACTCCTAATATTGCAAAATTAATGCTCGAAAAAAGAGGGAAAAATCTCGACAATGCCTTGAGCTTGGACACGATAGTGACACAAAGTAAGGGTGAGTATCAAAAGTCTGAATAGATCTATACTTTGCATAGCCTACTGCTCACAAAAGTGTATAGTTTAATTTGTATATTTTGTGTATTTTGTTTAGTCTGTATATTTTGTGTAGTTTGTATATTTTGTATACTTTAACATTTTTCAGTTTCCGAGTAGACAAGTTTTGCAGTCCTGCTTAAAGTATTCTTCGGTTTTATGTATTTATATGTTTATAGCAGTTTCGGATCCTCATTTAAATATGCGGACGCTTCCTCACCTGGATGTATTATGCATATCAGATTACTGTAAGTAGGGCCTATATTAAATTTCATTACAAACAAAACTGTTCTGTTACATTGATTTATTACAGTTGTACTCTTTTGCTTTCGTACAAATGTATTGTAATTGTGCTAGGCCTATTCCCATACTATCTACGAAGAACGGAGCGCACTCTGTCAGTGCATAGGCGTCGTACCGCCACTGGCCAGCTAGTTGAACCCTTTTCTCCACGCTGTGCTCAGTACGCAGATATTGCCGAGCAAAGAGCGCGGCTGCTCTGTAGTATGACGTCACGGAGCACGGAACATTGCCGGTCACTGGCCTAAACTATAATAGATAGAAACTTGGAATTTTGACAGTACCTTCGTTTCATAATATAAGTGCACACTAAGAAAGGAATTTGCAAAATTTTGATTTCTAATGCCAAAAATCAAATGTTTTCGAGGAGACGAAATACCTTCCATAAGAAACACACGAGCAATTCGATTGTAGTGGAAAACGGTTATTCAATTGTGAAATTAGTTCAAGATGCAATAAGATTCTGAAGGTGGTAGCTGGTATCAGATTAGTGTCCTTCCCAATCACCGATCATTGTTTTCTGGGGGCATGATAACTGTTACATTTCTTAGAAATTACAGAAAAGAAATGTTAATTAGGGGTGGGAAATAGGATCACTGAGGCTAAAATCATCCCTTATGTGTGCAAAAACATTAAGTGAGTTTGGGTTGGTACTTAAACATGTCTAGAGTGTGCAGTTAAACCACCATAAGGAGCAGCTGTTTTAGTTTTGCCATGGTATGTGGTATGTTTGCTGTTTTTTCTTCTCTCTTCCTACTAACTGCGAATTTGACATTTCTGCCAAACGCCTACCGCCTAGGCCCAAACCGAGGTGTGATTTGTGATGTTAAACCAGTCTGAACGGTAAAGTTTTAGTGCGCAGGTGTAATGTATGATTAGAATTCAACGGAAGTCAGTAAGTTTAACAAAATAGCGGTGCTTTAAGATAATTATGTACTTGTGATTCATTACTTTCCACTTCTTCGCATGTCCCTTATGTAGAGTACAAGTTTTCTGCATGCAGTCGAATTTCTAATATGTGATAATCACAACCCTCATAAAACAATACCCTCTGCTAGGGCCCACAAATATCGTTATATAGTGGTTTGACTGTATCTGTACAGGGTGTTAATGAATAGCATCTAAATATTTTACCTGCGTATAGAGGGGACATAGACAAGTAACTTTTATTAAGAGATTCTTGTTCTATGACGTAAAATGTGTTTGCTACAGAGCATTCAAGTCATTACATTTTGGTGTTCTAAGCCAATAATGAAGTGAAATAGATTAACATTTTCATTAAATTGACTTCACGCTTTCTTAGTGATCGATAAAAATCTTATTCTTAATCATTTATCAATAGCTACGGTATATCATAATTTAGCGTTTCCATAATGTGCAAAATTTATAGTCTATGGCCGCCACTGCATTAGTTATTATTATTATTATTATTATTATTATTATTATTATTATTATTAAGTCATAACTCCAGTGTTAACAACGAAGTTCCTTTGTTTTTCATTTTTGTCAAATGTTAGATGTTAGTGGCGGCCATACTCTGGGAGATTTTATGCTGTAACAGGAAAAATTGAATCCATAAAGCAAAAGTCGACTAACAAAAAAGTGGCTTAACTATGTCCCCTCTATACACAGGTAAAATATATCGGTGTAATTCATTAACGCCCTGTACATATAGGCCTATGAAGACAATGGATTTTCTTACATTCTAATGTCCTGTTTTGAAACACTTTGCAGGATGATGCTCAGGAAACCAGCAGTTTTTATGATATGGAAGACCCAGAAGGGGACAACAGCCATGCTGAAGCAGGGAACCCTGAATATGACTTTGAACAGACAAATGCTCAACAAGAGGCAAACGCAGATGAAAACACCTACTATCAAAAATTAGTACGCGAACCAACGTGGAAACGTCCTCGCGTGGAGCTAAAGCCATCAGAAGGTAGCACGACGCCTTCAGCGGAATTTTCGCACATTTCTGAAGCCATCAGGGAGCTAAAGAACATATCCGAGTCCATCAAGTCGTCTGAAGGCAGCGAGTTCGACATATTCGGGAGCTTCGTTGCTATGAGCTTGAACAAAATGCCTCTAGTTCAAGCCCTCAGACTGCAGGAAAAAATAAATTCCCTTATAGCCAATGAGCGGATAAATTATCATCAGGCATCAACGTCCAAACATAATCATTACCAGGGCCCGGATTCTAATGACATGTCATCTTTTTATTGATGCTGCATAGACATTGCCAACTTGTGGATAAATCCTAATCATGGCCTCTAGAATGCATTTTTATTAGGTCATTTTTTTGTCATTTTATGCAGTGTTTTATATTTTTAGGGCATTTATTTCAATTTTAGGTAATTAATTTGTCATTTTCATGTCATTTGCTTCCTTATTTAGTCATTTTCATGTATTTACATTGAGTGTATTAACTTTATTTTCGTCGCTAGCGGTGCTGTCTTTGAAGTGTTGTTTGTTTAATGCAAGAAGGAAAAATTCGGTGTTAAAGTGTTGACATGTCTCAGGCGGAAGTGAGAATCAAAGAAACGCCAAAATTTTGTGTTATATTACTATTGTTTTCAGATTGACCAAGCACCAGTCTGCCACCTGCTTGGATTTGAGAGTGCAAACTATTGTTTACCCTCAATAAACAACAATATAATCCGGCAGACCACAAAAGGAAATGCCGGATTTTGACTCACCAGTGCCTCAGTGCCAGTGTAAATTTCCGTGAGAAAACAACATTCACAACATTACAGTTATTTACAGTTTTTCTAATTATGTACAAACTAGTCTATAACTTTGTGTGTACAATAATAATTTTTTATAAATAAAATATCAGTTTTTAGGTCTTTTTTATAATTATTAAGCCATTTTCTTTCAAATTTAGGGTCATTTTATAGGTCATTTTTCAAACAATTTTAGGTCATCAGAATCCGGGCCCTGATCATTACTAAAAGAGAATAACCTACTGTATGAAAAAATGTTAAAGTATTCATTATTTGCAAGATGTGTGAAAATAAACCTTGTAATATCCCATACACTAGAGTTCAGTAATTCCCAACAGGAGCTCCCTGGAACCCTTGGGTTTCGTGCAAAACCCTAATCTGAAATGTGTTGGGACATTAAAGTAAAATGGAATGTGATTTAGATATGATTTAGTTATCTGTCATGAACGTGTATCTTGCGTCTCAGAAAGAACTTTAAGGGGGGACATACAGCTTTGGGTGAAATTCATAGGTGAGAAATGGGTGAAATTCATAGGTGAGAAATGGGTGAAATTCATTGAGTGAAATTCGTTTTTTTTTTCTCACCAATGAATTGTTCTGCAACCTTGTAATCTGGCATGTTTTTGATTGACTAACTCTACAATCACATACTATTTTCAGTGACTATTTTCTAAGCAACATCTATAAATATCATCTCTAAGGTGTCCTCTTTTTTAAAAGATATACTTAGGTAATAAAAGTGGATGTCCTTCTACATTAATTTGAAGAACAGCTTACTTCTTAATGACAACGAAACTTTAAATTGTTTTGTGGACGTAGAATTAATATGAACTCCTTATTACCTTATTAGATTTCTATCATGAGGGTGGTAAGGACGTCAGCCCTATGTCCCGACCGCTTTTAACCCCGGGAGTATAACATAAGCTACGCACATGAATCCCACATAACTGAGAGTTTGAATTCTTAATTTTGTACACTCCTTGGAAGATTTTAGAATAAAACATTTGTTCTTAAGAGGAAGGGAAAACAAAACAAACAAATAAACAAAAATGAAATATCTCAATAATACTATCGACTCACTTAACAAAATGGGCTTAGCATAATTTTTTACTTAGTTTCTTTCTGATAGAATTTACATATTTTGTATATTTTATTGGCCTTGGTATAGTGTGCTTTATTTTGTCTACTATTAGTTTGTTGCAAAAACCTTTCATAAAAATATTGCAATGTCACTTTAAGTTTGGAAATCGGCAAACGCCTGCGTAATGTGATAATACTGTTACATAACATAATAAAATATTTCAGAGATGTAATGGACAATGGTGTCATTATATTGAACTGAAGAGCTATTTCGTGCCGTTCTCTTTGAATTGTCTAAAAACATATATTTGACTTTGTCAGAGAATTGTTTCCTGTATGTTTAGGAAGTATTTAGGTTCATTGTCCACATCAGTCGAGTTCTTCTGGTTTTATGATCCTATGTATCAGGTGAACCTCCAGGGAAGGGTGATGTGGAACACGGCCCGAACTTTATCACCTTCCTAACAAAGAACAGTAAATTACTTGAAGGAAACAAGTACATCGTTCAGTTTGCTCGTTCCATATCACCCCTCGAGGGTCGCATCGCTTTCCACTGAGTTCAAGCGTGGAAATAAGATTACTGCATAATGCATGCTGTACATTAAAATCTCAACAATAACTTCTTTCTGAGGAATTGTCTAAATAAGGGGAATGCATTTTTATATAGCCTGTGGGTTTTTGGATCTTTTAATTATAGATTTTGGATTTTTAAATTTTTTTATATCTTTTAATTTTTTTAATTTTGGGTTTTTCTTTTTCGATTTTTTTTTAATTTTAGATCTTTGAATTCTTTATTTTTTTTATTTTTGGATTCTTTTTGGGTTTTGAATGTTTTCATTTTGGATTTTATTTCTTAAATTTTGAATTTTTTTAATTTTGGATATTTAGATTTTTAATTATGGATTTTTTATTTTTTAAATTAGGATTTTTGGACATTTAATTTTGGATCATTGAATTTAATTTTGGAATTTTGTTTTTTTAATTTTGGATTTTTAAAATGTTGGATCTTTGAATTTGTTTATGTTTTGGATTTTTCTATTTTTTAAATTTTGGATAAGCCTAATCATTAAGTTGATTGTTTTCTGTGCAGTCCGTTCCGCCACACCTCACTAATTTCGTGACGGTTTTAAGCATTACACAAGCTCTCGATTCACCCCTACCGCGGCTAAAGAAGTTTTACTTCAAAAGGAAATAAAATCAGGTAATCTGATACAACAATGTGCCAGATGGAGTTAATAGTCCATATTTCACATGCTTCTGATATAGCCTACATGGCACAGACTTTGTACTATTAATATTGTTAAATAGGCCTAGTTAAAACATAAATGTTTATTAAGTGCCAGAATGGTACTTGTAAGTTTTTGTGGAGACGGAAAATGTCTGTCCGTCTGTCCCTCCGTGTATCTGTACGCACGATAACTGGCACTTGATAATTACAATAAATCATAATTAGTTTTAATGAATCAGAGATAATCTTCCCCGCTGTACCAAGTATTCTACGAGGCGCATCCATAAAGTAAGTTTCCCTCAGGCCGTTTACAGAAAAAAAAAAACACAATTTCAAGGAAATATTTATTGCAACAGACACAGCCGGTGTTCAGCTATTATTCAATTCGCCACAGGAATTGAAACATTTGTCTTACCGTGGCACCAACAACTGTGTCGTAGAAGTTTGCCGCCAGGTACTTGAACCACTGTGTGACAAACATCTCCGCCTCTCTGGCATTCCCTGTCATTTCTTTAGGTGTAGGAAAAGATGGAAATCACTAGGAGCGAAGTCCGGGCTGTAGGGTGGATGTTTAAACACCTTCCTAACAAGTCTCTTGCAAAAATTCGGCTGGGAGGTGTTTAAACATTTACCCTAAAGCCCGGGCGTCGCTCTTAGTGATTTCCATTTTCCCTACACCTTACGAAATGACAGGGAATGTGAGAGAATTACAGAGAAGCGAAGATGGTTGTCACACAGTGGTTCAAATCCCAGGCGGCACACTTCTACGACATAGGTATTCAAAAGTTGATGCCATGGTAAGACAAATGTTTCAGTTCTGGTGGCGAGTATGTTGAAAAATGTTGCAATAAATATATTTGTGTTTTGTTTATGTAAAAGGCCCCAAAGAAAATTACTCATATCTATTATAACACTGGTATACAGCACCCAGCAACCGGTAATGAAATATTAATGTAGGACATCCACTGGGGATGGTAGAGAGTTCTCAATGACCTGGTCTACACAAGAGATCAATACAGCGTAGAGTTGCGCAACTCCATGAAATTAAACCCAGTTAGTAAGAAAAACACCCCTCACATTATAGTTAATCAATCGTTCAAACATGTCGCAAACAGAATATTGTTACGTCAGACCAATTTCAGGAAACTCAGTCTATTAACATGAATGTGGTTCCAGGTATATGCCTCCCTGTTATTGCACTGCATTACACTTGGAAGGGAGTGTGGGTGGCATTTGTTACAGAAAGTACACCACAACTCCCACTTCATAAGGGAACAAGGTATCTGAGATGGTAAAAAAACACATTTCTTGTTATTGACGGGGAAAAATTATCTGAATGTATGTATATATAAATATATAGTATATATATATATATATATATATATATATAGGGTACGCCGTAGCGTAGTGGTTGAGGTGCTGGGCAACAAACCGGAAGTTCGCAGGTTCGATTCCCGATGAGGTCGTTATAGTTTTTCAATTGGCCTAATCCTTCTGGTGGCACAATGGCCCTGGGGTCGATTCAGCCTCTAACAGAAATAAGTACCAGGAGTAATCCTGGGGGTAAAGGCGGCCGGTGCGTAAGGCTGACAACCTTACCACCTTCACGTGCCGAATGTCTAACATCTGGGAGCCTCAATCTCCTGGAACCCTCTGGGGCTCCATGGTGTGTACAGGGAACACTTTACTATATATATAGTATATATCTTTACACGCTAGCGGCCGTAATTTTGAAGATATTTGAAACAAATTTTATTATCTTATTTCTAGGCCCAATAGTTCGGAAAAGTTCGTTAATGAGCAAAATTGGCCCAAGGGGGTGGTCGGGGGAGGCGGTTGATATTTAAACATTTATATCTCGGCCCCTATGAAGTATAGAGGGAAACTTTGTTGGAATAAATTAGAGTACTCCCAATGGAGTTCACAGTGACACCAACGATTCGGGGGTTTTGGGGGTACGAGTGGGGGTGGGGGATGGAAATTCGAAATTTTTGAAACCACGTCTTGTGGAGTATCGTTGATTAGCTCTTGATGAGTACTCTACAAATCAATAACTAGTTTCTCGATAGCTCTCATATAAGGCGAGATTTGAATGTTTGAAAAAGTGCTATTTCCTCTTTTTTGCAGTTATTATTGCGGGTTTGTCATGCCAAGGGCAAACAAGAAGAGTGCTGCGCAGTGACAATAAATTAAACCAAAAGCGCTTCGAAATCTACCTCTGCCTGTAGACCTGCCTAAGGGGATTTTTTTAAATATATATTTTTTTAAACTAATGAAGCCACAGAAGAAATGCCGAACGGTCGACTAGAATGATACAATGTCATAGAGAATTGCACATATATAAAATCCTTGGCCTTAGAAATGGGAAGGTGTGACCAGATGGGCCTTAGTCGTGACTACCACGAGTAAGTCGGATGTAGTCGTGTTCTTGCTACAAAGTCTACCGACATGGATCAACTGGGGGCAGCTACAATCTTGCCCAATCTCTCTCGCTGAAGGTCACAAATCTAGAAATTATCAGTATAATTGGCATCCGTCATATTAAATAATATTTATTCTTTCCTATACAAAGTGCAAAGTCAGACTTTACGAAATCTCATTCAGAAAATAGACTTCTGATTACACATTAGGCCTATATAGCCTACACAAGGGCTCTAAAAAATGTGGTTGGCGCTTTCTTCAAACTTGTTGAATGCATCTTTTATAAGAGTAGATAACACATTAACAATAGAAACAGTAGCATATAAATAAGAGTAGATACATGGCCGGCTGGTTAACACAACAAACCTGAACTTTTGCTCAAAAGAGTGTAAATAAAGAGGAATTTAAAAAAAAAAGGTTTAAATGATTAGACTTTATAAGAATAATAAAAATAAATAAAATCAGGTGAACTGATGTAACAAAGAGCCAGAATGCTGCTGTTTATTTTTTAAGATCAGTGATAATTGCAATTATGATATGCAGAAAATACGTTATTTTTGTAATCGATTCCCGAGTTAAGCTCCAGATCGATTCATCACGCTGGTCTTACGGAAGAACAAAAGTCTAAAGTTTGATAAGCATACGTGAAGGAATAAGTGGGTAGTGTTATTTGTCAAAGCTAACTGTATTGCAACTGCCAAAACCGTATATGAAAACAGTAAAACAATATGTTGTCTTGAGAACGGATTTGCATTTGAAAAATTCTATATAATAAATTTCCATAAAACAGGCGCTAAATTGGGTATTACTCCGGTACCGGTCAACCGATTTGGTCCAAAATCAATAGGCTTCGTCCCATGGACGTTACAAGTGCGTATAGGCCTACCAAGTTTCATGAAAATCCGATAAAGTGTATTTGAGTTATCGCGCGTACAACGCACGGACAGACACACATTTCCCCCTCCACCTTACAATCTTAGAAAGTACCAATCTGGCACTTAATAAATTTGAGTAAGTGTAATGCAATATTTATTTGTGGGCCCAAAGCCAATGAAAAGCCATTGAAAAGTACGTTACAAAAACGAATTGGTTTTGCTTAGGGCTGTATCGATTAATCGATTAACCGAGCCGATTAATCGATTAAACATTTAATCGTCGATCAATTACATTTTCCGATTAATCGGTTTAGTCGAATTCTGAAAAAACGTTTTTCGAGAAATGGGTCAAATGACCAAACTCCTTTCTATCGCTTCTCCGGCCTTGGCATATCATGTGTCATTCAGCCTATTATGTCCAAACAATTCCCGTTATTCAGAAACCTGAAGGGTAGTTTAGTCAACAAACTCGTGTGTCTCAAGTCTTGACTGAAAAAGTAACCGGAAATGTAAGCTTTGTATATATTTTTTAATTAGTTAACTAATAATTCAGGATTTCTTCTGATTACCTGTAGTGTAGTAGTTATTAAACTGTAAAACAATATTAAATGTACACTTTGGTTTCGTTTAAAATACCGACCTGTTTGTCGATTAATCAGTCGATTAATCGATTAAAGTCAAGCGTTAACTCGATTAGAAATTTTAATCGACTTTCAGCCCTAGTTTTGCTGGGGTTATAAATAATTTGAAACGTTTTTCATTACGATTTCACGATACAATAAATTCTGCTTAGCCTATAGGCAAAGTTGGTTTAAGGGCCCCGCAGCTGCGGGGGGTCCCGAGGTCAAGGGGTCCCTTCGTCTCTCTCTCTTTTAAAATAACTAGTAGAAAGCAAGTTAAAATGCCTGAATTTCCTGAGAATTTAATATGTAGGTGGGCATTTTTTTTGTCAGAATAAGTTATGAAAAGAAGTTTCAATATTTTAAGTTTGTTTCAGATAACTTTTGAAAAAGAACTGAAGTCAGGCTATACTTTGTATTTCAGAACTAACAACAAACAATTGCAAAAGAAAGAACAGGATGACTATATTAAAATTAATATGCCTATACTAAAAGGGATTTAGACTCTTTCTTATTCGGTCCTCAAATTCGGGCATGCTCAAATTATTTTGTAACTATGTTTTAGTGAGAGTATGCTAGACTTCTGAGGTGCGTTTTGTATAGAAAATTATGCACTAGAAAACGATTAGATTAAGACTTTTGTTTCTGTTTTGCAGGGTAAATATACCTCAGTACAGTAAATGTAAATTTATAAAAATGTTAATAACTCTAATGCAGTATGTGAAATTAAACTTACTTACTTACTTAATGACAATAGACAATGCCTCAGCAAGGTAAAGAAATATTATCTATTTTATGGAGGTTCATTGCCGCGCTTACATGAGTCCGCCATTCAACCCTATTCTGGGCTAACTCCATTACTCTCAAATCCTTCTTCTCTTAAATCTATCCCACGTAATTTTGTCCTCCCACCTACGTCTATGTCTTCTAAGTGGTATTTTTCTTCGGGTCTCCCAGTCAATATTTTTTAGATATGTCTTTCTTCCACCATGCGCGGAACATGTTCAGCCCTTTTCATCCTCCGTGATGTAATTACCCTTACTATATCCGGTGACGAGTACAGGTTGTGAAGCTAGCCGTTATGCAGTTTTCTCCAGTCCCCATTTTCATCTCTCTTAGGCCCAAATATTTTCCTAAGCCCCCTGTTTTAGAATACTCTCAGATTACGTTCTTCCAGATGAGTAAGCGACCATGTCTACATCCATATAACTTAATACAACTGGCAAGAAAATTTTTATTTTTAGGTAGATTTCTAAGAAAAATCTGCCTATTGCAATCGATACCATGTCATGACTTTCGAAAAATTCTTTCATATCTTTACGTTTCATTGTAATTAATTAGTTTCATTTTTCCAGTGGTAGTTTTGTAGATTCCGCCTATATACCACTAAATATAACAAAAAGCTGAAGTTAATGAGAAAAGAAAAAATATATATAATTGAATACTATGAAATACTATGAGTTTATTAAGTTATTATAAGGTAAGTATTGTAAAATTAATACATCAATTAAATCTAAAAAATTACATACCATTGAGCTCAATGAATATTAGTCAATTTAGATAAAAATTGTTTTCTCTTAGTGAAACAATATTAAAATTATAAAGATAATCTAGTCACTTATTAGGTTAAAATATAGTTGGATTAAAATATAATCATATTTGAATTAAACATTCAAATAATTGTCATAATTTTTTTTTTCAGAATGACTTGTTGACATATTGTTGTTGTTAATTGTATGTGACAAAACTTATATGTCAACAAGTCATTCTGAAAATTTATGACAATTATTTGAATGTTTAATTCAAATATGATTATATTTTAATCCAACTATATTTTAACCTAATAAGTGACTAGATTATCTTTATAATTTTAATATTGTTTCACTAAGAGAAAACAATTTTTATCTAAATTGACTAATATTCATTGAGCTCAATGGTATGTAATTTTTTAGATTTAATTGATGTATTAATTTTACAATACTTACCTTATAATAACTTAATAAACTCATAGTATTTCATAGTATTCAATTATATTTTTTTTTTTCCTTTTCTCATTAACTTCAGCTTTTTGTTATATTTAGTGGTATATAGGCGGAATCTACAAAACTACCATATATTTACGTTTCATGCCTCCCTAAGTACGAAACCACCGCCTGTTCAAAAAAAAATCGTGATATATATATATATATATCTTTACACGCTAGCGGCCGTAATTTTGAAGATATTTGAACTAAATTTCATTATGTTATTTCTAGGCACAATAGTTCGGACAAGTTTGTTAATGAGTAAAATTGGCCCAAGGGGAGGGTCGGGGAGGGGGTTGAAATTTTGAAAAAATTATATCTCGGCCCCTATGAAGTATAGAGGGAAACTTTGTTTGAATAAATTAGAGCATTCCCTATGGAGTTCACAGTGACTCCAACGATTCGGGGGTTTTGGGGGTACGAGTGGGGGTGGTTGGTGGGGGGGATGGAAATTCGAAATTTTTGAAACCACGTCTTATGGGGTATCGTTGAAAAGCTCTTGATGAGTTCTCTGCAAATCAATAACTGGTTTCTCGATAGCTCTCATATAAGGCGAGATTTAGCACTTTGAAATCTACCTCAGCCTTTAGGCTTGCCTAAAGGGAATTTTTAATTTCCAGATAGAAGACGAGAAGATAAAGAGTTTCTGAAATGAAAATAAAAAAAAAGGCTGTGAAATCAAACTATCAATGGAAATTGACTAGTATCTGCATCACATAGTTAATAAGCTGGGCTTGATAAATCTGCAATAAACGTGAGGGGACTCCAACAGTAAATCTTGCAGGAGGGGGGGATTCCTTAAACCAGCCCTGTTCATAGGATAGATCCACATTTATAGTCCACGGGTAACTTGACAAGGATCTGGAATTCCATGCTTGAAAGCATTTCCTTGTCGGCCATGTTTAGCATATTATACGCACAATCAAAACGGTTCATTCCTCATATGGTGGGTTAGATTGCTCAAAAGATCGACACCAAACAACATTGTCGCAACACTCCTCGGATGTCACACAGACAAAAATCCCGGGTATCAAGTCGGCAAACATCATGTACTGATAGCGCTAACGCTTGGGTCAACAACAGTGGGAAATTGCAGAAGTGTTGCGCCATTGCACCGGCAGATGTTACGTGTATAATATAGGGGTGCACCTAAACACATACAAGGTCGATTCTCACGTGTCAAGGTTTGGCAATCAGTGACACTCGCTGAGTACAAACAGTTACCTCTGTTCAGGCAATGCATGTGGAAAAATACAAGGCTATCGACCATGCCAGAAAAATTAATTATTATCTCTTATCCGACCAATCGAGTTTATGTGGAAGAAAACAGATCTGTAATTTGGATGAAATCCTTTCATAGGGTGGCGTGCACCAAACTCATGCCATTTACTCTTTTAGTAAACCTTACTTCTTTAGTTCTAATTACTTTAGTAAGCTACTATTTTAGTAACGTACTCTTTTAGTAAGGGTGGCGTGCACCAACCAGGAGTAAACTAAACTCGACGACTTTCAACATAGAGGAATGTACTAAAGAAGTAAAAATTTTATTTACTCCCAGAGTAAATGAACTTACTCCACAAGTGGTGGAGAGCACCAACACGGAGTACGTTACTAATGTAGTAAGTTGTGGAGTAAATAAGGCCAATATTTACTCCTACTCAGGGGGTGGAGTAAAGTTGTGTAGTAAGTGTGTTCTGTGGCATTTGCGTGAGTTATGAGTTACATATCACATTAAATGGATTACATAGTTCAAACTGAGGATAAGTTATTGAGATGAAGAAGGTGGTATACCAAAAATGAGAGTTGTGGCAGGTGATTTAATAAATATTAAGCGAACCACACCTAATAGGGCATTTAATAACGTAAATAATTAAGCTCATAAATCCTTACATGAAATTTTGGCGATTGGAAGAAACTATGTCAGATTCTCACTACATCCATGTGATTTCAGCCAGTCAAATGTGGAAATATCATTGCGGAGAGCGATCCAATTAGGAAGACGTCCACCAAAGGTGAGGGGGAGAGTGAGTGGAAGGGACGTTTGCATTGCACGGTACAATGAGAGCATGTGCTCTCAAATATCTTCCTAGCTGGATCGGCCTTTAGATGCTGCAGTTCTCCCTAACTTTGGGTTTGAAAACGACGATGTATTTCAAGCTAATCCTATGGATACAGATATCGGCGAGGTATAGTATATTCCAATAAATGAAAGCCTCCGTTCTTGGAGCTACCCAGAAAACACTTCCCCCTGCTACTTAACCATAGAGATTACTGAAAAATAGGTGATTCTCATTGTTAAACGATTTAATGTAATTATTGTAAATTAATTTGATTACATTACACTTCTATAGCTTAACTTAAAGCACAACATTGCGAGTGCCAGAATTATAATAATAATAATAATTATAAGAGCTAAAAGTTCAATAGTTGCACCCGCAGTGTCAATGAATAATATGTCCTTTTTTCTGACCCAGGTGTAAAAATGTCCAAACAGGCCACATCGGAAGAAAATTTGACTGACTCTGGGATTAGCGTACATTGAGAAGGGGACACATTGTAAAACCATTCCTTAAAGACTCCACAAGTCTCGAATGGTGGAGTGAGACGAGACTTTCATGTTTGGGAATAAACTATAGCAGATGCTGCAGGTCTATAGTATGCTGCTAACTATTTTAATTAACCCTGTGGAAAGGAAAGTGAGAAGCATTATAAACTATATAGAAAAAAATGCCAACATGAGTGCCGAAAGAAAATTTTAAGGAGGGGCACTGGAGGTTAAAGCTGCACAGGATCTAGAGAAGTAGTCACTGAAATTATTTTTAAACACATAACCATCTACATAATTATTATTGAAGTTCATAGCTTCCGAAATATTGTACCGCCATTTTTTGTTTAAATATTACATTTCTCGGTTGTAATATTATTATTTTTATAAGGTAATATTTTTTAAGTAAATGTTCTGTGCATTTGAAAAAGGACAGAAACATAATGCCCCCTATTAGTTTTGTTATCCTTTTTATCCCCCTCTTTTTCATGATTTTGTGTAATACTTCTTATTAATATTGTTAAACAGTCAATAAGTATTAATAATTCATTATAGTGAGATTTATGATAAATAACCGTAGAATAATTGATTTATCGTTTTTGGGGAAGAACATGTAACTTTAGGAAGTATAAATATTTTAATATATTTTAGAACTTTATTATTATTATTATGAGAGAAATAATTATAATATTGACAGTGAATCAATTATGAAAATCAACTGGAAATTCCAATTGTTTGCATTATAATACAGAAATAGTTTGCACAAAAATTGTAATCACAGTACCCTAACGTAGGCTACTAAACTGAAAATATTCAATTGAAGGAATTAAAATTAGTAATGATTCAATAATAATAATAATAATAATAATAATAATAATAATAATAATAATAATAATAATAATAAATATTTGTAAATAGTTGTAAATATTTGTAGATGTTGGAAACTTTATAGTTAAGAGGGGGACTCCTTGCTTAGCCGAGTCTGCCCAATATGTTACCGGCGTAAGCCGAGCCTACCTAAGTGTCAATAATAATAATAATAATAATAACAATAATAATAATAATAATTTACTGCATCTGTAGCTATACACTGTATAGACAGACATTGTCATAATAAGGTTACAGTAACTGCAAAATTCATTTATGTAAATAATCCTTAAAAGAACAAAATGTCTTCTCATACAAATATTCTTTCAGTTTAAATTTAAAACACTTGAGATTTTTAACATTTAAAATACTAGCTGGTCAATTATTAATAACTTGACGAACAACATAAACACCCAGTCTCTAAGCCATCCACCTATTGGGATCTGTGCATCCAACATGTAAATTGTTTTGTCTGTGAGTTCATCTTGATGAAATCCCAACAGTAGTCACTGTTAACATTTTAAAAAAAATTGGTTCATTGTAGGCCTACTTTGATTTTACCCTATGGGTATATCACAGGGGAAGAATTCCAACATAATTTAGGACCTCGGAACAAAATTTCTCGGTCCTTTAACCCTGAGTAATATTGTAGTTTCATGTCGAGGGTTGTGAGGCGAGAGGCTCTTCCCTCTCTTGGAAAATAAGTGTAACCAAATTAGTCTAGGTACCGAATACTCCACTTGGAGGCCTTACGCTCACAACCAATGGGGTTATAAGGATATATGAATTTGAAACGAAAACTGTGCGACTTACGTTTCCACGGCAACACTGCGGCAGTGTCTGACACAGGTTAAGTATATTTGATATTTATTTCGACCCGCCTGTGTCTCAACAGCCCGGGTCTGGAACCAGCTGTGTCACCCGACAGCGGACCATTGCGGCATCACTGGATCCACCCAGCTCTATAGACACCGCCTTGCTGCAAGCTACCCTTACTGTATCGCGCCAGTACTTGGGCGCCCAGCGTTAAGTTGTTCTAAAATTCTCTCATGAATAAAGACCAATGCTGGACCGCACAGTAAACATTTTCCCAAATGGTTTCACTGGACCGCACAGTAAACATTTCCCCAAATGGTACATGGTTTAAATTAGTCGAAAACTTGGAATAATGCAAAGGGGAAAAATATGACATGTCACAGAAATCCGCCCCCTAGTTATAGCCTACATATTATCGCGGTAGTTTGAAACTTCTCTTGAAATAAAGTAGTTTTAAGATTACTTAAAAAGAAATAACATCAAGTAAACTGATGTAACAAATTGCCAGAACGCTTTCGTTTAACCAGTGATAGTTATTAGTCATGAATAAAACATTACTATTAGACCTATTTTAAAACATGAAGATTGTCATTAGTAATATTTGGAACAACCCAAATTCATATTCATTGTTTCAGCGAACCTTTCCTTTTCATTATCTGGCACTTGAATAATACTGGCAATTGAAATGCACGTGTTCTGCTGCGCTGCACTAACGTTTCTGCTCTGTTCTGCGCAGAATTCAACTACTTCTTTAGTAAAAATCGTTTACTACTTTAGTTACAACTAAAGAAGTAACTATCAATTGAGCCCTCCAACACCAACTAAAAGAGTAAGTTACTAAAAGAGAAGCACTAAAGTAGTAAATCTAAGACGGGAACCTGACGCAACAAAAACCGGTTTGTCTGTCTCACTCTAGCACATTACTCGTATGACTTAAAGAGTGAGACAGATGTACTGGTTCTTGTATACTTCAGGTCTCCGTCTTAAATTTACTACTTTAGTTTGGTTTACTCCTGGATGGTGCACGCCACCCATAGTGTTATTCTTAGAAGTTTACTAATGGCAGCATCATTTTAGCTGTAATTTGTACATATAACACACACATTGATTACAAGTACAAAAATAAACCGTAATATGAATGAAATAATGCGAAGAAAACAACCTGGATATATTTTTGTAGACAGTTACAGTTATCTAGGGGTCGGATTCAATTCAATTCAATTTATTATCGCCTTTGACTATAAAATACAATAGGCCCTATGTCATTACTAGGGGGCGGATTTCTATGACCTAAAAAATAGGATATATGCATGCATTTATGACCTAAAAACATTAAAATATGACCAATAAAATTTAAAATATGACTTTACCACTTACACATTGTGTATATTTTTTTAAGTTTCGTTACAATACATTTTATTAAAATATAGTGTTAATTATTTAAAATATCTGTATATTCTCAAAAAGAGTCATTATAATGCAAAATTTACAAAATATGATATGAAACTTCAAAATTTCTTTAATATGCACACAAATATGCCAAAAATATGACCTAAATATGCATATTATACTAAATATGCTACAATAGTTGAAAATTTCCTAAATATGCAGTTATATGCACAATAAAAGCCGTTCCATTTTCACCAGGATGCTTGGAATCGGGTTTAAATTAGTCGGAAACCTGAAATAATGCAAAGGGGAAAAATATGATATGTCATAGAAATCCGCCTCCTAGTCATTACTCATTACTAGGGCAAGGCATTTGATGATTTTGCATCTTTTTTATTTGAAGGTTAAAAGATAGCTCGAATATAAATAAATGTATATCATGAAATAATTAATTAAATAAGGGCAATTTGTTTTTGCATTATTTTGCTTTATTTTGCATTTTTCGTCATTTTTCATGAGAAAGGTCATTTTTTGGCAATTTTTAGGTCATTTTCGGCATTTTTAGGTCATTTTCAGCATGTTAGGTCATTTTTGGCATTTTAGATAATCTTCGGCATTTTAGAAAAATATTTTTTCTTTCTTTTTAAATGGCACATATTTGCTAGGGGCAATTTGATGGGCATGCCAGTTCAGAAAGAATTTATTTTTCGCTAAGGGTGTCCAAGTATTGTAGTATAAATTTACTGATTTCTTTAGTAACAAATAAGTGTGTATTTATTGTAAATTCATATATAAAGCATCGTCATAAACTGTATTTATCAATTCATTACTCAAGAAAAAACTAATTATAAGTAATAATGGTAAATTTATTGGTCATTATTTTAAGATTTCGGGTCATTTTTTCACTATTTTTAGGTCATAAATGCATTTTTTATTCTGCATTTTTTCACTATTTTATGGTCATTAAATGCCTTGCCCTACTCATTACTAAGTGGCAGAATGGTACTTTCTGAGATTGTGGTGGACGGTAAAATGTCTGTACGCGCGATAACTCAAATAGGCTTTATCGGATTTTCATGAAACTTGGTATACGCATTTATAATGTCCATGGGAAGAAGGCTATTGAGTTTGGACCATATCGATTGACTGGTACCGGAGTAATGCCTAATTTAGTTCCCATTTTATGGTAATATATATTACATAGAATTTATCAAATGCAATTCGGTTTTCATAACAACATATTATTTTACAGGAGTCACATACGGCTTTGGAAGTTGCAATACAGGTAGCTTTGACAAATTACACTACCCATATATTCCTTCACGCATGCTTATCAAACTTTTGACCTTTGTTCTTCCGTAAGCCCTGCTTTAAAGAATGGATCTGGAACTTAACTCAGAAATCGATTTAAAATGATAACTTATTTTTTTGCATACCATAATTGCAATTATCTTTGATTAAACAAAAGCATACTGGCACTTTGTTACATCAGTTTACCTGGTTTTATTAGTGTATAGAAATTAATTACACGATTACTAAAATAAGTGATCTTACATACAACTCACAATTCAATATGAGCATATTTAAAATCAAAACCCTCACCAAGAGTATAAAGGGATTATTTTTCGGTCAGGTCTGGATTTTGAACTTGAAATGTCTAAAATTAATCAATTTTACAGTATTAGAAAGTGTGTTAAAAACAGATATGTCTATGACCTACAATACTAAAAATATGCAAGACAATAGACTATAATCTTAAAGATAGCTAAATATGACCCAAAAGAGACCATTATGAGTATGACCAAATAAACACATAATTAATATATCACACAAAATGTCAACATTATTTGAATATTAAATAATGCTATTTTAACAGTTTCATGGCATTGTCGAGCTGCAAAAGAAGGCTATCAGAATAATGAAGAATTGCGATTCTCGCCAGCATTGTAAATTTGGAATTTGGAATTTTAACTTTGTTATCATTGTATTTCCCGCAATTTTTTTTAATTTACGAATTTTTTAATTTTTTATTTTTACACTTTTTTAATTTTGGAATTTTGGACTTTTTAATTTTGAATTTTTTGAATTTTTTATTTTGAAATTTTGAATATTTAAAAATTTCGGAATTTTAAAAATTTATGATTTTGAAATTTTATATATTTGCATATTTATATATTTATATATCTGATATACACAGTTATTATACAAGGGGAAGAAATAATATGGTGTTACCTAAATTTCGTTTACAGAAATCCCTTGATTCTCATTTGTATCTTAGGATAAAATTATATAGCAAGTTACAGGTGTCTTTGAGACAGACTAGAGATGCAAATATTTTTAAAAATAGAATTAAATGTATGTTAAAAAGACTATTTTTACACTGTACAGGAATACCTGAATATAGATATATTCTTTTAATGGCTCATTGACGTTACCTATTGCATTGTATGCTGAATGGTATAATAAATTATTATTATTATTATTATTATTATTATTATTATTATTACCAGGGTCCGGATTCTAATGACATGTCATTTCTTTTATTGGTGCTGCATAGACATTGCCAACTTGTGGATAAATCCTTATCATGGCATCTAGATTGTAGAAATGCATTTTTATTAGGTCATTTTTTGTTATTTTATGCAATTTTTAGGGCATTTATTTCAATTTTAGGTCATTATTTTGGCATTTCCGTGTCATTTGCTTCCTTATTTAGTCATTTTCATGTATTTACATTGAGTGTATTAACTTTTTTTCGTCACTAGCGGTGCTGTCTTTGAAGTGTTGTTTGTTTAATGCAAGAAGGAAAAATTCGGCGTTAAAGTGTTGACATGTCTCAGTCGGAAGTGAGATACAAAGAAACGCCAAAATGTTGTATTATATTACTATTGTTATTAGATTGACTTGTCACCTGCTTGGATTTGAGAGTGCAAACTATTGTTTACCCTCAATTAACAACAATATAATCCGGAACACCAAAAAAGGAAATGTCGAATTTTGAGTCGCCAGTGCCTCAGTGCCAGTATAAATTTCCGTGAGAAAAGAACATTCACTACATTACATTTATTTACAGTTTTTACAATTATGTACAAACTAGTCTATAACTTTGTATGTACATTAATACTTTTTTATAAATGAAATATCAGTTTTTAGGTCATTTTTTATAACTATTAAGTCATCTAATATATAAAGTCGAATGTGTGTTTGTGGATATGTGGGTATGTATGTATGTATGTATGTTTGTTCCTTATACAAATCTACATTTCTTTACCAATTTACACGGAATTTTGCACACATACCCAGTTAAGCCCGGGAAGTATAGCGGTCAACATTAAAATTCAAACAAAATACTCCTTCCCTTGAAAATTATATAATTTCTGAGAATTTTATACTGAAAAAAATGAAATGCTGTTTAGTTCACATGACAACAGTGAATTGTTTACTGTGATGACATAGGGCCTTGGCGACAACGAATTATGATTCCATTGATGTAATATAGGCTATTGGCGAAAATAATCACTGAAATTGAAATCCACGAAAATAAAGCACAGTGTGATGTAGTCACATAACTTTCTCTACCCTCGACATAAGAAATATTTTCTCACTTCACATTTTGATGTAGAATAAGTCGTATTGCAGGGATAACTTAAGTGTGTGAGTATGCTATATCAGAAGTCTGTAAATAATCCTTTCCGCTGATACGTTATCCATAGGCTTTGTATTAGTTGAGATTTATCATAGGCCCTAAGCATGGGATGGAACATTTTGAGTCCTATGCTCGCAGTATATTATGTCCCGGGTTTTAGGAGAGGAAAGTATGAAAGTGATACTGCATTTCTCTTTTATTTCAGCCCCGAAACGGTTGTAACATGAGAATGAGAAATAAAATTTTCCGTCAAGCCAATACAATCTTATGTAATTTATGTTTCTTCTTATTTCAACCCATCCCAGGCATGATGTGTAGAAGCAACGGAATGCAGCATTCGACATCCTCTATGAGCCATAAAAAGCTATATATAGCGTTTTCCGATGGAATAGTTTGATAAATCGTTTTCTTCATTTCAAGTTCTACATACATATTATTTAAGGACCTAGAGTTTCAAACTCGAAAGTCCTCCATAAGCTAATTTCAAATTAAAAAATACAAAGCCCGGGTGACGCCGGGCCTTTTCAGCTAGTTTTCTTTAAAATTCAGGGTCATTTTATAGGTCATTTTTCAAATAATTTTAGGTCATCAGAATCCGGGCTCTGATTATTACTATAAAAAATATTGCAATAAGAGTGAATGATTTACTGCATCAAGGACTTGTGAATCCATTATCCAGTAAAAATATATTACGAGGACGGTCAGCAAAGAGTGTGCCAATAAAACATTCACAACGGATCTCTTGCAAGAATCCGAAGTTTCATCAGTGGACACCCAAATCTTATTGTTGCCTATCCTAAAGTACTTTGATAACAAGAAGGTAAATCAATTATCCTTAATGTTGATGCGTCTGGAATCTGGCTCGTCGCGTTCCATGGTGTTTTTAAAATTAACATTACTGATAAGACTGCTAGCAGATAACATCAATCTCAGAGGATTTTCGAAAAGTCGGAACGATTTGGAAGACGGCGTAGTTTTAGCTGGTAACTGGTAACTAAAGTCTGGCCGTTAAGTCGATCATTTAGTGAGCATACTGCATAATTGTGCTCTTTTACCGAATTTATAGCTGAAATATGACGTTAAATTACAAATATGACCGAAATATGACCAAGGCCATGAAAGTGACCAAAATATGACTTTTCACTCCTCTGATTATTTTTCAGCTTCTAAAAAAAAAAAAATTACAATAATCGCTGGTCAACCGGCGCCTTTCAACGAAAATTTGGGCGGCGCGTCTCACCGGGCACTTGCCCATATGCCCAGTCCGACCCTGCCTATTGATACTTGGAAATTTACAAATTAACCGACAAGGAATAGAAGTAGTCCAAACACTGCTAGGTTATGTGGAGCGATTACAGTAAGTTACGTGAACGATATATTAAATTTCCTTATCGAATTTCCAAGTGACAAAAACATTTCCGCATACAGTCAACACTTTCACCTTTAAAAAGCGTGTTTATCAGCCGGTGGACATGTAAATGCTGCGTGAACAACGCCAGCCGGACATCGATTCCGTTTATCAGGAAGTCCTAAAGGAACCGGACAATTTAAGCCCATCCCATTCAATCATTACATGAAATTCCCAAATGGCAAATAATTCCTTATATGACAGTGCATTTATGCTAAGAAGTTATGTAATGTACGTATCCTGGTGACGGTACTAAACTTATGAAGTTTGGGCCCCTAGGACAGTCTTGATTTTAAGCTCCATATTAACTATTTTTTTTTTAATGATTTATTTTTTGTTGATTTGGTTCATAGGAGTCTAATTGCGACTGTACAGATAATAACATTCTTTTTACATTACATATAATAACCAGTAATACATATTAGAACAATATTAGTGTATGGTCATAGGCGTACCGAGGGGGGGGGTTTGGGGGTTTGAAACCCGCCCCCCATTGATTAAAAAAAGGAAAATTGTATAATTTGTTTAAGTCTGCCCATAAATTACTTAATACAAGTATAAAGCGTGGGAAGCTTAAAACTCGTTATTTTGCGTCTTAATTTTTAAAATTTTCCGGGGGTGGACCCCCGGAAGCTTAAAACTCGTTATTTTGAGTCTTAATTTTTAAAATTTTCCGGGGAAGGACTCCCAGAAGCTTAAAACTCGTTATTTTGCATCTTAATTTTTTAAATTTTCCGGGGGAGGACCCCCGGACCCCCCTCTCCCTGAATGTTATAACCCCCCCCATATGGTCGGCCTGGTTACGCCTATGTGTATGGTTGCATAGTTTTACAAAAGAAGATATAACATTTAAATTTTACTATAAACATGGATATCTTTTAAATATAATATAACGTTTTTTGAACATTTTTTCATTATTGAGAACTTGTAAGTTGTCTGGTTTCTTATAATTTTTCCTGATGTGATCAAAACGGAGGCATTCTGTGAGTATATGTGACACACTCAGTGGAGAATTACAAGTTGTGCATTGTGGTTCATTATCTCTTGTAATTAGGTATGAGTGGGTGGCCAATTCTCAGACGGGTTATTAGGACTTGGTGTCTAAGGTTTAGGCCTTTACAGCAGCAAGCAGCAGTGGAGGATCTTCTTACTGAGTGAAGCTTGGTTCCTTGTCGTTGAGACCATTGTGTTTTCCATGCTGAATTGATTTTGGTATGGATGTGTACAGAATAACTATTGTTATACTTATTATTATGTTTTACTAGCATGTGCCCGCGGCTTCGCCCGCGATAAAAAAAAGAGCATAAAGTTAGAGCATAATAGTTAAATCATTATATTTCACGTGGATTACATGCCACGATTAGATTGCGTCGCCTGGTAAAAGCGATCTCAGATTCGAGTTCCTTGGCCCAGAAAATCCCTGTATAGTGAGTTCCGTCCAAATCGAACAATGTTTAACCATATTTAGGTCTATGTTGATTATCCCTCTTCCGTGTAGGTTGAAAATTTCATATGTCTACGGGCCTTGACATTCTAAACAAATGAATCGACCAGCATGAGCTTACAACATTCTAGCGATCGCGATGCTTTTATTACCACGGTATGACAAAAATAGACAAAGCCAACTGCAATTGATTTGACATTGAAATGTATTACTGAAATCTGATGCTTCGACAGCGCGAATCACGTTTTCTGCCAGTTTTTCACTCATAGCTCACAACGAAAGCTAAAATTAAAAATTCGGCTTCGAGGTGCATTCGCCCACCTTTCAGTCCATCTATCTTTAAAATTTCAGATTTCTGTGTTCAGTAGATTTCGATGGGCATCGTAGACAGACAGACAAACCGCATGTGCCCGCATGTGCCCGCATGTGCCCGCGGCTTCCCCCGCGATAATTATTTCAAAAATTAAAAACTAAAAATTAAGAGCATAGTTAAATCATTATAATTATTAACACCTAAATCACGTGGAGCGCATTCCACGATTAGGTAGCGTCCCCTGGTAAAAGCGACCTCAGATTCGAGTTCCTTGGCCCAGAATACCCCTGTACAGTCAGTTTCGTCCAAATCGAACGATGTTTAACCATATTTAGGTCTATGTTGATTACCCCTCTTCCGTGTAGGTTGATAATTTCATATGTCTACGGGCCTTGACATTCTAATCAAATGAATCGACCAGCGTGGGCTTACAACATTCTAGCGATCGTGATGCTTTTATTACCACGGTATGACAAATATAGACAAAGCCAACTGCAATTGATTTGACATTGAAATGTATTACTGAAATCTGATGCTTCGACAGCGCTAAAATCACGTTTTCTGCCAGTTTTTCACTCACAACTCGCGAACGAAAGCTAAAATTAAAAATCCGGCTTCGATGCGCATTCGCCCACCTTTCAGCCCACCTATGTTTAAAATTTCAGATCTCTGCGTTCTGTAGATTTCGCTGGGCATCGTGGACAGACAGACATACACGTCCTTTTATTATTTTAAGATAGCATGTGCCCGCTGCTTCGCCCGCGATAATTATTTCAAAAATTAAAAATTAAGAGCATAATAGTTAAATCATTATATTAACACCTAAATCATGTGGACTACATATCACGATTAGATAGCGTCACCTGGTAAAAGCGACCTCAGATTCGAGTTCCTTGGCCCGGAAAACCCCTGTATAGTGAGTTTCGTCCAAATCGAACAACGTTTGACCATATTTAGGCTAATATTGATTATCCCTATAATAATAATAATAATAATAATAATAATAATAATAACAATAATAATAATAATAATAAAATCGGGTAAACTGATGTAAAAAAGTGCCAGTGTGTTTTTTTTTAATCAGTTATGACTGCAATTATGATATGCAGAATATGTTTTTTTAATTGATTTACAAGTTAAGCTCCAGATTTATTCATTAAGCAGGGCTTAGGGAAGAACAAAGGTCTAGTTTTCTTTTTAATCAGATTAAAATCTTCCAGCATCAGCTGAACTGTACAGATTTTTGATATCTTGACAATCGCACACTCACATAAAAATACGAAAAAGAAAGTGAAATTGGCTGGTTTCGGGATTTGAACTATGGAACTCCATAACGTGAGGCCAAAACGTTACCATCTCGGTCACCTGGGTCAGTTTAACGGTCTAGTTGTAAGTTATAAGCGCATGTAAAACAATAGTGTTTTTGGTCATAGCTATCTCTATTTTAATTTCCAAAGCCGTAAAATATCACAGTAAAACAATTGACTATGTTGTCATGATAAATGATTTGCTTTTTAGGTAGATTTTCGAAGAAAATTCTACCTATTGCAATGGATACCACTTTATGATTTTCGAAAAATTCTTTCATATCTTTACGTTTCATGCTCCCCTAAGTACGAAACCACCGCCCGTTCAAAAAAAAATTTTGTGATATTTATATATATATATATTTATATATATATATATATTTATATATATATATATTTATATATATCTTTACACGATAGCGGCCGTAATTTTGAAGATATTTGAACCAAATTTTATTATGTTATTTCTAGGCCCAATAGTTCGGACAAGTTCGTTAATGGGCAAAATTGGCCCAAGGGGGTGGTCGGGGGAGGGGGTTGAAATTTTTAAAAATGTATATCTCGGCCCCTATGAAGTATAGAGGGAAACTTTGTTTGAATAAATTAGAGTACTCCCTATGGAGTTCACAGTGACACCAACGATTCGGGGGTTCGAGTGAGGGTGGGGGTGGGGGATGAAAATTCGAAACTTTTGAAACCACGTCTTGTGGGGTATCGTTGAAAAGCTCTTGATGAGTACTCTACAAATCAATAAATAGTTTCTTGATAGCTCTCATATTACGCAAGATTTTAATGTTTGAAAATAATAACACTTAAAAGAATTATTATAATATCATAATTTTGTCTTGTTTAGCGGCTTTGCTAATTTTATTCATTGCTGATCTTGCGCACGGCCTCCCAGAATATTATATCCTATTCTTGTTGTCAAAACAAATGATTGTAGGCTCTTCCTCTTTACCGAATTCAGTTCTTATTACTGCAGGTTTACCATGCCAAGGCTAAAGAAGACTATGCTACTACTAAAGAAGGCTATGCAGCGACAATAAATTAAACCAAAAGCACTTCGAAATCTACCTCCGCCTGTAGGCCTGCCTAAAGGGATTTTTTTAATATAAATTCTTTCGAATACGTATATTATCATAAAATAGGCACCAAATTGAGCATTACTCCGAAACAGGTGAACCGATTTCATCCAGTATCAGTAGACCTCTTCCCATGAACACTATAAATGTGTATACCAAATTCCATAAAAATCCGGTAAAGCGTATTTGAGTTACCGCGTTTTTAAAATAGACACTAAATTGGGTTTTACTCCGGTACCGGACAACCGATTTGGTCCAATATCGGTAGACGTCTTCCCATGTACATTATAAATGGGTATACAAAGTTTCAGGAAAATCCAATAAAGCATATTTGAGTTATCGCGACTTCTCATATATTAACATAAAAGGCAATATATTGGGCATTATTCCGGTACTGGCCAACCGATTTGGTTGAACATCAACAGACGTCTTTCCATGGATAGTATAAATGCGTATACGAAGTTTCATAAATATCCGATAAGGCGTATTTGAGCTATTGCGCCTTTAAAATATACACTAAATTGGGTTTTACTCCGGTACCGGTCGACAGATTAGGTTCAAATTTAACAGAGTACTTTTCATGGATGTCATAAATGCGTATACCAAGTTTAATGGAAATCCGATACAGCGTATTTGAATTATGGCGCCTTTCTATTAGAAAGGCGCCATAATCTATTAAAATAGGCACTAAATTGGGCATTACTCCGGTACCGGTGAACCGATTTGGTTCAATATCAATAGGGTTCTTCCCATTGACATTATAAATGTGTTTTCCAAGTTTCATGAAAATCCGAAAAAGCGTATTTGAGTTAGAGCGCGTACAGACACACGGACGGACAGACAGACAGACAGACGGACAGACATTTTTCGTCCCCCACACAATCTAATAAAGTACCATACTGGCACTTAATAATCCTCCTCTTCGGTGTAGGTTGAAAATTTCACATTATGTTTGCGTGCCTTGACATTAAAAACAAATGAATCGACCAGCGTGAGCTACAACATTCAAGAGATCGCGATGCTTTTATGTCGAAGGTTTGACAAAAATAGCCAAAGCCTAGTGTAATTGATTTGTATTACTGAAAACTCATGCTTCGAAAACGGAATAAATACACGTTTTCTGCCCGTTTTTCACTCATAACTCACGAACTAAAGCGAAAATTAAAATTCCGGCTTCGAGGTGCACATTCCGACCCTTTAGTCCGCCTATGTATAAAATTTCAGATCTCTGCGTTCAGTAGATTTCGCTGGGCATCGCGGACAGACGGAAGACAGACAGACGGAGGACAGACACTTCCTTTTATTAATATAGACTAGCATGTGCCCGCGGCTTCGCCCGCGATAATTATTTCAAAAATTAAAAATTAAGAGCATAATAGTTAAATCATTATATTTATTAACACCTAAATCACGTGGACTACATACCACGATTAGATAGCGTCGCCTGGTAAAAGCGACCTCAGATTCGAGTTCCTTGGCCCAGAAAACCCCTGTACAGTGAGTTTCGTCCAAATCGAACAATGTTTGACCATATTTAGGCCTATATTGATTATCCCTCTTCCGTGTAGGTTGAAAATTTCATATGTCTTCGGGCCTTGATATTCTAAACAAATTAATCGTCCAGGAAGGACTTACAAAATCAAGCGATCGCCCGCGATAATTATTTCAAGAATTAAAAATTAAGAGCATAATAGTTAAATCATTATTTTATTAACACCTAAATCACGTGAATTACATACCATGATTAGATATCGTTGCCTGGTAAAAGCTATTTCAGATTCGAGTTCCTTGGCCCAGAAAATCCCTGTATAGTGAGTTTCGTCCAAATCGAACGATGTTTAACCATATTTAGGTCTATGTTGATTATCCCTCTTCCGTGTAGGTTGAAAATTTCATATGTCTACGGGCCTTGACATTCTAAACAAATGAATCGACCAGCGTGGGCTTACAACATTCAAGCGATCGCGATGCTTTTATTTCCACGGTATGACAAAAATAGCCAAAGCCAACTGCAATTGATTTGACATTGAAATGTATTACTGAAATCTGATGCTTCGACAGCGCTAAAATCACGTTTTCTGCCAGTTTTTCACTCATAACTCGCGAACGAAAGCTAAAATTAAAAATTCGGCTTCGAGGTGCATTCGCCCACCTTTCAGTCCATCTATCTTTAAATTTTCAGATCTTTGCGTTCAGTAGATTTCGATGGGCATCGTGGACAGACAGACAAACAGCATGTGCCCGCATGTGCCCGCGGCTTCTCCCGCGATAATTATTTCAAATTATAATTATTAACACCTAAATCACGTGGAGTGCATTCCACGATTAGGTAGCGTCCCCTGGTAAAAGCGACCTCAGATTCGAGTTCCTTGGCCCAGAAAACCCCTGTATAGTGAGTTTCGTTCAAATCGAACAATGTTTGACCATATTTAGGGTTGATTATCCTTCTTCCGTGTAGGTTGAAAATGTCATATGTCTGTGGGCCTTGACACTCTAAACAAATGAATCGTCTAGGATGGACTAACAAAATCAAGCGATCGCGTTGCTTTTATTTTCAAGGTAGGCTATGAGGTATGTTGACAAAAATAGCCAAAGCCATCTGTAAGTGATTTGATATTGAAATTTATTACTGAAACTGATGCTTCTAAAACGCAAAAAAATGCACGTTTTCTGCCAGTTTTTCACTCATAACTCACGAACGGAGGCGAAAATTAAAATTCCGGCTTCGAGGTGCACATTCCGACCCTTTAGTCCGCCTACTTATAAAATTTCAGATCTCTGTGTTGAGTAGATTTCGCTGGGCATCGCGGACAGACAGACGGAGGACAGACAGACGGATGACAGACAGACGGAGGACAGACACTTCCTTTTATTAATATAGATTATTATTCCCTCTGCATGCTCCACTACATAGTAGTACTACATGCCCTTAAATATTCTTAAATTGATGAGTGAATAACATAGCCTAATTCCTATTTACAGATACATCATGTTTTCTGATGACTATTGTTCTTGGTTCCTTTTCAACGCTTGAAATATTAATGAGTTTACAAATACTATTATTATAGCAGAGTCATTATACGGAAACGAAAATACCGGATTGCATAGCCAAAATTCGTAGATGTAGGAACGATATGTTAAAAGAATCAAAAATAGTAGAATTAACTAAGAAATTTCAGTGTGAGAGATACGCGTTTTCGAGATTAACAGACAATAACATATTAGAATTTATAAGAAAATATTTAGCAGCATTTTACATAGGGAAGTTGACGCAAATTGAAGGGCTAACCAAGACGTTCTGCAAAATTTGGCTAAAAAATGAAGGGCTGCCATCAAGAGACAGCCTGTATGAGCTATACATCTGGTTCGGCGTGGAAAGAGGGATCGGAAAAGATAAGCTGGATGAAGATCTCTTAACGCTGGGTAACCACTTGTATAACTTAAAAGAGGAAAGGCTCCACAAAGAAGCGGTAAGAAGAGAATATAGATTTAGAAAATAGGCTGTATACTTTGTAAGAAATTGTTGATTGTAGTTTTATAGAAGGGCCCCCCGAGAAATACACTGTAATCGAAGGGGACCCACTTAAGATATGAATTCTGAATAAACATTATTATTATTATTATAGCAGAGTCCCGAATACTTGGCACTCGATAACCCGGCAGTCCGGATAACTCGGCCACACCCTGGCAGGGCAAAACGCAGAGGGCAGTGCGAAAAACAAGAAGATATTACGCATTTCTTTAAAAAAAAAATTAGACAGTTTTAGCAAAGTCGGCTAGTTAATTTTCATTCTAGACAGCTTTATGCCTTATGTATTCTCAAGCAACCAATACATACAAGTTTAGTATTTTCTGAGGAAACACTCGTACTTATTCTTTGTTAAAACCTTTCCTGATAACCCGGCATTTTCACACACTCGGCCACATTACGCCGAGTTCTCGGGACTCTACTGTATTATTATTATTATTATTATTATTATTATTATTACTATTGCGAGGTTATAGGAGAAAAATGTGCCAAATCCATTTTTCTAGTTATGAGTGCAGTCTTATTGTATCAATTATGTAGCTTCAATCCCCCACATAATAAAAGATAAAACCTTCCCAAGTCTCAAAAGCAATGAAAGAAAACTCTCAGAGAAAGAACATGTCAAGTCCTTGCGAAACAGAGGAAGAATCTTTGAAGTCCACAATATTTTGTCCTTAATCATTGGCAGATTTGAGAGACTGTGATTTCCTTCTGTTTTCCAGCTGTCAAGTGCATTGTTAAGATGGAGATGATATCCGGGAACCAGGAGGGCCTAAAGTTTCGTCTCACAGGTGAGGAAAAATCCCCATCTAGGAAACTTGTCCCGGTCATTTCTTTATAAATGTTGTGTCAGTTTTTTACTATTTTTAGGGCGTAAATGCATTTTTACTTTGCATTTTCCCCTATTTTATGGTCATTAAATGCCTTGTCGAAATAAAATAAATTATTATTAACTTATTATTATTATTCATTTTGAAGTACTGACAAAACGCTCCAAATTATTTAAACTGCTGTCATTGTTTCAATTATATTTTTTGTAATAAATGTTTATAATATAATAATGAAATTAAATGGTACTGGGATAGATTTTTTTAATCTGCATTTTTGTACACGAAAAAGCTGAAAATTGGAACAATAACAAAATATATCACATATAAGTAGAATACCATGTTTCAGTACGATTGCAGTAATAATTTTAGAGTTATAAGATTTCAGTTACCTATCTGAAATCACACCAAAATTTAAATATAGGCTACTCATCGATATATCATTAATCACTTTCAAATTTTTATTTTACACCATAAATAAAGAAGGATTAACTTATCATAAAGAGATTAGACATGTAATAAAATTTAATACAATAATTATTTCTTTACTTTTTATATAATAATTTTTTTTATTGAAAACATTTTTTAAGTGTCTGTCAACTTGAAAATTTACGTAACTTATAGTGTCGAGAGCCACAGAAACGGTTGAGGGCTGCCTATGGGCAGCTGAGTCACAACGAACGTTTTTGCAGTATTTATTATTATTATTATTATTATTATTATTATTATTATTATTATTATTATTATTATTTCAATTGTTTCTATGCGTTCAAAATTTTTAATTAAAGGATGACCTCTAATATAAGTTCCCTAAACTTAAGGGTATACATTGTGGAAAATTTAAGATAATAGTATGGCCCATACGGTTACAGGAGGTTGAAGCTCTTCAGACTAACATAAATATAAACATGTTTGTAAAATGAAGTTTTGTTTGTTTGTAATTTTGAATTTCCCAATTTTAAATTTTTTTTGTGAAAATTGTTGAACAGTTTTTACTTATATATTAATTTGTATAACAATAATAATAATTTTTTAATAGTCAACATAAATTTATTACTACAAATTACAATGTAAAATATTTTCAAATGTGAATTCGAACGCCACCCGCTTGTGCTCGGAGCGGCTCAGTTCAATACAATAAAATAACCTACACTAAAATAATTATTAATAGGAGTACGGAAAAAAATATTTACAAAACATAGAAAAGTATGAGTTAATATTATTTACAGAAAGGACAGAACATGCATGTTATATTTACAACAATGGAAATGTACAAGTTAATACAATAACAATATATAAAACGTTTATTTAAACAGATTTTAGGATAAAACAAAGCAATTGCATCTATATTTTAAAGTTTAATATTGAAAATGTTGTAACAATGACAGAAGTAAAAAAATAAAGTTTTATAAATTTAGACTTAAATTGTTTGGTGTTTAAGACTGTTAGTTCAGGACGGTAGCTAATAAGTGAATTGAATCGTTTTGGGCCAAAACTTGAACTTCAGCAATTGTAAAACTTTTTGGTTTTAAGTTGATTCTTTCGCGAGTTATATCCATGACCTTCTGACTTATAACTAGGGGCGGATTTCTATGACCTAAAAAATAGGATATATGCATGCATTTATGACCTAAAAGACATCAAAATATGACCAATAAAATTAAAATATGACTTTACCGCTTACAAAATGTGTATTTTTTTAAGTTTCATTATAATTAATTTTATTAAAATACAATGTTAATTATTTAAAATATCCGTAAATTCTCAAAAATTATCATTATAAACTTCAAAATATATTTAATATGCACATGAATATGCCAAAAATATGACTTAAATATGCATATTCATACTAAATATGCTACAGTAGTTGAAATTTCCCTAAATATGCAGTTATATGCACAATAAAAGCAGTTCCATTTTCACCAAGATGGTTGGAATCGGGTTTAAATTAGTCGGAAACCTGAAATAATGCAACGGGGAGAAATATGACATGTCATAGATATCCGTCCCCTATATATAACTGTCACGATATTGATGAAATTAACCCAACAGGATGTACTTTTATATTTGTAAATATCTGTAAATTTCTCTGTTCTCTCTTATTAATAAATACTAAAATAACAGTCCCTAAACATGAGCTTTGCTCATGTGGGAGCTTTCAAAGAATGTAGGCCTGCCAATTATACTGTACTAAATTTTGCAAATAATAAAAAAATAGGGTACTATGTATTACATAATAAAATGCATTGTGTTGAAAACATATGTTATAATTTTACACAATCAAAATATATATGAGATCACAATGACTAGTTTTTTTGTCAACACAGAATTTCCATTAAATTTCATCAGACTTAGCAACCCGAGCATTTCCTAATTCGTCCTTCCATATTCTCCGCACACAGAATGTTTACTCCGCACTATAAATGCCAATAAAATGTTAATAAAAAAAAAGCAGAAACTCGCATATAAAAAAGTCTTAAAAAAAACCTTCCTTGACACAATCTGCAATAGATTAAACCAATGACAATTTTAATGAAAAATTAGCTTTCCTTTGAAATCGACCTCGACCTTATTTTCCAGGAAAAGGTCAACTGCAACTATATCGATAAGTTGCTCATGAGAAGGCAACAATAGTAAAGGTTTCGGCGCAATGAGTAGCAACTGATCTGTTTCATCAGCTGACATTAGCTGTTAATACTACAACTTACACCAAGCTGTGCAACATTGCAATACCTGCTTATGAAGTAGGGGATCCTTTGATAAAAGTTTTAGTGCGTTTCAGATTGTCCAGGGGACAACTGCAGCGAACCGGGTTATTTTGTAAGTAAAGCATACAATAATTATAACATAAATTAAAGCTTACATTAAAATATAGTAAAGAGTATCATTAGATATAATACCATCCATAGTTTCATAGTTTACACGTACCAAATTTTATGAATGGAAACCATTGTTGCGTGTAAGTTTGTTGTCAACAATCCATTGGTTTACGTAAAACATCTGTGACGTAAATAAAACAAAACTAGATTTATTACCAATATTCAGCATAGTTATTTTTCATAACTGTAACACTAATAAAAATATTTCCCCTAGCATTCAACGAAATCGCCATTCATATTTCATAATACTCTACCATATGCTGAATGAAGAGGCTGTGTTCCTCCGCGCAAAGAACATAGTCCTCTGCATTTCCATTCATAAAATACTTGTAAAGAGGGCTAGAAAAGTTATTTAAAATAAAAGTGAATATGAAATAAATGTTATGACTAAATGACGACACCCAGTCTTGCCAAACTGTCGCAATGAGAGGTGTCGGCGGAAGGGTACGTGTGGGGAGGAGCTATTCCATAGCATGGCTACTTCATGCGGCTGTTTGCTGAGACTCGGCTCAGTTGCACAATGGCGTGCCTTGGTAGAACTGTGTTGTGCTGTTGTAGCTGTTTCTGAGCGGGACCGGCCCAAAACTTGGCCAGTCCGCAACACGGAGACGTTGTCCTAAGGGCCAGACGAACATCCCCTCGTTTGTACCGACGGTCAAATTTTGGATCCTATTCCTCTCAGGAACAAGCTTACAAAAGGTTGGTATTTTTTTTTTGTAATTATAATTAACACTAGAAGAAAAAAATTACGTTATGATTGTGTCCAGTAGCCGGCTTTTTAAAAGCATGTTTTGTTCTGTTGCTAATACTCATAGCTTTTAAAGGGATTTGTGGCAGTCATATGTCATGATACAATGGGCATTTAAATCTAGCGGTTTTATCATAACCTTAAAATCATACGCGTCTACTTCTGATTTATTCCACCGTGTGGGTAAAGACTCATGCTTGTCATTTATTATGAATGTGGATTTTATTTCACTCTTAACGAATGTACAATATGGTCCCCTATGGACGTTTTAAATATTTTAGGCCCTGATTTTCAGCTGATATTGATTGCTATAAACGCGCATGTGCAATGATCAGGCGCACGTTTTAAACGTCGGTTAAATCTTAAACCTTGTTCAGATAACTAATTATTTTTCATTCTTTTATTTCAGAAAGAAAACCTGGCGTTCCTTAATACTGAAGCTGGATTAATGTTTAATTTGGACTGCTTAATATCCAAATTCTCAAGCCGCGATTGGATTAAGTGCACCACAAAGTACAACTAGTCTTTCAGAAAGAATTAGAAGAAAATCCTGGTGTCAATGAAGAATTGGGTGTATGTTATCATCTTAGTAGTGTGCACTTTACAATTTCCGGCCCTAAAAGTTGTAAAGTGGTAAGTGCAAGAAGAATCTTTTTTTCTGGCAAATCAAGAAGAAAAGTGTTAGCTGTGCCTTTTCTGTGTGTGAATCCCAGTGTGGTAGTCGTGTGTTAAAATTGTGTTGGTGACACTCAAATCCTTCCCAATGCAAGTGGAAAGACCCGCATTTCTTAACCTCCAAATTGCGAGGCATAAAAATGAACAAATTATTCAGGAATCGACCCCTGAACAGCGGCCGCCGCTTGAAACCGGCGGCGTTAGGACGGGCGTCGTCGTTGGTGACTGTGACATTGTTAAACCTGGACCTATCCAACAAATTAATTCTCCACAACAACAAAAACAGATTGTGTGTTCGAACCAATTATGTCCCAGTCTTCAACCCTCAACTCCTCCTCCGTGTGTTACACCCGCGAATAAACAGTTTTCCGCCTCTCTAGTTGGTGACAAGTACCTGATGTTAGACATTTTGGAAGGGAGCACACTTCACAGGTGTATCAACGTACACACGCAAGAGGAATTCGTTTGTAAGGTGAGTTAATGCAATTTTATATTCAATTTCTCAAGCCAGTTTTCCGACTGTTCAACTACCCAACATCCTTGAGTCTTGCTTTCATAACCTCTCTTTGCTAACAAAGAACGTTTCGTTCTTGAAAGAGTATGTTGCAAAAATAAATTAATGAATTCAGCTATACGAAATAATTATGCAAGCTGTTGCAGACACGGTAGTAATTGTTCTGTCAGTACGCTCCATGTGTGTACGACCATATAATTCTTTTGAATCTCTGAATTTTGGCAACCCTAAGCAAATTTTAGCTTTCAACCTCTTACTATAATATGCGTATTAAATACTTTTGGCGTGTGGCGTAGGAAATGGGGGGGATCCAGGGGTCCGGACCTCCCCGAAATCAAAACCTGAAATTTTGTTCAAATATGTTCAAGTTATTTAAGCTCTATTTTGTCAAATATTTATTTAATGATAAAATACAGAACTTGTAAATGTAGGCCTATTATTTCCACCGTTCTATGTGTTATTGAACTTTTCTTTCTTTCAGCTCTAAAATAGTGTAAAGTGTGATTTTCATTAGTTCAGTATTTAAAAATTTTCCAGGGGTGGACCTACAAATCCCCCGGCACTTTCGACCCTCCCAAAAAATTATTTCCTCGCTGCAACACTGTTTTCATAAACAAAGCAGCCAAGGGTAATAATAGTAGGAAATGGCTTGCCTGAAGTTTTATTAATATCAACACTTATAATTTTTAAGCATTCGATTGAAAAGGTTTTACATTTATTTATTGTCTTAAATGTCGACGGTGCATAAGGGGTGGTCTGTATACTATTCAAAGTCGCCAGTGAAGTCTATCATAAACAGCATGTTGTAGATTTCTTATGTACTTCTTCTGCTAGTATAAATCCAGCCTTAAATACAAATTTACATGATGAATTATTGTATAGAAATATTAGGCCCTATGCCATTGTTGTCGTTAATACAACGAAATGTTTTACCTGTGTGGCATTTTCTGTAGAAATTCAAAGCCTTAAGCCTATATTACAGCAAGTTTCTTAATACAACAATTCCGACGTTTAAATGTGTTAACTTTAAATATTTGGTCTGGTGTCATAATTTGAATTAATTGTGAAATTTATTTTCTCAGTAATGATTTCGCTAGATTACAGGTAATAAATGTAAATATAATGGAATTCGCCGGTTTCTCATAATTATTGTGCAAATAATTAATATGACTGGTGTAATTATTTACATTTAATCGTGCCGTGTGACGTAAGAAATCCGCAATGATGAATTACTGTGAAGGCATTGCGCTATCTGACATTCAGCTGTCCATATCGATTGGTTTGCTTGCGTCCAAAAACATAAAACAGTCAAAATGTCAAACGACTTTCCGTTAGCATAAATATTGTAATAGTACAGTTTGCACATAGCCATAAATTATGAATTGAGTAAGAGTATTTGTGCAAGAAAGTTATGTGTACATTTGAGGAAGGCTATGCTAGTGACACCGGATTGCATGAAGTTTCACCATAACGCCCGTAAAACGTTATGTCCGCACTAAAAAAAAGGAGGAAAAATGAGCCATGAAGGGTATTAGTAAAATATAATTTACCTGTACTCATGAGTGTATATTTATGAATGAAATCTTGCGGGCACTCGTAAGACATTTTTTAGATAGTTGTGAATTTAAATTATGTAAGAAACAAAAATGGGTTCGAAGTCTGTAAATAAATGGAAAATTAACTGCAATAAAGACGAAAAACCGAGCGAGGTGCCCGAGATGGTTACATCTTTGGACTCGCATTCGGGAGGTCCCAGGTTAAAATCCCCTGACCGGCCAATTTGAGATGGGTTTTTCCATGGTTTCCCCAGTCGTAAAGGCAAATGCCGAATTGGATATTTATGGGTACATACCATGAATCATCCTCACCATTTCATCTTGTATTATATCCATTTAAATTAATATAAATCGAAATTGACTCCATAAAATACACTAACAATAGAAACAATTGAAAAGTAATAGTTCCATCGCGTACCCTACTGTATAGACACACATCCCGAACTCCTGATATGGCCTCCCAGCTAAAAGGAGTATAAACACAGCTGAAATAAAATAAATAAATAAATAAAACATAAATTTAAAAAAGCTTCTGGTATTCTACTGCCAAAATAAATAAGTCCAATATTTCTATGTAAATCAAAAATTTTATCTTCTAATATTTCGGTTAACTTCAGTTGCAAGCTAAGCAACGATTTTTTTTTTTGTACCGGTATGTGAAAGAGGAATGTCAGTTTGTCCTCAATTTTCTGACCCTACTGTAGGATCTTTGTTAAAATTCGCAAAATTTAGGGTCAAAGTGAAAGTTATTTTTGCAATAAAAAATGCAGACCGACACATTTATTTTCAGTAATTATAATTTATTCATTCAGTCATTGATTTATTACAGCTCTCCATGATTTCTATCACGTTTTCAATCGGATTCCAAATAGTTCAAACATTCAACTTTATGTAAACAATCATCAGCGGTAAAATCATCTGACCTCTCGATAAACACATAGGTCAGAGAATCACAAATCACTGTGATACTATTGCCTGATAATATATTGCTTACTCACACCTTTTTCAAATATACTTTGTACTTGCCCAGACGCAATAGTTTCCATTCATTTCTGAAGTATAAATATTGAACAGTGGAGAGGACAGTAAAAATTTCACACTAGCCAAATATCACATTTTCAGGACTCATAAAGGATTATT
The DNA here is from genome assembly GCA_964059195.1 of Ectobius pallidus. Classification (NCBI taxonomy): domain Eukaryota; kingdom Metazoa; phylum Arthropoda; class Insecta; order Blattodea; family Ectobiidae; genus Ectobius; species Ectobius pallidus. Next base: position 160,877,801 of record CAXKWD010000005.1, on the reverse strand, counting down.
GGTTCATATCAGTCCTATAGGCATAATTCGTTTTTCCTTGTAGCGAACCGCAGGAAAAAACAGGTGGAAAAAAACTTGGCTTCCTTTTCTTGTAAATGGATTGTGCTGGCATTATTTCACATAGCTTTAGTTATACAGTATTGTGTAATCCCTGGAGTGATATTGTCTATGACTTGATAGAATATAACGGGATTTTTTCATGGCCAGGAGCTCTCTCTCCCTCTCTCTCTCTCTCTCTTCTCTCTCTTTCTTTCTCATTATGTAGGTTAATGCTGTATACATATCTTCAAAATACAATAAAAGAGAAAGGGAAATAGAAAAAGAGGAAGATAGCACGAGATACATTATACTTCCAGTGCCTGAAGAGCGGTCTATTATAAAATTCTACATTCTTTTAACTTCTTTATCCGGTTGTCTTTGCTTCTAATATTCCTTCTGATAGCATGTTACGCATTTTTTACACCATATGATCGACTGAATCCCTAAAAAATCTCCAGTACGGTACTCTAAAGTATTTTTCATATGGGAAGCCTTTTCCTTCACCGCCAATCACGTGCACAGGCTAAAAGGCTGCCGCTGTCAGTGAGAGTCTTCCCTCCGTCTCGCCGTCTCTGATTGGACCGCGTATATATGCAGTTGAAGGACATAGGGCTTGTCATCTGCAAAGCACTGTAACTATTTCGCCCGCTGCATTTTCTGGTCTAACACATGTATTGAAATTAATATTCATCATTCATAAAGCTGTACGCAATATAATATAATGAATTTGCATGTAGTTTTAATATTAGAAGGCTACTCTTGCGAAACTGCCCAAATTGTTGAAGGTCGAAAGCATTAATTACTCAGGTGGACATAAAGACTATTTTGAAGACACGCCAACCTTCAGATAAATCAACCCGAGGCAAAACAAGATAAGTTTAAGCAAGTTTTTCGTAATGTTTGGCATAGCTCGTTGTCTGACTAATGTCTTCATTTTGATAACATCGTTCTGCTAAAGAGGAAGTCCTCGGGCAGGAAATCGCTCCTGACTCACAAAGCAATAGTATTCTTGGAAACCTGGTATGGAGGGCTCATCAACCGGAAGTCGTCATTTGAAGCCGGAACTAGCTGACAGATGCTGCAGCCCTAACCTTGAAGCGGTCCGGCAGCCGCCATCCAGCATCCCACACTGAAGAGAGGAGAAGTCACACGCCCAGCTGTGTCGAAACTTCTCCTCTCCACGCCCAGGGGTGCCAAAAACGTTCAGACTTCCTTCGAGGAAATATGCCGTGATATTTCTCAATGAATCGTAACGAAATGAGAATTTCTTTTATCAATTCTGGCATTTTGTTATGAATGGAGTTGATTATTGAAATAATTAATTCAGCATTAAATCATAAAAGAGCGCCTGTTTACCATTGTTATATCTGTGACGCACAGTAAAACAGATTTAACGAAACATATTTCCCAGTGGCGGACGCAGAATTTTTTTTTTTTGGGGGGGGGGGGGAGATTTGAATAGGTAGAAAGAATACTAAAAAAGTTAATTAACTCACATATATCATTAGTAGGGACCGGATTCTTAGGGTTTTACCTATTTTTTTCCTTACTTCCAAAACAAAAAGCGCTCATACACTTTTTCGAATCATGTCCATAGGATTCACCCACATTAATTCTGTGGCACCTAAAAATACCTAAATGGGGTATAAATACCTAAATATACCTAAACGGGATATAAAACCTAAAATATCAAATTTAGGCTACTTTTTTTGTCTTTTTTGTTTGTCAGTTGAAAAATCGATATTTTGCGGGGAGAAAATAATTTTTGTCGGGTAGAAATTAATACCATCAGAGTTTCATTCAACCCATTATCGTCTAGGATGGACAGTATCCTAGACGACAATGGATAAGTACCGGCGTATTCCTTTCAAAATCATCGTATGAACAGCCATTGTTGCCGTGTATGAACAAGGATATAGATCTCTGTTTTAAAGCGCTTGTTTGCCTTTAGTACTGCCCTGTTATTCATACTGAGTGGTCAGATTGTGAGTTTTAAGAAGACGTGTTAATTATGTCGAAACAAATGAAATCGAGTTTATTACGGCAGTGGATTGGCGATGACCTAAAATTCTTCTTCTTCTTCTTCTGAGGTTATTCTATGACGTTGCACCCCGCGTGTTTCTACGTCTGCTCTGTCGTTTTCCAAGTTGGCCTGCTGTATATGACAGACGTTGTCATTCAATACAACTAACAGTTGAGAATCTTGAAAGATATTTAGTGATATACTGTAACCAGGAAATGTGAGGCAATCTTATTTTCACTGCTTCTTTTGATTGTTTATGCTTTCTTTCTTCAATTGTGTAATATTGTCCTAAAGCAAGTTTACACAAATTGAAGTGAATTTAGTTGAGTTAAACTTTACAAGTATTATGTATTGAATCCTATGTAGCACATTCAAATTCATTAAACCAATTATTCTTCCCGAAAACGATATTTTGGACAAAAAACCTAAAAAAAACTATTTCACCTAATGGAAAACCTAAAACAGTGTTTTTAAAAACCTAAAAATCCGGTCCCTAATCATTAGTTTATAAAACTGGCCACTTGGAGTGCATATATAGCCTTTTTTTAATTTCGGGGGGGGGGATATATCCCCCCTGCGTCCGCCACTGGTATTTTGACATAAGCGCTCAACAGCTACAAAATATTGGTAAAATTTAAAGCATTTATTATGTTACAACATGTGAACCACGTAAAACATAAGCGCTGCTAACCCTTAATTTGGTAATATGTCTTGTATATCTTATAAGGATACTTTAGTTTGTGTTACACTTGGAATAAAATAACGGAAAATCAGCCATGTATAAATGTCTCGCCTTAACACTTTAATGTGTGTGTTTCTAATTTTCCAATATGCTCCTCATGATTGTTGTGTTTGTTCGTATTGCTTGTGTTTTGTTCTATTACATCTATTCATTCGTATTCCTTCTTTAATTACGCGTTTGGTTGTAGTATCGCATGAGTACAGTTTTGCTTATTAAAATTTGTATTATTTCTCTTATTGAACGCACCCACTCATGGGATCGTCTTTTTTTTTTCTCTGGTTGGTCAGTTTTAGGCACCGCCGTCTCGAGAATTACACTGCCTGTCCTATGCTTTATTTTAACATGGAGTTCAGAGTATTGTTAAATTGCCTAATTTATCCAGTAGAGGCGACACAGTTCACACCCAGATTGCAGCAATCACTAATCAAAATAAGCATTAAACAGACACAGATGCTTGTGTTATTTGTTTAGAACGTAATATTATTCCAGTATATGACACTTACCTTGAAATGGAATTTTGGAGCAATAATTAAAATAAATATAAATTAATTAGACGTATTGATAGTAAATTTTATTCATAGTAATTAAGTACCGGTACCTAGAATAATACAAGTTTAAACATTCAATTTATGCTTTGAGAACATTTTTAGGGTATATTTCCCAAGAGAATTTTACTATATTACGAGACGGCGGTGACAGCACTACATAATACACGAGTAAACACGAGTGATACAGTCTAGAAGGCAGTGGTTTTAGGAAAAGACTTGATCCATGCAAATAAGATGTGTTTGCTATAAATACAGGTATGTTTAGGATACTGGATTTTATTCTATTTTAATTAGATTTATGGTCATCTGCCACGTACTTACTTCGGGTGCTTTTATCTTTGTTATATAGTTTTCATAATTCATTCTGAGCTAGTTTTAGTTTACTGGTTTCTAGTTTTCGTTTTTCTTCCATCTCGTTAAGTTTCTTCTCTTCATTCCTTCGTTTTTTCGCTATACTGCAATCACACGTTTTAATAAGTTAGGCAATTATGGGTTGTGTTTCTATTTTAGAGGTATAGGTTTTTTCCCCCCATAAATACGCAATAGTTTGTCTAGCTAATTCCGATTGCTCTCCTCCTGGCTCAACATATATAGCCTTCTCGAATGGAGAACAAAGATAAATCTCGGTTATTTCCTCGCAAGCTTCCCCCTACCAAAGCCGACTCAGCGGCGCATGCTCAGTGAAGAACTGGGCGCGGGTTATGTAAATCTTACGCAGACATTGATACCCCCTGGTTGTTTAGGCAACCCAATCGACTGCCGCATTATGGGAAGCAGAGCTTCAAGGCTACGCTATACGCCTGGCTTAAAAAAAAAATCGATTTCCTCTTCGAGAATGTTAATTCAGGCAGCTGATCTAATTGAAAATACGGGTTGTTATAACTTTCTTTTCGCAAAATTTAAAGGGTAAGCCCTGGAAATTTTTACAAATCCTGTAAGATGTAAGAGCAAGTGATGGGTCGACATAGAACAAATTATGGAAACTGTTTGTACCATAATACAGAGTAGTGTTGGTGTTCTCAGAAATAATTTTACTTAAGGTTTCTATTCCTGTTTAAAAGCTAACAACTGTTAAATTGTTTGTGTATAGGCGTGTGTATTGAAGCACTAGCAAGAAAATGCACTATTGCTACACTATCAATGCTGAAATCATGCCAATTAAATCGATCACAAACTTTCACATAATTCTGTGGATTTACATGGTTATTTATATAGGCTGGATTTTTAAAAATAGTGTAAACACGTGTATATAAAATCACGGTGAATTTCTGGAAGCTCAAATCGCTTTTGAAATACATTGGTTGGATTTCCAGCATACTTCAGACCAAATTGGAGTCCTCTATCACTATGAATGCCTTCACAGTAACCACAAGAAAATGAGGTAGCCCCATCAGCCGCACTGAAATGACTTTTAGCTATTGCAACAGAGAATTCCATCGGCTGGGAGGATTCTTGACTTACAGAAGCTCATGAGGAATTTGCATTTTCCAATACAGAAAAGGTACACGATTGGTCCAAGCCTGTCACTTGTTTTTCATCTCCATCTGGCAGAGGTTCAATCATATGTCGCGTTCAAACATTTATCATTCCAAGTAAAAAATTTTACTAATCTTGAAACCGCTCATTATGGTAATCCAGATTATTGTAAGTCAAGAGTCATTTAAAGTACGGTATCTTGATTTTATTTTATTTTATTAATTTTTTTTATCGACGACCTTCTGTCAGTTCCAAAAGTCATTTCAGGACGGTCGATGGAGCCAGCTTATTGTCTTCTTGTTACTGCCAAGGCATTCATAGTGATAGAGGACTCCAATTTGCTCTGACGTATGCTGTATGTCCAACCAACATCTGACAAAGACTATTTGAACTTAAAGTAATTCGTCTTCATTTTATAGAAGTATTGCCCTTTTTTTATACAGCCTGGCCTATGTACTTTTATTGCTAATCGTTTCACTGTATAGTATGTACGGACAGCAAAGTAAGTAAAACTTGATTGAATTTATGTTTTGTAAATTATAAGAGCATTATCAGGTAGGATTTTGTCCTGTATAAGCAATTTTACCTTAGAACGAGCTAGCAAAGATAATTCAGCCCTGCTGGTGGAAAGCCGTAGAGGAATTTCTATTTTTTTTTTACTTGTATGGCCCATTTTTATGTACAGACCGTACTTAAATAGCTGTGAACCTGCAGTTGTTGCATGGATAATAAAAAATATAAATTTTTATGAGTAATTATAACCGCCTCAGTGTATATAGAATAATTCGTCACCAAGGTTGTTGCTCAAAAGAACTTCATCTGTTAATTTAAAAACCTTGCAGCCTCGTTGAATTCAGCTGGGGTTCAAAACTACGGGCGGGAAATTATGTGAATATTAATGTATTTAGCCTCATCATTTTAAATTGAGGTCCGAAATGGATTTTCAGCCGATCATAATAAAACATAATTCATATCACTTGAACCTGGATTAACTTAAATTAGTAATTAGCTCACAGCACACTTAAATTTTAAATCATTGTAATACCACTAATTGTTCAAGATATTAAATTAATTCTTCTTATTATAGATTACTACATTAATTTGCCTAATAAATAAGAATAATTGTCTTATGGAATTATGTTGAGTTTGCCCCCTTAACAAAATTCCTGGCGACGCCCCTGTTAAATAGTTTAACTAATTGCTAGAGCAGCGATCCGTGTGTATTAATGTACTGCAAATAGAAACCCACTAATCAGCTCTCTTCTTTTCTTTATGATATGATATGATATTTATTGTACTAAGAAAAATTACAAAAGAGTCTACCGGATTCGACGTTTGTCGTTTTACCAGTAGACAATCTTAAAACACAATTACACATTTTTCGTGGAAGTGTGTGTGTGTAAGCATAAAGGGCTACTAAACAATATAACTGGATTCCAGAAGGAAACTTCAGAAATTCTTTTCAAGATAAAAATAAAAATAAAATAAATGGCGTAAGTTTCATCTGTGCTTTCCTTAAAGCTAAGTTCGTATGTCTTTTTTCTGTTCACTTCATGTAACCATTTTATATTCTTATTACTCTTGCCTAAGCCATAAAAGAATCACTAAATAAATAAGCTGCATTTTTATCTTTTCTTTATGCTTTCCCTCCCATGTCTTAACTTCGAGAGATTTAAGGAAGGATACCCGCTTTGGCCCCCTGATATTTGACGAAACGGAAAAAATCAAGTCGACATTGTCTACAACTTTGATACATAGCCTAATTAAACTGATATCCCGCTACCTTTGTGTGCTTCATTGTGTTGTAATGGCCAGATTGCGTTATGAATGACTCAGTCTGTGTCAGCCTTGGTAATCGATCTATGGACCCAGATTTGGAAGCTGAGCTTCAGCAGTCACGTGTGTGGTACTGGCCTTGTATTGCTTTAATGTCAGTCTGTTGATTTACACCGGGCTCCTAACTCAGGATTGCTAGGTAAAAATAAACATGGGTCGTTGACATAAGCAATATAATACGCGTCATTTACTCTGTATGTCCCAACAACATCCACACGTCTTGACGGCATTTTGAAATTCTGGAGGCGTGCCATAGGAAGTGTCACCATCCCCAGGAACAAAAAACACTTTGGTGGTTGTGGTGAAACAGTGATGAAAAGGTGTACTCTATATTCGGTGCAAGATGGTGGGTCAGATTTCGCACTTGTCTCTTGCTTAAATAAAATCAGATTCAAGCAGGTTCGTTTTTAGAAAATTAAGGGGGATGGTTTATATAATAATACTAGCAAGTGCCCGCGATGATTATTTCAAAAATTAAAATTAAAAATCAAGAGAATAATAGTTAAATCATTATATTTATTACCACCTAAATCACGTGGACTACATACCACGATTAGATGGCGTCGCCTGGTAAAAGCTATCTGAGATTCGAGTTCCTTGGCCCAGAAAACTCCTGTATACTGAGTTTCGTCCAAATCGAACAATGTTTGACCATATTTAGACCTATATTGATTATCCCTCTTCCGTCTATGCTGAAAATTTCAGATATCTGCGTGCCTTGACATTATAAACAAATGAATTGACCTGCATGGGCTTTTATTTCAAAGGTATGACAAAAATAGCCAAAGCCAACTGCAATTGATTTGACATTGAAATGTATTACTGAAAACTGATGCTTCGAAAACGCAAAAAATGCACGTTTTCTACCCGTTTTTCACTCATAACTCACGAACGAAAGCTAAAATTAAAATTCCGGCTTCGAGGTGCATTTTCCGACCCTTCAGTTCACCTATGTTTAAAATTTCAAATCTCTGCGTTCAGTAGATTTCGCTGGGTATCGCGGACAGACAGACAAACACTTCCTTTTATTAATATATAGGCCTAGATGTTCCGGATATTCGTAGCAAGATTTCAGCGATGGTCATGTAATCAATATAATCGAAATGATTTTAAAAATAATTCGATAAAAACGCAAAACCCAGGTTCTAGGGTTCTAAAAGGTTGAGGCTCTCATAGAAGAGGCTAAATCGGGATCGAACCCTCGACAGTCTGGTTTGTGATGTAGTATTTTAAACTCCACGTCGTATCGCGGCATACTGACGGGAAAAGCTGTAATGTTTGAAACACCTCTTGGTTTATACTGAAATTGTTAGCAATTTGCACTGTTTCCCTTGGAATTCAGCACCGTCCCAGGGCTTCACGATTTCATTACAGAACAGAAGCAAGACAAGCAAGCTTGTATGAGAATTCTGTTTACTGCCATCCACCTTAACCGCTATCGAACTTTCCTAATAGCTATTACAAAACAAAGGAAATGGTAAACCACGATAAGCTGTGATTTCGTAAAAAAGAGCAACTGACTGTTATTGTAGTCCAGATACACTAGGAATTGTTTACAGTTCTCAGAAAAACTCTCAGATGTGAAGGGGGCAGAGATAAGATCCTCAAATGAGAGCATCCTTCACGTTAATATGGATTTTATGCAAAACGGAGCAGAGGCAGAAGTACACCTGTCTTCACGACATTTAGTGTGAGTTGTCCGTGACACAATAAGCTGCAGCAGCCGATTAAAGCGTGCTCATTATTTCGTTAGTTATTGCACAAGGTCTTTAGTTTGACGCAACCCTCATCTAGGTTTGCAAAGTCTGCCTCCTGCAAGTCGTCCTTACCCCAGCCAAGTGCAGGCAGCATGCCATCAACAGGGATGCAATGCTATTAGTCAAGACATTGTAATTAAATACATTGTTCTAATTTATATTGGCATTAATTCAACTTTGTTGCATTGTTACAAGGGAATCGTTCAAGGTTCTAATTAATTGGACCTGTATGAGGCTACTGTAGAAAATCTGTAAGCAAGAGCCTAACAAATTAAGCAGTTTCCACTAGGCCTTGAATGAAACAAAAGTAATGGGGGTATATATACATTTGCAGCATTGAAACCATGCAAGAGTATTACATTTTTATATCTCAGCCCCACCAAGTCATTTTGATTTGAAATTTTGCATATATTATGATTATTCCTTTTATAACATGAATGTTTATCCACATTTGAATCCTAAATAATCATAAAACAATTAATCCTAAATAAAATCTAGAGTTTTAATTTCTTTTAAATAAATCTTTCTTCAATTGCTGTAAACAGGTCTGAAATATGCAACCAGCTTAGCCACAGACGATTATATTTTATTCATTGTATTTCAACATGACCCGTCTGAGCTCAAAGACTATAGGAAATATGTATACCGGTACCATATCTTCCACACATCAGTCTGTATTTCTTTCCATGATATTTATAAATATTTTGCAAATGTTGTGAAATGGGAACGATGTGCAAATCCTGTGCTTTTGCACGAAAACTAGAGCAGTCGGTGTGCAAAAGAAGAAGCTGGTATCTGGATCACGCTACCTGATGTTGCGTGGGAATATTTGCATAGAATTTAGCACTGAAAGCTGCTAAATGTGGGCTGTAACGTCACTCCGTTGGCTGCCGATGACGCTGTAGCCCCGGCGCAGTTTGCCAATCGCTGCTAGCTACTTGATTTAGCAACAAAAAGTAAACAAATTTTGCAAAAATAGCCACCGACGTATATCTTTTTTATTTTCGCAACCAGAATGAAAACCTGTGTTCCTATTTCACCCAGGAAACCAGGGACGAAATGAAATACATTCGTTAAGAAATCCAGCAATACTATGAAGTAACAAGCAAGCAAGTATGAAGTAGAATTAGCCATGTACAAAGATTTCATTTTCAAATCCAGAATTAAAAAACTAATATAAGACACATTAATATTAACCACATTTCACACTTTCCCTTTTATAATGATTTATATGTTCTTCTTTCCCTTTTCTGAATAGTACTAGTATCACTATATTTTATTGTATTTTTAGTTTAATTTGATTGTATTGCACCTGTATTCATTTACATGTTATTTGTATTTTTTTTTTTTAACTGATGTAATTTAAAAGGAACTAACCCCAAACACGAGCTTTGCTCCTTTGGGGTAACTTATGCAATTCTTTCTGTATTCATTTAAAAGAGTAAATAAATATAAATATAAATAAATATAAATATAAACAAAATAAGTAGAAAAGTGAAGGGGGAAAAAACTGAGAGGTGTAACGTAAATCAGTGAAATGATGTAAGGATGAAAAATAAAACAGCTGTAAAGAAAATAACTGAAGAAAAGGAGAAATTTGGCAAATCAGTAGGGGAAAAAAAAAAACAAACAAAGAGGTAGAAAGAGATAGAATTAGTGAAAAAGAACAAACAGATGAAATGATGAGGTTAAGAACTAATTATTTTGGAAAAAGGATGAACATTAAAAGAAGTAAAGAAAATAACTGAAGAAAAGGGAAATTTTGGCAAATTACCAGCAAAAAATAGGAAACTAAAGAGGGAGAGATGGAAAGAATTAGTGGAAAAGAACAAACAGATAAAATGATGTAGGTTAATAATTATAACAAATTATTTAAAAAAAGACGAATAATAGGACGATGTCGCAAAGCAGACGACTCAGTCATGATTTTGAAGCTATTTGGAACGAAAACAATGAAACATAACTTTGTTTGTCCTGCACAGGTTAGCTCAATGTTTTCGCACCTATTTTATCCTGCTTAGTTCTTTTTTTCTAGCTCTTCCTTTCTTTTTATAATTTTCCTTGCATAATCCGCAGACTGAATCTAAAAACTGGAATTGAAATTAAATTTATTAATCATCCCACTATTGTGTTTTACAATGATGCACTTTTTATGTCCAGATTATTTTAGCAAACCGAGTTCTTCTAGCCACAACTCTTATTCGATTCTCGTGTTTCTGGCCCTTCCAAAATAAGGGCCAGACAGGGTAGAAAATATCTTGATTGTATTCCTGCCTAATTTGCATTAAGGTTGGTAATATAATTATAATAAAGAAGAAAAAGGAATTTATCTTTATAACGCAGCTAAGAACTTGATAATATATCACATGGCGTTATTTTCAAAACATGTTTCTTCTGCGCAGTGAAATTTGTTGAAGGTCAAATTGAAAGAGTATCAAAGTCTCTGTTAAATGTTTTCGTGGCGTACTCTCAATTGCAAGATCCCGTAATAATATTCATTACGTCACGAATATGTCAAGGATCTCGTCGCCGTTAAAAGATCATCATTTATGTAAACATTACGGAGCATGAGTTCTTGCGATTTATTAAAAACATTGCACAATTTATTTCTCTGTAGTGAAGATTAAAGGATGGACTGCAGATCCGAAAGTGCGATGAGGTTTCATCGAAAATAACAGTTTGTCATTAAAATATTGTTAATGTACCTATCATCTGCTTCATATTTTCGTCAAATAATACAGTGCCAGTGAACTAAATATGGTCATACGTATTTACCTAATATGATAATTTTACTATTTATTATTTCCTTTCCAAGGGTTATAATGTTATATTATAATGTTATATTCCTACATTTCACTATTTATTATATTTTATGATCGGATATTTATCAGATTTCCTAATTTCTTAATGCCACTTTACATTAAGAAAATTTCGTTTCTAGCACTTATCAAAAAAGGCTCGAAAGATTTTTTTTTTTTTAAATGCTTACATGAAGTGTTTATAATAAAAGCTAAACTATTATTTGAAACATTTTCTCCGCAAAAATTCTCTGAAGGGTAGTTACAAGCCACCCACGAACAATAAAGCTTTGCATCAGGTTAAAACAATTGAATATGCGCTTTTTGCAATGCAGCCTCTTATTTTATATCAAGGTATGAAGTGAGAAATTAAGCAGTTTCCAACAGGCCATGAATGAAACAAAAATAATGGTGTGTGTGTGTGTATATATTATTATATCTTTAAGCATTGAAACCATGCAAGAATATTACATTTTTATATCTCGGCCCCAACAAGTCATTTTGATTTGAAATTTTGCATATGCTATTATTATTCCTTTTAAAACAGGAAATTTATCCACATTTGAATCCTAAATAATCCTAAATAAAATCTAGAGTTCTAATTTTTTAAATAAATCTTTCTTCAGCTTGTAGTTAGTTTTTTTTTAATTATCTAACAACAAATCCAACATAATATATTAATAAGTTATACTGAATTGCACAATAACAACCCCAATGTAAAATGTAATTAACTAGTTAAACACTTTATTGAATGTTTTATATTTTGGGGAAGGTTAAATTTATCCCTGCGAATATAATTGAAAATTGAACTAAAAAACTCTTTAACTTTTCATTTTTTAAACATTTTTTTGTTTTATCATTCCATTTTATTTTAATTTTTCATTTTTAACTTTTCCAGTCTTTTAAGTTTTTATTTTTGTGGGTAAAATATGTTTTTATGCAAACAGTATAAACAATACAATAAAATCTATCCGTAAATTTATAAAGCAAGCATCAAAGGATCTCACATAAAAATTCAGATTCATGTATCAGTGTAGAATGTCAAAGAGGCAAAACTTTTATTTGGGCAGAGGAAGTTACGTATTTCACATCAGATTTCAATGCAGCAGTGATGATAGAATTCAAAGTACCGTTTTTAATTTAACCTGCTTTCTGTTTAATTCCGGGTCCTATAAGTGCATGACTCCAAAAGGTTATCAGTTCACAAAGTAGTGAGGAATCCGCACCTCTCCAAGTATTCAGCACGTGACGCATCTTTATTTGCAACTGGAGCACAGCGGAGGAACGCTATAATGAGATATCGTACGTGCTTATTGCGTTGCTACGTGCATTATCTGGAACACAACCGCGATTATAAATGAAATCAGCATCTCTTGCAGCTCCAGTAATGTTTCCTGTTTACAGCTATGGTACTTGCGTTGTGCAAAGTCACTATCAAAACACAGGCATGTTTTATAAAGCATTTCCCTGTCGAATGTTTTATTCGGCGAGTTTTTAAAATGTTACAGTATAATAATAATAATAATAATAATAACATTAATAGGGGGGTACGCCGTGGTGTAGTGGTTGAGGCGCTGCGCTACAAACCGGAAGGTCGCGGGTTCGGTTCCCGATGAGGTCGTTGAGATTTTTCAATTGGCTTCCTTCCGGTGGAACTATGACCCTGGGGTCGACTCAGCCCCTAACAGAAATGAGTACCAGGAGCAATCCTGGGGGTAAAGATGGCCGGTGCGTAAGGCTGACAACCCTACCACCATGTGCCGAATGTCCAAAATCTGGGAGCCTCAACCTCCTGGAACCCTCTGGGCCTCCATGGCCTGTATAGGGATCACTTAATAACAACAATAATAATAATAATAATAATAATAATAATACAGTAATAATACAATAATAATAATAGTGTTAAGACCATATGGACTTTTCTTCCACACAATCAGGTTTAAATAATTTATTGTACAAGAAATAAATACATTGCAGAGAGAATAAATGTAAACGAACAACTTAATTTTAAACAGAGAAAAACGTTAAATTAGTAATAACCCTATAACCTTTCCACAAACAAGGAAAATAATATTTAGTTCGACCATACTAAAATACCCTTATTACGTGTGACGTAACGGTGTCATAATCATAGGCGTACCGAGGGGGGGGGTTTGAATTCCCACCCCCCATTGATTAAAAAAATGAAAATTGTATAATTTTTTTAAGTCTGTCCATAAATTACTTAATACAAGTATAAAGCGTGGGAAGCTCGTTATTTTGCGTCTTAATTTTTTTTAATTTTCCGGGGGAGGACCCCCGGAAGCTTAAAACTCGTTATTTTGCATCTTAATTTTTTAAATTTTCCGGGGGACCCCCTCTCCCTGGGGGGTATTCCATACCCCCAGACCCCGCGGATTTTATAACCCCCCCCCATACGGTCGGCCTGGTTACGCCTATGGTCATAATGATAGTCATTTCGAAACTGTTTTTCATTTTGACATCCGTGTGGTATCAGTTTTTATCGAACAGGGATCGATCTTGAGACCTTGAGAGTAGTAGCTGAAAACTGCCTAATAAGTAGCCTATATTTAAAAGGAAATCAATTCTGTTCGTGTTAATATTAATATCATACTAAAATGAATTCATTTTGTGTTGTCAAAATCTGTTAGTTTAAAGAAAACAACCAGAATATAGCTTCGATTTGACTAACGCCATCTGTCGTAGACGATAAGAACTAAGTCAATCAGCTGACGCGAAGGAGATGGTGAGCTAGCCGTTTGTTTGAGTAAATCTAAAATCTCAAAATTTAAACAATTAGACTAATTACAGTCGACAAGAACAGTCGTATGAAACTTGCCTATAATGGTAACTAAGATAATCGTATGAAAATTATGAAACTCGCATCGCTCCTTTCATAAAAATGCTCTTATCTTAATAAATGCAATTATAGGCCTGTTGCATAAAATACTAATTTGTTTGCGGGCCGCCCGAAATTAAGCCATGGGTCGCGGCTTGAAGACCACTGCTATAGATCAATGCATTTCTACATTGTAGAAGTTACGGCTGCCTTTATACTTTAATTTTCTTATTGGGATCCCATAGAACATTTTCATGCGGCTTGAAGACCACTGCTATAGATCAATGCATTTCTACATTGTAGAAGTTACGGCTGCCTTTATACTTTAATTTTCTTATTGGGATCCCATAGAACATTTTCATGCGGCTTGAAGACCACTGCTATAGATCAATGCATTTCTACATTGTAGAAGTTACGGCTCCCTTTATACTTTAATTCTCTTATTGGGATCCCATAGAACATTTTCATGCGGCTTGAAGACCACTGCTATAGATCAATGCATTTCTACATTGTAGAAGTTATGGCTGCCTTTATACTTTAATTTTCTTATTGGGATCCCATAGAACATTTTCATGCGGCTTGAAGACCACTGCTATAGATCAATGCATTTCTACATTGTAGAAGTTACGGCTCCCTTTATACTTTAATTTTCTTATTGGGATCCCATAGAACATTTTCATAAGTCAGGCAATTTGCATTATCGCGAGCATTCACAATCTACTGTAATGGCATTCATATTAGTTTCCCAAACCATGGTTTCAGTGCAATTTAACGCCCACGATGGCAGCTAGTGGAAATAATTTCATTAACACCTCTTTGTCAGTAGACTGCAGTATTTACACATGGAATCATTTGGCTACGGTTTTTGAACAATAACATAATCATAGAAAGACGTAATTATATAGTTAATTTAATAGCTTCTCTAGTTGTATAATGTAAAAAATTAAGCAAAATAGCTTTAATAATTCTGTGAAACTTCTTATTTATGGAATAATTTTTTTCACTGATATGGTACATTGTATTATATTTTCTTCATTAACACAGACAACGCATTTACATGATCCATTGTTTCTGAACAAGTTGAAGGAGCTTCCTAAGTACTTAACAATAAATACCACCTATTTTTTCTTCCTTCGTTAACAGCAGATTCGGAAGGCCTGCGTTTCATTTCAGATATCATCCGTGATTTATTTGCTTTTCTTTTCTTCGATTTGTTTAACTTACTTCCCATGTACTTTAAATTATTTACTTCCCATGTACTTTAAATTATTTTTCTCTTCCCCTTCTTTACATCTTTCATTTATTCACCATATCTGTATAGAATGTGTTATGTTAATAGGCCTATTTTTATTTTTCTTCAGTTTTGGAGTTTTTACCTATGTTGCAAAAATCTGCATTGAATTCACTTCCACTCTATATTTGCTTAATGCGGCAAAGCATTGAAAATAATTTTTTATTCTCACAATATAAAAAACTAGCAGTAAATTTGTAAAATCAGCATCAAAGAATCTCACCAAAAAAAAAATCAGATTCATATAGGCCTATCAGTATCCGTCGGAGGAGATCGATTTCAATTTTGTTTTTATTTATTTATTGTATCTCCAAGTCTTTATGAACCCTATTTTGCCAGAAAAGGCATGTTAGGGTTATAGCTTACACAACAATACAGGAAAAAATACAGAATATGAATTACATATGGTTGTGAATATATGTTAGATACTGCATAAAACGATCATAATAACATTGCTTCGTGAAAATTTTTTGACACATGGAAATTTCGTCACAATCTTCAAAAAGCAAATTTAGCTGTCCAGACTCCAGAGTCTTTTTGTTTCGAACATAGGACAATCGAACAAAACATGTTTTACAGTTAGTATGGATTACTGCCACTTACAATTATAACCATTATCTGAAATAATGTGAAATCGTAAAAAAATAACTCCCAAATTTTCCATGGCCTGTCATAAATTGTGTTAAAATAAAATTTGGTGTAAATATTTTAACACTTAGCCGAAAGTGCACTGTAGGGAAGAAAAGTTCTTTAGTCAAGGCGCCATTCAATTTTGTTTTAAACAGTCAAATAAATGTATTAATATATCAAAAGCAATTTGAGACATTCAAATGAAATTTTTGTTTATATTTTAATTATGTGTTCAAAATTCCAAATTTCTAGGACACGCAGTTTAGAAAACCACTCAACACTTCGGTTAACGTTTAAGACGTCTTCGGCATTCCTTAAACCCAATTTGAATGCAATACTAGCGAAACCACTGGGCATTTCTCTAGAGAACACTTTAGTAACAAGGCGACCTGGAACAATACGTTACTATTGTTACAGTAGTTAACATTGCAGCAACCGGGTTCTGCAATGTGGTGCAACAAACGATTTCTCGATGTAACAGGAAGAGAACCGAAAGAATAATCAATTAGCCACACTCTGCGTTTTTTACAACCTCGCTGCCCTTGTACGTGCGCTAGGTGTGGTTTTGTCCATATTTTAAATCAAGATTTTATATCAGGTAATGACGAAATCGCGATAACAGAATTTATGTTACGTACAGGAAAAGGCGAGAGGAGATATTGAAGTTCTTACAGTCAGGATAAGAAAAGGTAAAACACGATTCAAAAACAAATGCTGTATTTATTTGCCTATATTATAACTAGAGTTCGGATGTTTATGACTTGTCATATTTTTATCTTCACCTCCATTCTCGCCGCAAACACAAATTAAACACAAATTGCACGTTTGTTATCGTAATCGGATAGGGTAACATACCGGTATTTATTTTACGTATAAAGTCATATTTTGGTCATTTTCATCGTCTGGGTCATATTTCGATAATTTAACGTCATATTTCAGTTATAAATTCGGTAAAAGCACAATTATGCAGTAACTTAAGTGCACCAAATTGTCGACTTAATCTTTTTCCGAGAAAGTGTCACGAACATTTTGGTTTTACTGTAACTGAAATGTGAAGGAACAATAATAAGTAATAGCATAATTACCACTTATAGACATGTTCAATATTTTCAGTTCACAT
This sequence comes from Ectobius pallidus, assembly GCA_964059195.1. Taxonomy (NCBI): domain Eukaryota; kingdom Metazoa; phylum Arthropoda; class Insecta; order Blattodea; family Ectobiidae; genus Ectobius; species Ectobius pallidus. The sequence goes on along the minus strand of CAXKWD010000005.1, from coordinate 160,860,702 downwards.
TTGCAGTGGTATCTGGAAACATCAACAGATTAGAAGTTCTTTACAAGTAAAACTAAACCACCTGTAAAACTGTTAAAAAGTGATTATCTGATTGAATTAATGTGATGTAATAATTTAATGTCATTAAACGTTTCAAATAGGAACATTTATTTTTAGAAAGTTTGTTCTTTTATGAGGGTCATATTTAAGATTTTTGGGTCATATTTAGTCATTTTTAAGATCATATTTGCAGTAATATTTTCCACCTTTTTAGGTAATAAACATCAGAACCCTAATTATAAGAAAAGTGAAACTCAAACGAATTGCTATTTTATTCTCTACAAATCGTGTCTGCAAAATTGCTCCGTTAGAAAGGTGAAAAAGATGCAAACCCACAATTGTAAACCAGAGAAAGTAAAAAAAAGTAATTATGCTTTTTTTTCATGTTTAATGGTCATAGCTGCGTATTTTTAGGCTCCTTCTGCATGGTATAGCCCTTTTGGAGGTTACATACGGTATTTACGTGACAGTCAATTGTTATCAAGTTACTTTCTCTTCCATATAATTTTGAATCCATTGTACCATCTCACTGTAATGTATTTATTCTAGCTGTTATCAAGAATTATTGAGCAAGAGTGGAAGAAAAATAACCGTTAAATGAACGAGACTCAAATTCACGTAAATTATAAATCCGTGCCGGACTGCATAGAAAACAGTTAACACAATGATTAAGCACACAGTTTATTTTCTATTTTTTATACTGAACGCCATAGGCCAACCGTTAATTTTTGTCAAATAATAAATACATAAAACGCTGTTACCACAATTTATTTCTTGTACCCCTTTTCTGCAAAATTTACATGCAGTTTAAACCTTCTTGCGAGTTACTTCCGTCATTTTATTACAACTTTAAGGCAAACCACTGTATCCTGTAGGATATGTTATGCATTTAAGAGTAAAACAAAACCAAATCAGGTTTGCCGTCTCCTGCACACTACAGTCTTGTCTTCCTATTTCATTTTATTTCCTTTTAGAGTAATATGTCGCTCAACCTTGGAGGTACACATCCACAATAGAAAAACTGGACGGGTCCAAGAATTAGACACATTTTTTCTTATCAGTAGAACCCAGAAGTTAAGGCATTTATTTTCGTTAAAATAGGCGGGTATAAAGGCACTTAAAATACCGAAAATAGGCACTAACATAATTAAAATAGGCATTTATTAAAAGTCAAAACAGAGAGTAACCCCACTCTTATTAATGAAAAGCCATCTAGGTATGTGAGGAACAATAGCTCATGGGAGCTGGCCTACTTCCCTTTTCCGTCTCTTTCCTAATATTCTTTATCTCCGGCGTACCCTGCGTTCCTTTCAGAGGTTTTGCTATTTAATATATATATCTGTAGTTATCAGTTTTAGAACTGGTTTGGTACAATACTCCAGTTCTTCCTATCTTGAGCCAGTCTCTTCATGTCTACATATTTTTTACATCCAAAATCGCCAATAATCTGTTTTGCATATTATAATCGCGGTCTTCCCTTACAATTTTCCCCCTCTATTGTTCCTTCTAATATAGAGTTGACCAAGCCTGGATGCCTCATAATGTGCCCCACTAGTCTGGCCCTTCTTCTAATGAGTGTCGTCCATAGACTTCTTTGCTCCTCTATTCTTTCTAAGACCTCTTCGTTAGATATTCTGTCAGTCCACCTGATTTTCAACATTCGTCTATAGCACCACATCTCAAAAGCTTCTATTTTATTCCTTTCACTTTTTCCTAAAGTCCACGTCTCACTGCCATATATATAATCTGTAGGGAACAAAATCCTGAGTAAATATTTTTATGACGTGAATATGTCACTTCATCATTTGTGTAACTTTTTTCACTTTCATACGGAATTGAAGATGTGGTTGATGTGTCTGTTCCAGGTGGTGGGCCGGGAAAACAGCTCAGTTCTGCAGACGCACTACAGGGTGGACTCCCATCCACACATCAACTCGGTGCATGAGGTGCTCCTCGGAGACCGCTTCCTATACCTCGTGTTTCCTCCGGCACACGGAGACCTGCACTCTCATGTGAGGCTCCGGAAGAGGCTGCGGGAACCAGAGGCTCGAAGACTGTTCAGGCAAATCGTGGAATCCGTCCGCGAATGCCACGACCAAGGAATGGTTCTTCGCGATCTCAAACTTAGGAAGTTCGTGTTTGCAGACCCGCATAGGTAAGTCCAAGTACTTTGTTGTTACTAACGATCATTTGGGTATAAAACTGATGCAGACTGAATAATAATGTCGAGGGAAGTCCTGCCAGAGTGAATTACCGTATTTTACGGACCATAAGACGCATCTTGATTTTAGGATGAAAATGTAAAGGAAAATAATTTTAATGTGATTCTAAACGAAATATTTTAAACAAAATACTTCATTACATAAGCAAATTATAACCTTGTGCAATGCAATCTGTGTAAATCACTTCTAACTTAATACCTGTATTGTACGAACATCTCTTCTGTAAAAGTGGCATCGCCTAAATTTTAACTGAACTGATTTCATGAAAGACTGAAAATACTTTTACACCCTCTAACCCTCAATTCAGCATACGGTAAGTGCAACGGGACAAGGCTGTTTAGAGGACATTGCCTTCATTTAAACCACCCGGCAAAGACAACTCCTTCTATATAAAAGTACTCAACATTCCTTTTTTTTCTGTGCCAAAATTTGTAAATATCCGATCGTTTACAACACCTTCTTTATAACTATGGGATCCGGCAATATTTACCACAATTTAATTTTTTTTATTGTACTTCGAACCATTAGACGCACTCAACAATCAAGGCTCTGTTTTCAAGGTGAAAAAGTGCGTCAAATGGTCCGTAAAATACGGCGGTTGAGTCAAGTAACAGATTCCACTCGTCAGGAAAAATTCCAACAATACAGTATGTTAAGTTTCAGAAAGAATCCTATCGAGGTAAAAGAAAAGGCGTATGTTGGGTTGAATTAGTGCAACAAAACTTGATCTGAATTAAATATTTTTGTTACATTCGCCTGAAGAATTTTGTTTTCTGAAACATTAGAACCATTGGTTTCGAACATTCGAAAATGTCCTTTGAAATCCATGCTTTTACAGTAATTAAATTAGCGGAAAAATTACACACATTTTGCAGTACTTACCAGATTGTTCCAGAAGTGTGTTTTTGGATGCAGATTTTCTTATTTCCATTTTGGCACATACGTGCAAAACATAAAGGACGGTCAACTTAAAAATGGTCTTACTAAGTCAACTTAGAAATGGTCTTACTAAGTCAACTTAGAAATGGTCTTACTAAGTCAACTTAGAAATGGTCTTACTAAGTCAACTAAGAAATAGTCTTGCTAAGCTTGCTTGAAAAACAGTATGAACTTAACAAATTGACGGTTTGTACATTTTTCTCGCGACATATGCAGGCTTCTCAGTTTATTAGCAGGTGATTTGCATGAAAATGCATGCATTTAGTTAAATTATAAACCATATTTAAGAAATATTTTTGCATGTCGATGGATGAATCCTCAAATTTTGCATCTTTTGTATCGCGTTTCTCATATTTATTGGGCTTAAATTTTAATTCAATTCTGGAAACCAAGGTTTTACTTCCTCCAACTCCTTTGTGATGGTCCAAGACGCAGAGGAAGGCCGAAGGGAGCAAAAAAAGTAGTGGTCTAAGTAATTTACACTGTATTCTAGCGTAAGTACTCAGGATTTTAACAAGACTGCCTCTCTTTTCGTTGGATGTTCAACAAACAGACTTGTATTAACTGGCAGAAAAAAGGGGTTCTTTGATAACAGAAAATATTGGGAAAAGGTTCAAGATAGTCCCTGGTAGATTTAAATTGACAAGGTGCTATACTGTAGTCCCAAAGATTTCTTTTATAATTTATTCATACATTTAAACTACAGCAAAAAACAGCAACTGTATGTTTATCATAATTTTTAAAATTAAAAACTATTGCAAGTTATGTGAATATCTCAGTTAACCCTTAAATAGGTAATGTATCTTATATTTGTTTGTCTTAAATTTGTAATAAAATATCGGAAAATAAACTTGAAGAAACGTTTTAGTATCGTGTACAATTACAGAATATGGCACAAGAAATAAATTATGGGCCGAATCATTGCCTTAACGATTTTCTTAGCAGTCCGTCAAGGGTTCAAAAATGCGTGAGAAATTGGCTTGCCAATTTATAAGGATAAGCTCACTACATCTACGGATTCTTACAATACTGTAAATAATATAGATTCTGCAAAACTATAACAAAATTATTCGAAATTGAATAGCATCACAGGCTTCTCTCTACAACAATAATAACAATTGCCTGTAGCCTACCATGGCCAACACTACAGCTTAATCATTAATAGATGGAGGAGACTTTCCAGGATCCCTCAAATCAAATACACTGAAGCGACCGATAGTAATTTTATTTCAAAAGTTTTAGTGTATTATTTTACTAAAGGTTTTAGTGCATAATTGCATGCGCATTTTGCAGTGTTAGTACACATAAATCATCGGTTTATTTACGAACCCACGACACATTTCCAGGATAATCTTATCACAGGAAGACCCCCAAAAGCGATTGTTATCTGCGTGGTATCTGGATTGCTGCAATGGAGTCCATAACTTTTAGGTCATGGCTGGTATTAAGTCATAACGCTGAACAAGTTACAGTGTTACCTGGAAATATTTCTGTAGGATTAGTTATTTTATCTCATATTGTGTAATAAACTGATAGTGCCGTTTTTATGGCATAGGGTGAAAAAATCTGAAAACTGGATTATCAGGGCGTACTTGTACGTAATACTGTACTCTATCAGAGCTAGTCAGGGTTGCCAGATCAGAAACGTAGAACAGTCGTACTAATATTCGCATGAACCTACAGGTTAAAGAATGAGGGGATCCGCAAGGGATAGTGCTAGGTTTTTAAATCAATTGAATAAATATTCTATTCTATTATGCTGTACAATTAAAAATGAAACAGAAGACATAAATCACAAAAGAAATAAGTTACCAAGAGAACAAAGTTGTTAAAATGTTAACAATATTCACCTTTGTTCATATCTTAAAGTTTTTTTTTTTTTCTTCTAAATCTTTTTCGGAAATAGTTTCCATATTAAGAAGTAAATATCTCAATAGTTATTTTCATTTCCATAAAATACAGGTATCGGGTGTGGTTGGTTATTGTGACAGTATAGCATTTTCTACAAAAGCTGTGGCCAAGTTCGTGATGGCATTCGGTTACTTGTGAAGGTTGCGACTGGTACATTGAAAGAAGCAATAAACTTCGACAAACTCTGCTGGAGTCAGAGGTTTTTTTCCCCCTCGTTTCTGACACGGTCTGCTGTTCCCAATAAAACATAATGAAGCCACTTGTGAAAGACAAAGGATTTCTTTTTCAGTCTGTTCAATAAAGGTGTTGAAGAATTTCAGCTTCAGCAGGATTACAAGCTCCACCCTTTTATTACCTTCGCCATGGTTTGATTTTAACATGGTGTGTTGCTGGATTTTATTATTTTCGTACATAACCTTCATGTTCTGTATGTGCATTCGCGGATGTACGTTTCCCATGCTTCAAGTCAGAGAACACAGACCAATTTCACATCTTTCGCCATGGTCCGTTTTTTTTAAACATGTAACGATCTTATATTTTCGTTTTATTTCTAAATGAAATTTACTATTACATGCACAGAGAAATAATAAGTATTTTAAAACATGTTATGGGATAAAAGTACACAACTGTCTTTCATACATTTGTTTTATGTACCTTAATAATAATGGTCCAGTGCAGTGATCTGTAAACATTTAGGCTGAAATACTTTTTTGTTGAAATCTTTTTTTAATGGTGATAGATTCTGCATTCATGTCTCTACAGATCACTTTTGTACGTTTTGGCATTACATGATAATGGGCATGGGAAAAATCCTCTGACTCAGGGATTCGAAGAAGAAGGGTTTCAACTGTCACTGCCTCCCGAACTCCGGTTAGCTCAATTGGGAGAGCATAGGCACGGACAACTAAAGACCCGGTGTAAGAATAATATTTGTCTTCCAATTATTATTATTATTATTATTATTATTATTATTATTATTATTATTATTATTATTATTATTATTACTATTGTGGTTTCAAAAATCTAATCGAAAATGAGTCCCAACCAGTAAGGGCGCGTGTTCATGGAGATGGATAAACTTGAATATTTTATTGTTAGCATTTTAAGTAAAAGCCTTTCATGACTATATTATTATTATTATTATTATTATTATTATTATTATTATTATTATTACTATTATTACTATTGTGGTTTCAAAAATCTAATCATAAATGAGTCCCAACCAGTAAGGGCGCGTGTTCATGGAGATAGATAAACTTGAATATTTTATTGTTAGCATTTTAAGTAAAAGCCTTTCATGACTATATTTATTATTATGTATTGGTAGTACTGAAGAAATGTGAAGCTGTGTTATAAAACTCAAATTATCTAGTTAGTAAAAAGTTTACATCTGTTTTGCAGTAAATACTGTAGATGTGTGCATTCATTGCGTACTCAGAATTTTTATTATCAAGATCTGTGACCCGATAAGTAATTCATAAGATCTAATTTCCTGTCAAATAGACCTGTGATACTCCAGGCGAATTCCCGTCCTTAACGATAACGCCGAGACCATATCCGCTAGGAAATATAATCGATTTTGATATTAATAATAACAGCTGATCATCCTACCTGCTCTGAAAACTGAGATAATTAACTGCCGAGCCCAATTCCTTACGTAATGAAAAATGGCTAATAGCATGGAAACTGTAATACCTACAGTATTGTAGATTTCACTTCCATTAAAGGTATAAAAAAAGAAAACACACTAGATTGCTACTCTACGAAAGGGCAACGATTTTAAGCGACCGGAAAGTAGAGTAATAAACGGTTTTAAAATGAAGTAAAATATAGTTACGAGCATAATAATTGTTAGCAAAATGGCAGGGAATTTTTATATTATTAAAACATCCTTAATGTTATTAATAATTACGACTAAAAGGAATGTGGTTCCTAGATATCCAAAGCAATATTAGGAATATTAAATTAACATTATTTAAGTTGATGTTGGGGTGAGTAACTAGTTAACTTATGGGAATTACATATTTTCGATGTTTAGAGTAATCACTACAATATTTTCATTTCACAAATTAAACAATATATTACAAGAATTTCACTAATTTACGAATTATATAACAAAAAATTAAAAATTATATAACGATTTTTTAAATTTTATTTTAAATTTAAGTTGGAAGGTAAATTTTAAAACTTAAGTTTTAAATTGACGAATAACGTAATCCTAGACAAGCAAGGTCAAGCTTAGTTAATCTATATTCCATAATATGGGTATTAGTTTCGCAGATAACGGCTTTTATGATGGCACATTTCATCAGAGCCAGTTTGCGTACAAAATTATTCTTTAATTTTTTTTTTTATATGCAGACGATATCATTATTTGGTACATAGGCGTAGCGAGGGGGGGGTTTTGGGGGTTTGAACCCCCCCCCCCCCCCATTGAATAACAAATGGAAAATTGTATAATTTTTTTAAGTCTGCCCATAAATTGCTTAATACAAGTATAAAGCGTGGGAAGCTTAAAACTCGTTATTTTGCGTCTTAATTTTTAAAATTTTCCGGGGAAGGACCCCCGGAAGCTTAAAACTTGTTATTTTGCATCTTAATTTTTAAAATTTTCCGTGGGAGAACCCCCGGAAGCTTAAAACTCGTTATTTTGCATCTTAATTTTTAAAATTTTCCGGGGGAGGGCCCCCGGACCCCCCTCTCCTTCCATACTCGCCAGACCCCGCGGATGTTATAACCCCCCCCATATGGTCGGCCTGGCTACGCCTATGATTTGGTATACAGATTAAGTTATTCCTGCCACGCTTCTGATTTAAATAAGGATATGTAGTATTCTTTTGTATAGCCTGGACATGTTACGGAAAAGTTTTAAAAAACATAACATTGACACTTGAATAATAAATATTCACCATCCGGTTATGTAGGCATTGGGTGTGACTTGAATAGATCTCTTCTAGAATTGTGACATCAGAACCAACCACCCAACACCTCCGTTGCATAAAGACGTTGATTAGTCATCGCCAGACACCTTGACAAAGTATTTATTTAAATGGAAACAGTCATACACTATGAATTAGTTATTGATGCTACACTATTGTACCGAAAGGAAAAGAAATGAATGCATAATAGAGTTGCGCAAGGGTTTCCTCACAGTTACACACACAAAGTGAAGAAATTTGGGAGTTAACCTTGCCAGAAGAGCAGGAGAGACATTAAAAAGAGTTCTAAAACTCCTTGAGACAAGAATATTTTGAGAATAAAACAGCTTCGGTATTTCGTCATTGTATTGAGATGGAACGCAGCAATGGGGGGGGGGGGGAATTGTATGGGAGGAGGAGGAGGAGGAGGAGGAGGAGGAGGAGGAGGAGGGGGACCTTGGTTGCATGGAGGTTGCAACATAGCGTTTAGACTGTGAGGAGAGAATCCTTGCTTCATATCATCGCACGTGTGTCTTCCTGTAAACGTTTGACTGTTTGCCACAGACGCTTGCCTTTGTGAATTAGAACCACAATTTAACTACTCTATAAATGCCTGCCCCCCAGGAACTGTTATTCGTACATAGCAACATGGTGCAGAAAATGTGTGATAAGATTTGCCATGAAGAGAGAATGAAGTATGTATGTATGTATGAAAAAATTAAGAAATTTCCATAATAATTATTTTCGGAACCAAATAACTATATACCGCCTGGGTATAAAATATATAGGCCTATTAATCTCCTTACTTACTGACTTTAATATAATGTCCTTAGAACTGCTAGTTTTATTATCAGGGCCCGGATTTTGATGCTAAAAATACTTTTAAAATGAGCTACAAAATGACTGCAAAAATATAAAAAAATGACCTAAAATTTTTCATGAAATTTATTCATCAGATTTGTAACAGCAAACACAGTCTTCCTGTAGGCCTGTCCAAATTAAAATTATAACAAGATCTATTTATTTATGCTTATTTAGAGTCCCGATAATATTCAATGTAAGTAAATGCACAAAAACTCTTATACAGCCTATTGCGAGAAACAACACAAAATAAGAAAATAGGCCTAATACCTTATTTATAAAAAAATTATCTAAAAATATGAAATGTGGAAAAAAAGAAAAAATCAGCAATTAACATTACATTCTAAAAATGGCCTAGAAATGAAATACGGGGAAATGGCCCTAAAAATCACCATTTAATCTAGGAGTACTGCACTGGTGGGCAACGTCCTTGATGGTCCAGTTAAAAGATGACATGTCATCAGAATCCGGACCCTGTTTATTACCGTCTTAATGCAGGGTGGGATTTCTGACTTTACCAGTGCGCTCCGTGATTGCTAATGCATTAAGGGGAAATGGTTACAACTGAACAGGAAGGAGTCATGGCATTTCCCGTGAAATGCAGTATAGCCTTATGCAGTGGTAATTTGCTATCGAGATTTTAAAATTAGAAAATTCAGCACCCTCTGTATTTTTGTATGTGTATTTTACGGTTAACGTCAGCGATAAATTCACCATAAACTCTGAAGAAGCGCTAGATTTCACGATTTCATCTTAACACGTTTAGAAATTTGTCGTGCATATGCTAATTCCAACTGTTGTTCATGACATGCAAATATTAAAACCGTTTTCTCGCAATGCTTTAATATACCTTTTATCCCACGGCTCTTGTTCTACATCCATTCATGAAATCTTGGAGGTGAAAGCAGGTTTTCTGACGTTTTAAATAAATTCACAACTCCTATCCAGGCTATCTTGATTTTATAATAGCTATTAATGCACGTTTAGGATTGTTTATGTAATGCATCGATCTCCCAGATAGGAATAAATTTATTGTTATCGATTGTACAATAATCGGACACTGAACCTTTCACTGATGCTTCATTCGAGGACACAAAATATGTTCGGAGTCTGTTACGTCATTGCAGTGCATGACTGTTTTTAGCACATGGTCATTTGTTTGAGGTAATCCCTCTCATTGTCTGATCAGACTGTGCTTGAATGTGAAATATATTAGATGCCTAAAATATCAAGCTTTTTAATTTAATGAATAATTTGTTGTTTGGTCATACTATAATACCCGTATTACGTCTGACGTTACGGTATCATAATTATACACATTTCGAAAATGTTTTTCATTATAATATCTCTGTAGTATCGATTATAATCGAACACGGAACGATCTTCAAACCTTGAGAGTAGCAACTGAAAACTGCGTAACAAATTACCTGTACTTAAAATATGAAAATCAATTAATTGGTTTTGACTCACTTTGTTTGTTTCATAAACATACTCGCATCTTCATAAATGTCATTATAGGCTTGTTGCGTAATATACTAAAAATTTAAAAGCAATTTATTATGATAGATAGGAACCATAATTTCGGTATAGTCAAATGGCTGATTTCGGTGTTACATTGGCATCCAAACTTGGCACAGAGATAGCAGAAAAGGAGTGTGCCGTGATCACCGAATAGCGTAGCCTACATTCCTCCGTCTTTGCTGTAATCGATCCAGGGCCGTAGCTAGGCGGTGGCGAGATGGGCCCCCGCCAAGGGCGCAGGTATAAAGAGGGCGCAAAATTAACCATGAAAAATACAATTTTTTTTTTAGATTGGTGCAATTTATCAAGCAATAAAAATCCTAGATTTTATGAATTAATTATTTTTTAAGTAGTTCAATCGTCTGAAAATAAGGTGTTAGTACCTTGAAAGTCCAACACTTAGTTCATTTTCAAGTTGAGGTTTAGGTTTTCTTTGTTAATAACAGTGTTTTTATATTAAAATAATAAACAATTTTACAGAAATTAAAAAAAAATTGTTCATACCCCCAGTATTGGAGGGCGCAGATTTGTCAGCTCGCCAAGGGCGCAGAAGAATCTTGCTGCGGCCCTGAATCGATCACAAGTATCGATAACTTCTCGGCAGTTATAGAAATAGCAAAAAAGGAAGCACGCTATAAGAAATGAAGGAAAATCATAAACAAATTTAAAAAAAAATTAAGATTTTGAATAACATTTTTGTAAAAACTTCCTTGATTTATGTATGAATTCGCGTTTATTTAAACATTTTGCACAACCGAACAAATTTCGCGATATTTCGTGGATTTAATTTGCTTAATATTGGTATTTTACGCATGTGCAAACTAAATAATAGCTAAGTAAAGCTATTTGTGTAAAATTTCGTGCTTATCACTGTTACCAAAAAATACGGTCCCTAAATATAGATTATATCGTCCAACCTTTCATTCCAGTTAATGTTCATGAAACTGGCTGAACCCCTGCCTTAGAAAAAAATCCAAAGAGATACCGGAGGTTTGCGGGTCCATAAAGTGTTTTCCTCTATACTAGCGTTTCTGAACCTTTTTGAACCCGAGGACCTCTAAAATGTCTAAAAAAATTTACGGACCCCTAATTTTATATTCCATTTTTAAAAGTAGGCCATATATAGGCCTATATTCTTAATATTTGGGGCATTAATTATAGGTCATTATAACGAAATAAATCTAAATACATTTGTTAATTCGACGGAAACACAGTTATTGAATTGGAAGTAGCCTACACTATTGACAGTAAAATTATATTTTGAACAGACTTTAATATGTATTACCAATTTGAAAATATAATTAAGAATTATGTTATAGCTCACTTTTAATGAGACGGTTGAGCTTGTCGCCTCTTGCAGAGTTCCTGGATATTAGGCTCAATATTAGTCAAATTTAGTCGAAGATCAGCAGATACATTAAGGGCCTGTATTACCACATGCTGACAAATCCTCCAGATACGTGACTTCCAGATAGCTTAACTGGAAGATGCCGTGTAATACCACCGCTGATCTGCTACCGGCAAGAACGCAGTAAAAATTTGTAAAATGGTCCTTACATCGCTGAGCAGAGAGGTGTGTTTGTTGTAGTTCGCTAGTCCTCCGCTAGGTGCGGCAGCTCGGATTTGTATTTGTACAATTAAATTACATAACAACATATCGTTTTAAGTGCATTAATCTATTTGTTCAATTCTATTTCATTCATATGTGAGCATAAAATGACAATTTTATGTAAATTAAATCTTCCGGCTTCAGTTCTAAAATTCAGATGGCTAGGAAGCTTTCGGCTTGCGCCATCTTGTTTCAACCAAGATCCCTAACTAGCAGTTAGTACTTTGTCAGCCACTCCATCCTGCTGCTAGCTTATCTGGAAGTTGTCGTCCCAGACAGACTTTGTCAGGAGACCATAATACGCAATTCTTGGCCAACTTCCAGATAGGTTCTCTATCTGGTAGATAAATACGATATCTGGAGGTCGTCATACGGGCCCTAAGTCTGTTTATGTATTTTGTTTTTAGTTAAACGAGCGATGAAAATCCCTTCTCACAAAGATAGGTTGTTGAAAACTGCATGGCGCCTCTAATAACAAATTCCGACAAAGTCTTATTTTTCAGGGTTTTGAATGAATGAGGAAACCATAGACGTCAGTGCATGAGGGTTTGAAACTGTGGTTCGTAACTGCCAAAAGTAAGGACACTTGCAACAGGACCTGTATTTTCGAAGATTTTAAAAACTTTTACATCTAGTGTTCATTTTATATGAAAATTTTTTGTTTCTTTACTTCCCACTTGCTTTATGATATTTTTTAATTAATTATGTCTGCGGATCATCTGCACCATCTTCGCGGACCACCAGTGGTCCGCGGACCATAGGTTGAGAAACGCTGCTCTATACCACACAGGTGATACTGAATGGGATCAACTATTGTAGGCGTGATTGTTTTCAAACAATCTGTCGTACGGTCACGATATGCACTGTGAGCAAAATAATACAGTATTTTTTACGCGCATTTAACAGAACGGAAAGGAGGCTGTGGAAAAAAAATATGAGGTTAGCGCAGAGGCAGGAAACCGGAAAGCCGGGCCACGATAAACACATGAATATGGCGAACTTTACTGCGGGGTCACCTACATTCCAAGCAGAACCCTTTCATTTTATAGGTCACGGCTCTTCAGGTCACTTCACAAACTGAAATGAACAGGGTTACTGGATCACATCTCGTACTGTACAGTGAGTTCCATTACTCTTATTATCTCGAGCATGCTTCCATGTTTGGGATGTTACGGAACTGGGCACATTCATCTTTTCATTCGCCATTTTAAAAGCATTAGAGATCACAGGGCAAGGCATTTATGATCTAAATTTAGTGAAAAAATTACACAAAATTTGAAAAAATAACCAATAAATTTACCATTATTCCTTATAATTAGTTCTTTTTTTTTTAAAGTAATGAATTGCTAAAAGCTATTTAGTGGTTCACACTGCGTTATAAATGAATTTACAATATAAAACACATTTATTTTAATACTAAATAAGGAGCGTGAGTGTAAGAGGATATACCTGGCTTCCAGCCGCCCTCCTTATTTGCTAGGGGTATAAGTGAATAAAGAACAAATATGCCCATCAAATATGTGCCATTTAAAAAGAAACAAAACAATTAATGTTTTATTGCTACAAGACAAACTGCTGTGGTGATTACAGCAAACCTGAATTAAAATTAACAATGAACACTTTGCGGAGATTCTCATATAAAAACAATTCTCTGTTGTAACGATTTGTACATGGAAAGGCTCCTCTCTACCTGAAACATGACCTAAAAATGCCAAAAAAGACCTAACAGTTGCCAAAAAATGAGCTCTCTCTTGAACACACTTCTGCTAAGTGAATCTTCATCTTAATGGAATTCCATGTAGAAAGATTGAGCTTAAATTCTATTGAGCCAAAAATCGCATTTCTATACGTTCAGTTGTCGTTTGAATTTTTATATTGTTTTAAGGTGAAAGGAAGGTTGAATGTGCGAAATTTAAGCATTGGTTTACTTATTCTTCTTATTATTATTATTATTATTATTATTATTATTATTGTAATCGTCGTCATTATCATTATTACTATTATTCAGTTTGACAAATTATCTAAAAGGGGTGCGTACTGCGTATATCCTTCCAAATTTGTAGTTGGCCGAATAGACAACGTAGTCGAAGCAGTTTTGAGATACTGGACTTGCCCTTATTTATCTCTATCATTAGCTTAATGAAAAGTGTTCGCTACCTGTGTTTCCTGCTAATAAAAATGCGTTCACCACCATTTAAATACATTCGATTTGAACTGGATATGAACGTACTACTGTGCCGTAAAGTATATCTTTTCGTGAAGAGTAGAGTATCCCACATCCTGTTTAAAACGCCACAGCGGGTCATGACGATAATGTCGGTCAGATGAAGTGGAATCGCCTTCCGTTTAAGTACGTCCGGTTGTTACTAATAATACTAGTGATGTACTACTTTCCAAGATATCCGCTTAGCCTCTATACCGCTGAAAGCACAGGTAATGACATTTGCTTGATTGAAGTACAGCGGCAATGACAATGACATGATCAGAAGAACTTTTAACTAACCGAAGCCCCCTGAAATATGGTGGGAGAATGTTGCAATTATTGCTCTTTTATAAGGTTTGGTAGGTTTGTATAAAATAATGTAGTTCATGTGCACAGAAAGAAAACTATTTTTTTTTGTCAAATATTATTTGGAATAGGCCTAATCAATATTGGTATGAATATTTGATCAGCACCACCAATTACAGGAAGGGAGATCCCAAGTAAAAAATAATAATAATAATAATAATAAATAATAACAACAACAACAGAACATAATCTGAGAGCTCGAAAACAGGGTGCTTAGGAAAATATTTGGGCCTAAGAGAGATGAAAATGGAAACTGGAGAAAACTGCATAACGACGAGCTTCATGACCTGTACACTTCAACGAATATAGTAAGGGTAATTAAATAACGGAGGATGAAATGGGCTGGACATTTTACGCGCATGGGGGAGGAAAGATATCTAAAAAATATTGGCTGGGAGACCCGAAGGGAAAAGACCACTGGGAAGACCTAGACATAGGTGGGAGGACAATATTAGGATAGATTTAAGGGAAGTAGGATTTGTGGGGGATGGTTGGATGGAGTTAGCACAGAATAGGGCTGAATGGCGGGCTCAATTAAGCTCGGAAATGAACCTTTGGGTTACATAAAATAGATAATATTCCTTTAGCTTGCTTAGAAATTGTCTATTGCCATTAAGTGAGTAATAATAACAATAGTATTATTTAACTTGAAAGTTAAGACTATAAGGTGTTTTCTTTAACTTCATCAGAGACTAACAACATATTAAAATATATTGAAATACACAAAATATATTAAGTAATAAGCCTAAAACTCATTAAATGATATACTATTCTTCAACATTAATAGTAGTTTACTGATTTAAAATTACTGAGAGGGTCTCAGGATCGTTCCGTGTTCGATAATAGTCGATATCACACCGATATCGAAATAAAAATCAGTGCCGAAATGAGTGTCATTATGATACCTTTACGTCACAGGTAATAAGCTTGTTATAGAATGATAGAACAAAAAGTTATTATGCGCCTGTCATCTTGCGTTTAGGTTACACGCTTGACACGCCCGCACTGACAGGATGCCAAGCTGCCAGGCGCGGTGATTCGTTGTAATAAGAAGAATTTTCCGAGGCGTGGTTTTCTTTTATTTCGGATGCCTTTTACACAAAGTAGACTACAGGTGGAGTACTTTAAGGGCGTTATCTTCCTATGCTTAATAATTCATTTCCACAGTGGGTAGTGTAATTTCAGGGGAGGAGTTAATGCGTTGTTGATCTAAGACGAAGGGCGTGATAGGAACGAGACTGATGATAAAAGACACGATAATCGAGCTTTATCGATTCGTATCGAACGCGTTACGAAACCCCTGCCAGGTAGACCACCTCGGTTATTTTTAACTTCACATGAGCTTATCAACGCTTTCCAGCGATTGATTTTTTGATTAGCTGATTGAAGTGCTGTTACTGCTAAATCGACATTCAGAAGCCTATAAAACTTCACCTTGTGCCTTGCAGTTTTCTAAGTAAGTTATGAATGAAATGTTATTGGGCGTCTGCTTGGGCTATTGCCGTAGTATACATTTTTTTAAACTCAGTTGTTCATACTCCTTTTAGCTACAAGGCCATATCAGGATTTCGGGATCTGTGTATACAGTAGGGTAGGCCATGGAACTATTGATTGTCAATTATTTCTATTAAGCTATTGGTGTATTTTATGGAGTAAATTTCATCTGATATTAATTTAAATGGATATGATACAGGATGCAGTGGTGAGTGATTCATGGTATGTAAATATCCAATTCGGCTAGGAGCTTCCTTGGGCCCTAATTTCATTGCTTTTTTTTTAAAAAAAAAATAAGATATACAGATCGTGCCTATGGTAAATGCGTATTTTGTATTCGTATCTGACAAAAATTGACTTTATTTATATGCATGATTTTATATCACGATAAAAGGATGTATCACTGGGAGCGGAGAGGTTAGAAAAAATTGGGAATTAGGGAATTACCTGATTTTCTATGCTTAACTTTCTTCACGTATTCAAACCGGTGTTTCTCTATCAGTTTGTGTCCTCGGCACTCGTTACAAACTGCTTTAATTTTTACTGTCACGCGTTACACCTTTAGAATAGATTTGCGAAGTTTATCTATATACAGTATTTTTTCTTCAATATGCGATACTGCAAGTTTCTTGGTTTTCACACTTGGATCATCGATGGAAGTGTTAAATGCGCATTGCAAGAGATTTGGCAACCCCGGAGCAGCCTCAGCCTTGAATAACATCGCTCCCTCTAATGACGTCATCTGAGAGTGCGATGGTACCCACAGAGTTATATTGCAATTGCCAATTGCCTCATTCTTCTCTAGTTGTGCGTATCACTGATTAAGGTGACCTATACAAAAAATAGATATCTGTTATTTATGATCACTTTTTTATTCCTACAGGTGTATTAGTTGTAAGTTTTTACATAAGCAATCTAAAGCGATATGGGCGTTTAAAAATGACTTCAACCATGATTTATTGGTTGAACGATATTATCGCATTTATGGGGCCACATTTGCGCCAAACCAGAGGGATACCACCAGGACAGTGGTGGCTTTGGATTTAAAAAAAAAATCACTTATGACAAATGCAACCTTCAAGTTGATTCGTAACATTTTATTTGTACTTAATAATAATAATAATAATAATAGTAATAATAATAGTGTTAATTGCTAGCAGTATAGATAAAAGACACAAATATTGATTTTACAATAAATAAAACCTAAAGGAGGCCTAAATATATCCAATATTCAAGTAAATATAATATTATTAATAATAATCTAGCATAACGGTATCTTTGAAAGATTGGCCAGTAGAGTTCAGAATAAAAATTACAAAGAAGGAAGTTCTGTACATTACAGAATTTAAGAGCAGACATCTTTTGTTAACTTCAAGTTACGAACTTTTTTTAGCAGGGTTGGAATGTTTAAAACAAGTGTTTAAAACATGTTTAAAACAAGTGCTTGTGTTTTTTTAAGTTTGTTTAAAACGTTATATATATATATAATAGGCCCTGTACATTAAAATGGTTGTTTTAAACAAAATGAACAATATAAACTTTTTTTAAAACGAACAACATTGTTGTAAACATAAAAAACGTTAAAAAAACACGTTTAAAACAACCAACATTGCTGTTCTCATAAAAAACGTTTTAAACAAAAAACTGTTTTTGTTCTTTAAAAAAAAACATGTTTTTTTCCAACCCTGTTTTTTAGTTCTAGATTACTGAGGAATTCATACAAAAATATACCGCTAGTACAAAAAAACTGCATATCTACGTAAATCGGCAAGTTAAAAATAAAATAATGTTTAAGCTTTTGCTACTTGTAGGATTTAGGAAAGTAGAAAGGACATGAAAATTTTCGTGTGTCGTTCTTATCGATTTAGGAAAGTAGAAAGGACATGAAAATTTTCGTGTGTCGTTCTTATCGCGCAAGTTCTCGGTTTTTCAAGACTGTTCAGACACACGGCTCTTTCTTTCTCTGTTTCTCGCTCTCGTTGATAAGACGTTCTGGAAAACTTATTTCCGGCGAAAGCTCTAGAATGTTTTTTTTCTTTTATTCGTCCTAATAGCATCCTTGTTTGTGGAAAGTTTAGAAACCTAACACATACTTAGGGGATGAAATATGTGTTTACGACACCAAAATGTTTCAGGGTTTGTAAATTAAGTTCAACACTAATAACCTCCCCTGACAGCTGAGGAGGACATTGTTTGGTTTACAACCCCCAGTGGTATTAGTACAGGAAGTGTCAAATAAATCAAGAGAAGATGGAACATTCCGCAAAATATGTTTAGTAAACGCAGAAGAGGCAGAATTCTTTATTTAGAATTACAGCTGCATAGAAATATAGGAAGGCGCCTGTTAAATATCAAAGGAGACTTAAATGATGAAGGATGCCTTAAGGTTATTTCACTTTTGGAACCGTCACAGTTAAAATCATTCATATATTGTAAAATCAATTCACAGTTTGTCAGTAGTTGCCAAATTACTTCCAGTCCTTTTTATGTTTAATATGTTGTTCTTCTTACTAAATTTAAAGTTGCATATATGTTTTTCTTCATACTTCACTTCTTGTAGCACTTGTTCAATATAAATGTATTAATTATTATTGTGGTCGCTGGTGACCCTGGCAGTTAAAAAGCGACCTTAAATAAATAAATTTAAAACAAAAATATATATATATAGGAAGGCACTATCTGCTCAGGAAATATTTGCATTAATAAGTCATATTTAGTGATCAATCGCCCCTGTGATTTGGTCTTCACGGGATTTTTTTAAGGGAGAATGTTTTAATTTGTCAAAATATTCATCAATAAAAATAATACTAATAATTGCCACCTCATCCTGCATAGACTTTGGGAAGTTACAACTTTATATTATCTGAGGCAACTTCTTCGTTGGGGGAAACAACTAGACATAAAATAAAATACAGCACATAGTGTTCGTGCCTAATCCGAAAATCTGTACCGACAAAGAACAGGTGCGCTTGTAGTCGCGTGGATTTCACCAATGTTACCACTGCCATTGACCACTTCTCAAGTAAAGTAAACGTGCTGTGGTACGTATTTGGCAACATTGTACTGGACTTCAGACAAGTGTGAATACGCCTAATTATCTTTCTTTTCACTGATTGACAGGTCGAAGAGGATTAGGGTGGCAGCAGGTAGAGGCAGTTCTTGGAAAAATAAGTCTTTAAGAAGTGGCACCAACAGTATTTTCTTCTTACCATCCCGTTGAAACCATCTCGCATGATGCGGAAATTAAAATGCAATTTTAAATCCCTGATCTTCCGGTGTATAAGATGACGATTGGATGAAGATGTTCAGTAATTCAGATATTTCCATATTCTGTTCAGTAGTAGTTAATAATGCTAAGTGGGTGGTATGTAATCGTAGGGAAGCTTATTTATGGTTTTTAGAAACCATGGACCGTGAAGGATGCGACAGTAAGCATTGTTCTGAAGACAACGCTCCTGGTGTATTTTCTGAAATTGAATATCGTTACATCTCAGAGTTGGGAACGCCTGGTTGCCTCCTCCTTTGCTGCATTCCAAATTTATTCCGGACAAACGGGTAAGGGCGGAGTTCTGAAAGGAAATGCTTGAGGTGCGTCTTGTCTACCTACCTTCGCGCACGGCTCAAGATCAGCCGATGGATGATGATGGGCTGTGGTTTTTGTCCCTCCAGCCACTTCCGGTGAATCTTTCAAATGCAGCTGCCTCCCAAACATTTACTAAATTATCCAATTAACCAAGAGCAAAAACGCCCATACATGGGTTGTAAGATCAAGTAGAAGGATCGAAAATCGAAGGCTGGAATTTATGAAGTAGTCCTTTGTTAGGGCAGGAAGGAGGGAACGGATGGGAATCTAAAGTCGGTTGAATTTCTTGCTGTATATTTTTTGCCTTGGGTAATGAATGGCAATATATATCTCCGTTTATTGTAAGTACATCGTATGTGGCATCCGCTTTTGTAGCAAGTTTTTATTTTTATTTTTTTCACCCTAGCTGAACTCCGCATGTCTTGATTTATTTGGTATTTCCTGTACGTCTCACTAAATTTAAGACATGCTCCAGCAATAATTAAATTGTAAGTTATTGAAGACATAAAAATCCATTTCTGCAATAGGAAATTATTTTGTCGCATTTTTCTTTGTAATTTTCTTGATATCTATCTAATAAGTTAACAAAATTACAAACGTAATTAGGTTTTTCTATCCCTTGATAAAATAAATCATAATACAAAATAAAGAAATTAAAACAGTATAACTAATCTCTTACAGCAAACTATTGCAGAACTCTAAAAAAAAAAAAAAAAAAAAAAAAAAAAAAAAAAAAAAAAAAAAAAAAAAAAAACAATGAATTTAATTTTGGGCAGGTTTTCAGTTTATATAATTTTTTTCTCCACAGAATCTGAGGGGAATCAAACCCAGGTTTTCAGCTCTGTACGCAGATCATGCTCAATCCCATTCCTAATATAGGCCTATCTCTAGACATCTATCAACCTCCGTACATACATATGTAAGTTACTTATTTTTATACTAAGTTTTGCATTACATACCCAGGCAGTCAAAGGAATAAACCATTGTAAGTCCGTGTTTCTTTACATTAATTGATCTGATCAAGTCGGTCTTGGTTTCCGCTTTCCAAAACAAAAGCAACGTTGCAGTTGTGTTATTGTATATTGTATATTGTAATTAGATCTTGCAACGCCGCGTTTCACTCCACGCGGAATAGACGAGTTGCAGTCAGGAGACATTCTTAGATTTTGATTGGCTGAAGTAACTAGCTGATTGGTGCGGTAAAAATAAAGAGCATGGGTTGAACTGTCATCAACTTTTCTTCCTAACAAAAGGAAGCCGTCTGGGTATGTAAAAAATAACTGGACTATAACAGGGGTGATTTTAATTTCAGTTTATAATATTGCGATAATTAAGTCTATGGAAGTAACCAGCTGACTCAGTATGATTATGTAAGGCAAGGAATTTGTGATGAATAATACCTAGTATCTGTTTTAAGGGCCGAGGGGAGGATTCAGTTTTCCTACCATAAACATCTGGGTTTCTTGTAATGAGTTTTGTTTTTGAGAGCTTAATGAAACTTCAAATTTTGAGTTGGGAAAACGGGCTTGTTATAAGAGTGGAAAGTACGATGAAATCCACCGGAATGAAGGTTGATGTAATTGGTTCTGGCGGAGATCGAAGCATTACGTCATGCTGATGGCTCGCACAGCAGTCTCCGTCCGGGTCATGCACACCGGACTCGGACGAAGAGGGCATTCGGCCCTTTCAAGGTGGCCGCCGTCAGACCAGACAATAAAGTGGCTGGCCAATTATGGTAAGTTCGGTGAACCTCTCCTAGTCGGCGTGACATTACTGAACGTCATTGCTACAAATAGGCAGAGTGCGATGTTGCCGATATAGGAAGAATGTCGTCTGCTCCTTGCCTGCGTCATTGTGGTATTTTTAAAATATGGAAACGCTCCCCCTTCAATATGTCTAACATCCTGTTTTCTGCCACCAGATTGCGGCGTTATGTTGTACGGTGGATATTCTTCTAACAAGAAAGTTCGTGAACCGAATTCGCTAGATTAGGGCTTAAGCGAAGTAAATAAATACAGGGTGTTAATGAATAACACCGAAATATTTTGCCTGTGTATAGAGGGGACATTGACGAGCAACTTTTATTATGAGATTTTTTCTCTATGACGTAAAATGTGTATGCTATAGGGAATCAAATTTGGAGTTCGTAAGTCAATAATGAAGCGAAATAGGGATAAAATTTTCATTAAATTGACTTTACGCCTTCTTAGTGATCGATAAAAACCTGATTCTTAATCATTCGTCAGCAACTGTATCATAATTTAGTGTTTCTATATTCTTCGAAATTTACCGACTAATCACATGAGTGGCCGCCACTGCATTAGTATTAGTTTTATTATTATTATTATTATTATTATTATTATTATTATTATTATTATTATTAACTCCAGTGTTAACATCGAAATATTTTACCTGTGTATAGAGGGGATATAGACAAGCAACTTTTATTAGATTTTTGTTCTATGGATTTAATTTTTCCAGTTACAGCATAAAATCTCCCAGGGCCTCCACCGACTTCTAACATTAAAAAAAAAAAATGCAAAACATAGGAAATTCGTTGTCAACATTGGAGTGGCGGCCAGTCATGTGATTAGTCTGTAAATTTTCAAGACTATGGAAACACTAAATTATGATATAGCTGTTGATGAATGATTAAGAGCAGGTTTTTATCGATCACTAAGAAGGCATGAAATCTATTTAAAGCAAATTTTAACCCTATTTCGCTTCATTATTGACTTACGAGCACAAAATTGTAATGACTTTAATGCGTAGCATACACAATTTAGGTCATAAACAAAAAATCTCCTAATGAAAGTTCCTTGTCTGTCCCCTCTATACACATTTGAAATATTTCGGCGATATTCATTAACACCCTGTATATCAGTAGCAGTGAAAAGGTTGAAAGACTGAAATACTGCTTAGAAACTTCGTCTTACATCAGAAATTAGTTTTAAAGCATAATTTGTATATGTTATCGCTAAACAAGAAAACAGTTTACTTCACAAATAAGGCGAATAATGCCTTCCAGAATATGCAGAATTAGATAAGAAACAACGCAGTTCAGTCCTACCAACTTTCCGTCCGTGAATATAACCTCTGCAATTCAAGCTAAACCAAATCTGATCACACCAAATATGATTCAGTTTGGGTAATGTTTGTGTCATGGACGTAAGATGATTACAAACGGTATGCAACATGATTCAGTTTATATTCTTCGTCACAGAGTGCGAGATAATTGCAAACATAGACGAAATGTGATCCTAGAAAATGACTTCATTCAGCTAACTACCGAGAAATGGACATCTGTTGAAGGTGACTTTGACATTGATAACTTAGCACTCCGTATATTCTCAGTGAACTTATTTACTTACTCAATGGCAATAGACAATTCTTAAGCAAGCTAAAGGAATATTATCTATTTTATGGAACCCTTATCTATTTTATGGAACCCGAATGTTCATTGCCGCGCTTACCTGAGCCCTATTCTGTGCTAACTCTATCCAATCATCCTTCGCAAATCCTACTTCCCTCAAATCTATCCTAATATTGTCCTCCCACCTACGTCTAGGTCTTCCAAGTGGTCTTTTCCCTTCGGGTCTCCCAGTCAATACATTTGAGATATGTCTTTCCTCCCCCATGTGCGCAACATGTCTAACCCATTTCATCCTCAGTGATTTAATTATCCTTACTATATCCGGTGACGAGTAGAGGTCATGAAGCTCGTTATGCAGTTTTCTCCAGTCCCCATTTTCATCTTTCTTAGGCCCAAATAATTCTCAGTGAAGAAGGCTTAATACGATCGGTTTATTTAGTAACATGTTTCAGTTATTTTACATTGTGAATTCATTATACACCTATTCAGACTTAATTATGTCCATCAATTTAGATTTATTGGTACACAAATGCGATCAGTTTATTTACAAACATGTCTCAGAATTTTGACACAATTAATTCATTATACAATCCCACTAGGCATAATGATGTCGATCAGTTTGAATTGTTGGGTTTAATTGAGCAACTCGGACAACATCCAGTCTAGATCTGATAGTCTGATAGCGACAGATGGATGCTTTCATGTCTTGAAATTCAGACGAATTCTAGAGATTACTGGTATCAGACTTATCGATATCAGTCTCACAGTACAAGTACTGTCGCAATTGATATATTTAAGCAATTAAGGTGAATCACCTTGTTAAAACGAGTCAAAGATAAGGAATAAAATATTCATTCAGTTACAAGCTTGGATAGTGTTGTATAGTGTGTAAATCAATTCTACCTATTCCCTCGAATTTTGGTTATTATAAAATTTGCTATCAACTTAATAGCCTTGTCATCTCTAAATCTATAGTCGTCAATATTAACACATTAAAATATTGTAGGTTCAATATTCTGTGGGATGGACGATATATATTTCGGCTTTTATTCCGCCATCTTCAGGCCCATTTTCTTTTTTCAGAAGATCTTATCTCACTTGTCGATCCATTTGATCAGTTGAAATGGATACAAACCAGACTGAAGGCATACACTTTTTATTTGATGGAAATTTGCAGCATGAATTTTTCTTCGGATGACTACATTATTTTAAGAAATATAGTATTTTAACGATATATGGTTTATATTTGTTTTAATGTTAGAGTGTATTTATGTAAACGTAAGTGATTTTAATACCAAAGGAGATTTTCATACTTACAGCACTTGGAATAGAGAGGCTTTGAACATACCTGCTCATCGAATAAGTAAATTTAATAAATCATTTATGGTGCTTGGTCTTAAACTGTATAATCGCTTCCCTGCTATGATTAAACAGATAAATAATGTCAAGGGTTTTTGGAAACATGTTAAGATTATTTTAAGTTATATCTGCCCATATAACAGTGATGTTTTTTTTTAGCAATGGGTAATTATGGATGATTTATTTTTGTGTGACGAATCTTATAGCCTTGCAATCTGCAAGATTATTATAAAAAAAAATAAAACTGTAATCTCCAAGATAATGCACTACATTCTCAGATGCAACCAAGATTGTTAAAGCTCTTTACGGGCTTTTTAAATGTTACATTTCTTACGATAGACGTAAAAAAATAGTCACGTTTGACTGAAAACCGCTGCCCAGTCCGTCCCAAATGTTTCCAAAATGGCTGCACGGTAGGCACTAAAATCGTTATTTCACAAATATTAACGACTGACTTAAAATAGAGTATGACGTAATGGTAAAATCTAGTTTTTCCACTTGTTTTATAAATAACTAAAATAAAATCGTTAAAAAGAAGGTACAAAAGCTTTCGAAATCGCTAACATGCACAGCAAGCATGTTTCTGCTACTTATATTGCAGTGTATCATGCATTACTTTTTCTGGAAAAGGGAACCTGTATTCCATGCCATTAGTAACCGTGTGACGTCATGAACACGTAAGCGCAAGTACGTAATAGCCCCGTGCACAAACACACTTTTATCTTAATCACCAGTTCGGCAACGTGTCGAGTATTACTAAGTATCACTTATTATTTGCACTGGTATTCACCGGTTTGCAACAAAAACTAGCAAAAATAAAACCGATAAAAAGTCACACAAGCATGCATTTGAAATGAGAATAAATTAACATCTGCGCAGTTCACACCTACGTTAGATTAACTGTACTTGCAAATAAAGACAGGTTTAAATCGATTTTAATAAATGGAATGTATTTCAAAATTTGTCATCATTTACCCATATACAGTAGTTACTCCCGTTCCACTGTGGAAATACTGTTTTAAAATGCATTTATACCACCAACTGGCAAAAACATGCCAAGCAGATTTTGTAAAACATACTGTAATGAGGTGTGTGACCATTTCTAATGGATTGTACACATACATTGAAAAATGTAATTTTGTCGCCCAATAACTTTGTGTGACCGAGCGAGATAACGTCTTGGAGTCGCAGGTTCAAATCCCGTGGCCGGCCAATTTGACATGGGTTTTTTCATGATTTCGCCAGTCCTAAAGGCAAATGCCGAATTGGATATTTACATACCATGAATCATCCTCACCATTTCATCCTGTATCATATCCATTTAAATTAATATAAGCTAAATTTACTCCATAAAATACACTAATAATAGAAAAAATTGACAGTCAATAGTTCCATGGCCTACCCTACTATATAGACTCAGATCCCGAACTCTTGATAGACTATGGCCTCGTAGCTAAAAAGAGTATAAACGGAGCTGAAATTATTTTTTAAAAAATATAATAAAATAAAAACTTTGTGTGGTAGTCTAGTGTAAGAAGACATAAAGAAAATTAAATTCTTGGATGAATTGAAGTTTAAGATGTGGCTCAGGATAAATCTTGCGTATGTGATAGGGTTGCCACCTTTTGGTAAGGCTAAGGCGGGACAATTATCGAATATATGCATATCGCCGATCTTCATACCTAAATTTGTACATGGGACAATTTATTAATAAGAGAAAGATGGTATACATTCGTTACAAAGCCAAAACTGAATAGGCTATGTAACAGTAACAAGAAGTATGTAAGAAAAGACTAGGAAAATAATAATAAAAATATATAATGCGTCCCTCTTAGGCATAATTCGGGACGCTGAAAATGTTCTTAAAATGCGGGATGTCCCGCCAAATTCGGGACAGGTGGCAACGCTAGTATGTGACAATGATTTTGTCCCCAGTAGTTCCCTTTCCCTTTTAAAGAGCTACACGACATTTATACGTTTTCATATCGCAAAAGGATGACGATGCACGAACATTTAATTTGAATGAGTGCATATTTATGAGGACAGGGAACAAGCGGAGTCGCTTCGCTGTTGAGACTACTTTTAAAAATTGCTATGTCATATCCGTCGAAACATCGATTGGTAATTCCAAGTTCTTCAACCTATTAGAAATGTCATTATCTGATGAGTGAAAAAGCATTTTCCTCATTTTTCGCATTAGGTATTCATTCTTGAACACATCCTCTATATTATTCACACGTTTCGCTTTGATGTTATAACATTTTATGTGGTGGAGATGAGCCTCCCGACAGCATTTTTTTACGTTTATTATACATGCAATTAACGCTTGGAGCCCCTTCTTTTGTTTCATTTCTGTTCTGTCGTACTCATGCTACCATTTTTGTATACGAGTCAAATAAATTACGGTACGCTAAAAACAAAATTATGCCAATATTATTTTATAAGTTGCAATATTGAAAACACAGTAAGTCAGAAGGACGTGGTTCTGCACATAATACACATAAAAAATAAATGCTGGCAATTGAAGGTTTGATTAATTTTTCAAGAATTAAAAAAAATTCATCTATCGATTTCTCCTGTACTTTTAGAAGTAACTCATTAAATTTTGAAATAAATAATAATATTTATTATTGCAAAAAATTGCAATAAATAATATATTTTCTTATTATTTATTACAAAATGGATAGTACAGATTTAACAGTTTGTTCCTTCCGTACAAATGCTGGACTTGTTCGTCTTGGCTGAAAAGAAACGGACGTCCGGTTTTTGTAAAAAAACTTGATTTCCAACTGGCTTCTTCTTAGGATCTGCCTTGTTTTTGAAGAAACACATTTTACCACCAGATAGCTTTACTACAGTAATTTTCAAATGGGAAGCGTTTTCCTTCACCGCCAATCACGTGTACGAGCTAAAGTAGTACCGCTATCAGGAAGGGTCTTCCTTTCGTCTCGACGTCTCTGATTGGACCGCGTATCTAAGCAAGGAGAAGAGCAAAACGCTTCCCATTTGAAAATTACTGTAATAGAGTACGCGTATGTAAAAAACACATAAACTGAAAAAGTTCATTTTTGGACTTGTCCGGTTTTTTGTAATAAACCCTTTAATTACAACATGATTTTGTAGAACACTTATCGCTCAATAATCCAAACTGTTTGAGATTATCAGTAGAATGTTTTGTTTTGTACATCTTAAAATTCGTAAAAGTCTGCTCTAATTTTGTAAGCAAATAGCATGTAACCTCCACGAAATTATAATACTCTTGTATTTGGAAGGGGATTCGATGTCTAGGCCTTTCCTAAAATGTGTCAGACGTGACTCGGAGCACGATATGTTGTGAAACAAGAAAAAAATTATAACTTTAGTATTCATCCTAAACAGAGTAAAATGTAAGACAGGGTCAAATCAATTTGAGGTAAATAGCGAACTTGTTTCCATACAAGTCGTTGCTATTATCCATATCTTTTCGTTGTTTTCGTACTTACGAAATGTCGCTCTCAAAACTAGTTGTCACTTAGTTTAAGGGTTTCTTAGATAAGCCTACACTAATGTGAATATAGGCCTATTGCTATATATTGCTAACCAGGAAAAATTGAGCTGGCTCTATCAAGCGGTCTAAAATGAAATTTGGATCTGACAGAAAGCCAATGATTAAAAATAATTCAATACCTTAAAATTATTCTTGATTCACAATAATTTCATACAGAAAAGGAGCAAGATGGGTCAAAGCCTGTCACTTGTTCTTCACTTCCTTTCTACGGATCTGTAGTCAACGACGCTAATAATAATAATAATAATAATAATAATAATAATAATAATAATAATAATAATAATAATAATAATAATTCCTCGAGACTATAGGAACCAATTCCTGATTAAATATCGCATAGCTCATGCATTTGAATTTTTTTACGGAACACCCCGAAACCAGTTGATTTTGTCTTTTTATTTTTCAAAGTGTTGTGTCAAAGAAATAACGGAAATAATACATTAATACGGACACAATGCCTATAAAATGCAGCTAAAATATCACTCACTTTTATATGTTTTTAAATTTTTACCCAAGCTGAATTTTAATAACGTAGAAGTAATATTTAATCATGATTATCATGACCATTTTACAAGAAAAAAATTAAGTCTACTAGACACGGAATAGAAGGGGTTAAATATAATTTCTTTTAGTTTTAATGAAATTCAACAGTTAACGAATTTTGAATTATATAAAAACAATGTTTATCGCTTGCTCAAGAACAAATATAAATAATAACAATGCATTTTAATGGTCTCTTTAAATATATGGAAATTTATTTGCGCAGTGTCAACGAATTAAATTAATTATTTTGTCATCAGTTTGTATATATTTGTAAAAATGGCCAAAATGTATTTATATGGGCTTTAAGGCTCATGAAATCCTTCTATTATTATTAATAATAATAAAAAAGTATAACGCCTTGAGGATAGAGATTATCAAGAGGGGCTTTGGCAGTTAGTTCCTCATGGAAATTGTGTAATTCAGGCTTCGTGCTTCCGCGTATAGTGAGGCGATTTAATACAGTTTCTTCACCGCATTTCATTGCTGGCGTTACACAAAACCTCTTTGTCCCTGCCTTTTACACAATCCATCCTGTGCACATTTCTGCAATAAACGAAGCAAATATTTATGTTTACGACAGCAGGTAGGTGGAAGAAAATGTGTGAACTCATAAAACATACAAAAAATTGTTCTCTTTGCTTCTTGCAAATATTTCAGTGAACTGTATGAATTAGTGACAAAGTGTCAACTTGCCGTAGTTATTTTTAAGCTTCTCCAAACTACTTATAAATAAATAAATAAATAAGACTGATTACTCCCATAAAGGCAAATGCCTCCTGCTAATCTCAGGGTGAGCTCGGAGGATTGCTGGATAGGTGAGCTAGTCTTATGCCCGGTTTCTACAAACTAGTGAATTACATATGGGTAAATTATCCATGGACAAATTAGTTCCATTTAACCCACAATGATATAATGAGCAAGGCCTTGGAGTTGTACAGTTAA
Source organism: Ectobius pallidus (assembly GCA_964059195.1). Classification (NCBI taxonomy): domain Eukaryota; kingdom Metazoa; phylum Arthropoda; class Insecta; order Blattodea; family Ectobiidae; genus Ectobius; species Ectobius pallidus. Next base: position 160,831,272 of record CAXKWD010000005.1, on the reverse strand, counting down.
TTTAATTCAGAAGGCTTTGATTCTCATTGTTTAAATATTACTATTGATCCTATGAAAGGTTAAATTTTATCCAGCCATCCATGAAAGGATAAATTAACCCGAAGATTTACCCTTGGAAAGATCTAGCCCAAGTTTGTAGGAACATTTTTTCTGTCATTTTCATATTTATCCAGAGGACATTTATCTAGAAACTCGCCACAAGGGTATGTGATTGCTATCTTTAAATTATTTGTGTTTGTGTGGTGTTATTTTTGTGTAAATTGTGTCCATTGGATAATTTACCCATGGGTAATTCGCGAGTTTATAGAAACCGGCCATTAACGAGTTTAACGAGTTAGTGATTTCTTACTAATTAAGCAAAATACCATAATAATCACTATACTGATAAGAAATACAATACAAAATATACTCTACGGCAGTGATTCCCAAAGTGGGGTCCGCGATGGTCTTTCAGGGGGTCCGCAGGCGGCTTAAGAAGAAATAGGATACCCGTAATTTTATCAAATTACATATCTTCTAAAGCAGCTTCACTGTTCACATTAAGGAGTAAACTCTGTTTGTTACCACTGACAGTGTTATTTTGTCTATTGAATTTAATACATTTGAATCAAAGTATTTATTTAGTTTTTTTTTCAAAACCCAGAGGGGGTCCGCGAAATTTTATTTTTTTTCAAGGGTTCCGCGGACTGAAAAGTTTGGGAACCACTGCTCTACGGTAACTCAACTAATTTAGGATCTTTTAGTGCCTTTCCTACTTGTTCCCATTTCCTTCTATCTCTGGCTACTCGAGTCCTGCTTTCTCGCTGTTTCGACCAGTCTGGTTTTGGGACGACCCACACTCTACTTGCCTATCTTGGGGTCCCATATTTTTGCTGAGTAGGCCCAAAATTTTGCGTTCAGTCGTACCTCCCCACTTCCATTTCACCACCTGTATGCCTATCTTCTTCTTGGCAATCACGTTTCGAGCTCGATCATTTCAAGAAATACCCAATATCCTTTTTTCAATCTTCTGTCGGAGACTTGAGGAATGTGGTGCATGTATAATACAAACAAAATTGCCAGACACAGAGGCAAGGAAGATCTTGATGGATGCAGCTGAAATGAAAGGTGACCCATGGGCTCCGGAGCTCGCTTTCTGGACCCAGAAAGGCCCCTACAAGGCTTTCACCGAAGTACACTGGTTTTAGAAAGGAAAGACCATCAGTGACGGTTCAAATGGAAATATATACAATGAGAGCCAGTAAATATCCAATCCAGTCAATCTAATGATACAGGATGAAAGAAAAACATAATACTGAATTTGTAAGAAGTGAAAGATCTGTTAATGAATGAAGATTAATGTAAATTTCAATATATGACCAGGGGTATAGCCACTGGCCCAGGAACCCTGTGTTAAATAAATGGGCAGTTAAAGAAAAATACAAAATAACTTCGAAGATCCCGGTGATGTCAGAAAAGACTTAAGGCGACAGAACATAAAAATAAATATATCTCTAGTTTGATCGTCATTATCTCTTATTTTGCAATACCTTCCATTATTTTTTTCAAACGCCGCCTTTCAGGCAAAATGGAAGCCAGTCTCAAATTAATTAATGACTGTTTCATAAACAGAAGCAGCTCCTCGATTCAGATAGTTCCTTATTATGTCTTCTAGGTCCTTGCACTCAGTTTCAGCATTTCTTATATGAGAGAAACTATGGAGGTTCGAAGTATAGAATCCGGAATTCCAGATCCGTAATCAGCAACGATAACACAAATATGATCACAGAGGTAGTTAAAGTACTGCAGTGGAAATATACAATCTGATAAGTTTCACTAGTTCATTAGATGGCTTTGCTGTTTGACTAGAAATTTCTCAAAGAGAAAACAGGATCCAAAGCAGATTTTAATGAATTCTGTTGTTTTCCATACTCATTAAATACATTTCTTTATCAGTTGACAGTATAATAAAAGGCTTATCAAGTAGTATAAAATGAAATAAATACAAAGAAGCTATATTATGTTTATTCATTCGGTGAAAGATTCTCAGGATACTCGTTTTATAGAAGATTTGAGCTTTGAGATGCCATCAATATCTTTTGTTGCTGTTGTCCCAATACTGTATTACTGTATGTCTTATGTTCATTTTAACTCACGCTTTAATTCTAGTGATTATTTTATTTAATAATAATAATTAGGGACCGGATTCTTAGGTTTTTACCTATTTTTTTCCTTGCTTACAAAACAAAAAGCGCTCATACACTTTTTCGAATCATGTCCGTAGGATTCACCCACATTAATTCTGTGGCACCTAAAAATACCTAAATGGGGTATAAAAACCTAAATATACCTAAACGGGATATAAAACCTAAAATATCTAATTTAGGCTACTTTTTATTGTATTTTTTGCTTGTCAGTTGAGAAATCGATATTTTGCGGAGAGACAATAATTTTTGTCGGGTTGAAATTAATACCACCAGCGTTTCGTTCAACCCATTGTCGTCTAGGATGGACTGTATCAAGAGAGGAAGTGTGGAGTCCCGGCGTATTCCTTTTAAAATATTCGTACGAACAACCATTGTTGCCGTGTATGAGCAAGGGTATAGAATTCTGTGTTTTAAAGCGTTTGTTTGCCTTTAGTACTGTCTTGTTATTCACACTGAGTGGTCACACTGTGTTTTAAGAAGACGTGTTAATGATGTATTGAATTGTATGTAGCACATTCAAATTCTTTAAACCAATTATTCTACCCGAAAACGATATTTTGGATAAAAAACCTAAAAAAACTATTTCACCTAATGGAAAACCTAAAACAGTGTTTTTAAAAACCTAAAAATCCGGTCCCTAATAATAATAATAGTAATAATAATAATAATAATAATAATAATAATAATATTACAGGTAGAAAACCCAAATACAATGTCCATGACAAAAATACAATACATACAAAATAAAAACAAAAGACACAAAATATAAAAATACGCAAAAGATACATTACTGCAATTTAATAAAAAGAGAAAGAAATTCCTAGCCACTTCTGGGTTCCAGCAGTTGCCAGGTTTCTTCTCTAAACACGGCACTTAACGCCTTTGTTAATAAAAACATTTAGGATAAGAAAGAAAGAGAGAGGAGAATGTTTGGCATGATACATTAAACCAATGCATTAACTACAATTTATTGTAACTACGTTTACAAATTTCAATTCATTATAAAATTAACTTCAGCTGAAGCATTTTTAAATTCATTTTCGGAGATGCTATGACATTAGACTGAATTGCAACAATAGGTCATATCAAGTGTGTATTATTTACTTTTGCTACTGTAGGTATGAACCTGAGACCTCCGGATGTGATTCCACGGAACTGCTGTTTCAGCTCGATGTTAACGTATTAGGCCTGTATTGCTTTCTAATTGCTAAAAGCATTACAGATAGAAAAGCAATAGAGTCAGCTAAACTGATATAACAAAGTGCCAGAATGCTTTTGTTTAATAAGTGATAATTGCAATTATGATGTGCAGAAAATAAGTTATTTTTGTAATCGATTTCCGAGTTAAGCTCTAGATCGATTCGTTAAGCAGGGCTTACGGAAGAACAAAGGTCTGGTTTGATAAGCATATGTGAAGGAGTATGTGGGTAGTGTTATTTGTGAGAGCTAAATGTATTGCAACTCCCAAAGCCGTATATGAACACTGTAAAACAATATGTTGCCATGAGAACTGATTTGCATTTGATAGGCTATTTTTTTCTATTACCGTGAAATAGGCACTAAATTGGGTATTACTCTGGTACCGGTCAACCTATCTGGTCCAATATCAATAGGCTTCTTCCCATGGACGTTACAAATACGTATACCAAGTTTCATGAAAATCCGATAAAGCGAATTTGAGTTATCGCGCGTTCACGGACAGACTTTTTCCCGTCCCCCATACAATCTCATGAAGTACCATTCTGGCACTTAATAACAATATAATTCTCAAAGAATATTACAGGGAAACTAGATATCGGCGAACTGATTCATAATCCATAACAGCCAGAATAGATGAATTCTTAGAAAAGTCTTATGAGCTGAACAATTTCGGTTCGATGAACTTTCGTGTACGACAGAGAAGTGAGCGAGATCAGTCGTCTCTCTTTCACTTGAGTGATACGCAACTGGGTTAAGGCCTACTTCAAGGATTTCTCAACCTTCTTTCCCACCTCCTGGCGGTGTACAATGCAGATGAGTCTCCAGTCCACGGTCACGGCTTTCCGGAGCATTTTTAATTGGAGACTCATCACAATGGTTGTAGAAAGTAATCTTTTCTGTGATATGAGTAGTGGAAATCAGAAAATTCGCATGTTCCACACTTGGAGATCGTGACAGTTAACAATTCGACCGAGAAACTACTCTGAAATGAGTACACTTTTCTGTCAAATATAGTTCTCATATCGTTAATACTATTTTAAATGAATCACGACTTCAAAGGGGAATTTCTAAACGGCATCTCCGTTCCTAGGCGTTCGTGGAAATGAGATCATTTGCATGTTGTCTGAATTTTTAGCCCTAATATTAGATTACTGAGATATAAGTTTATTGGGTATTTATTAGTAAGTCAATTAGTCCAAAACGGTATCTTACCAGGAGACAAAAACTTCCCAATTCCAGGATGTAAATAGTTAAGCCCTAATCGTCGTATACGATGCTTCAAGGGAAACAAAGAGCTGTTTTTAAACTTAAAGATTGTTGAGATCGGGATTTGCACACAAACTTCACTTAATACGTATATAGGATCAGCTGATGATGGTGGAAATTGTCCATCGAAATGCATTCTGAGGTAAATATACCTATTAAGTGAAGTTCGTGTGCAAATCCCGAAATCACTTCACTGTGTATCTTCCCAACTCAAATTATAAAGAGCTGTTTGTTCTTAATATTTCACATCCGTAACCTGAAAATGGTTAATTTCGGAGATAGGAAAGTGTTAAGTCTTGCGTGGCGTACAGTACATCATTGCGTCAGGCTGAAAAACTGAATATGCTCCCTTATTTTATATCAGAATTATTTGGAATGAGAAAGTTGATTAGCCCATGCTTTAGGGTAGAGAAAGTTACGTGAGTGCATCACATTTTTAAATACAGCTTACAGCTCTCAGGTAATTTCGTGCCAAGATTTCGGAATTTTCCTTTCTTTGCTTAGCTCCATCCGAAAGCCATGTCATTTTAGTGCTTGGTTAAATAATGACAGAACCTTGAAATTAATTCCATATCCTCCATAGTTAACAATGCATAATGGTAAACATTGTATTAGATAGGATTCTATTATGTTTCCTTCTATGTTGGCAGCAAATCACCATTATGAAAAATTTATGAGTAATTTTGTACAGGGTGTTACCAACTCTAGACGGAGTAGTTGTAAAAGCATTAGCGTTCTATTCCTAGTCCACGGATGCTATCTTGACCTGACTGAATGGCATTTATATATGCGGCAGTCCTGTCTGTAGATTATGGACACGTAATAGAAAACCTGTAGGGCAAAATTCCGGCGACGGTTACAGATCTTGCGGTACATAATATTATTACAAAACAAACAAATAAATAAAAACTTTGAAGGATATAATAATTATGTAGATATGTTAAAATCAAATAAGAAAGGGATTTGAAGTACCAGGAGATTTTAGACTTTACAGGGTTTCATTTATATTGTATTCCGGCAGAGCGAAGGCTTCTCTTCCTCTATACCAGACAAATAATTATATTAAATATGATACAAAATTACTATTAGATAAAATGTAAAGATTAAAATACTCTAAAGTTCATACTACATACCGGTGGCTAAGACTATCACTAAATTAATACAATTATATCGAAAACTAGAATTTACGGATGTGATCTCTAAACACTAAAAATTACACTAAAGATAAGATTTCTAAATTACAAAAAAAATATAAAAAAAATAAAATAAAAAAAAAAATTGGAAATCACAACTTAAAAATTACAAATTAAAGAAAGACACTGAAAATTAGAATTTAAGACAAGAACTGTAAATTACTAAAAAGAGTACGTCTAAAATCCATAGGTTATTTATGATCTCTTAATATAATTGTAAGAAAATTATACAATGACGAAAGTGTGTTTCAACCCTGCCATTACCACCGAAGTCAGTCAGACAGTTTCCGCCAGGGAAGACCTCTGTAGTATACGCGTTTGCTTCCCACTTATTTGACAGACAGTTTTTAAAAGTCTTATTGAGATCATCTGCACTTATTAACTAATTAAAAAGTGATAGTTAAAATATGCTTCATGTCATTTTCTTTATTTACGTCTTTCGTTTCCGCCAAAACTATCATATTACTTATGTTTTTATCTGTTCCCTTCATTATGTAATTTTCATATTGTATGTGTTTCTTGTATCTTCTTTCTGTATTTTTTAAGTTGTAGTTTTTAGTTTGAATATTTTTAGTATTAGATTAAACATATAATATTAGTGTTGTAAAACTGGTGTAATTAAAATAAGAGTGTGTTGTAATTGGGCAATAAAATAAAAATAAAAAAGTAAACTGACGAGAAATTATGTAATGATAAGGTCGAGTATAATCAAACTAAATGTTCAATTGTTTTGTAAGCCCACATAATATAGCGATGCCATCTTTTATTTTTAGAGGATGACTAGCAAGTGATAATGTTGAGGCAAGAGTCGATATCTATGCATAACGCGTAGCTCGGTAAATGTTGAAACACCTCTGGAATGCTACAGAATTTTATCAGCTGAATTACAGTCTGGATAATCACTGTAGCTACAAGGCTAAGTCAGTAATCTTTTGTCACGTACGCTTCATTTTCTTAAAAAAAAAAATATACGTATTTAAGTTATGCTAGTAATTCCAGGTTAAAAGGTCAGAGTAATGTCGACATCCCGTAACAGTTTGCAAGGTTGTATGGATTAAGAAACGTTTAATCTGTTAGAAATGTGGTACCTAAGGCATCAGTCGCAGTTTCCATTTGCAAATTCCGAATTAATAGCACTTTGGCGCGTACAGCTGTACAAACTGAAGAATATTGCCAGTCAGCTCCATATAAAAGTAAAGTAAAGTAAAGTAAAGTATTCCCTGTACAGACCATGGAGGCCCAGAGGGTTCCAGGAGTTTGAAGGCTCCCAGATTTTAGATATTCGGAACTTGAAAGCGGTCAGGTTGTTAGTCTTACGCACCGGCCGCCTTTACCCCCAGGATTCCTCCTGTTACTCAATTGTTAGAGGCTGAGTCGACCCCAGGGCCATTGTGCCAGCAAAAGGAGTCAACTCCATGCAGTAACTTAGTATTAAATATGTATAAATATGTTTAAAACTCATCCAAGTAAAATTGTAATTTATTTATTATTCTGAAAGTGAGATATATTTTATTTTAAATTACAATATATATACACACCAGTACTTTTAAATAAATAAACTGCATCAATAAAAAGCATATTTACCGTGCATATACTTAAAATCTCTACTGTTAGTGCAAAAGGTCGTATGTAAAAAGTTCCAATTTAAAACTATAAAAAGTCGTATATTCCTGTAATTATTTCATTTCTGAATTTAATGCTAAAAAAGTTTGTTATAACGTTAGTTACCATGGAAACAACACCGAATGTTTATAAATTCTCAGGCAGTCACCCAAGTCAGATCAACACTTGTCTTATATAGCCTATGTAATAAAATGGTGAAAGAGAATTAGGGGGGAAAAATCATTTCAAGTAAAATTATAGAATAAGGTAGGCTACAAGAAATAAAATTATTCAAGCCCGAAGGAGCTTTTCCAAATTGGCATGGGATAAGTGTATACATATATTTAAAATATGGAAGGTATTTAGCTTACATGTTATATTATATTATATGCAGTCCGGCATAGGTTTGTATATTTTGCGAAAAATTCTCTCTCGTGCATCCAAGGATTATTCTTCAAGGTGGTGGTATCCATCCATGAAAATGCCGCTAATGCGACTTACTACGTTCTAACCCATGAAAATGCCGCTAATGCGACTTACTACGTTCTAACAGTAGTCGCTACCTGGCAGGTATCGATCGAGTTCTCGAATGGAAAAGCCAACAGGAACAGCAGATTAATATTCAACAAGGAAAGGTGATGCAATCGCTAAGTGAAGCACGACAAATGCTTAAGTTAATACAATAAAGAAGAAAAAGACTATGTCGTACTATGTTGTTATAAGAAAATGCGGAAACGAAGCCTCTGCTGTTGCAATGATTTACAGTTTTATAATGGGTAGTGTCAGAGAGGATGAGGAATTGTTTAAACACGCGGACACGGCTTAGTTGGTTTTGGTGGAGTTTGGAAAACGAGGAGAGTGTCATTGCCCGAGATGTACTTTCTATAAACAGTTGCACCTTCATGCTTTCACGGGCTTTCTCCTTACGAGAGTTCAATCACCGCTCAGTACTTGCCATTTGTAACGCCAGGCACTTTCTTCTGTTTCCCTATGATCTTGCGCCAACAGCACGCAATCACCCTCTGGTAGTAAAACCAAAGCCTTCTAAATTAAATTGTATAAAAAGGATCTACCAATTAATATGCAGAAATCTCGTCGATGCAATGTCTATTGGCTAGTTACTTATTTTTTTCTATTTCAATTATGGATAACTGTAAAATAACTTACAATTATATTTTTATCTGTACTGATTACACAGTTAACCTATTATGTGTATATCAAAAACATTTATTACTACCATTGCTATTTTAAAATTAGAAAAGAAACTTAAAATAAGCATACAGGCTAGTACACAATCGCTCTCTGGTAGTAAAACCAAAGCCTTCTAAATTAAATTGTATAAACAGGATCTACCAATTAATATGCAGAAATCTCGTCGATACAATGTCTGTTGGCTGGTTACTTATTTTTTTCTATTTCAATTATGGATAACTGTAAAATAACTTACAATTATATTTTTTCTCTGCTGATTACACAGTTAACCTATGTATATATCAGAAACATTTATTACTACCATTGCTATTTTAAAATTAAAAAAGAAACTTAAAATATACAGGCTGCATTACGTATGTTTATTTCAGTATATAGAAAATTTTAATACTCCTGGATTAAAGGTCTCAGGTAACGTCAAAGCTTTTATTGTTACTATATTTCTGTTAAAATTGTAATTATTTACAGATATTGGACTATTAAAAGACTTGCACTAAGCAATTGCTTTAGGGCGCCATAGTTTTCCTTCACAGACGATATATGGGAAAGTTTTTTTCCCCCACCATGTGGTTCCATGTGCCAACACCAATAACCCATGTAAGTTCTAGTTGAAGTAGTCAACTATAACCATGGGTTATTTTTTAAATGTTTGTTCAGGGGTATTAAAATGTTGTCTATGTACTAAGATAATTTCTTAATTGTAAGTTTTTAAACGTTTCAAAATAGCAGTGGCGTTAATAAAAGGTTTTTGAAATGTACGTAACAGGTTAAGTGCATAATGCATGTGATATAAATAATCAGAAGTGTTGTTTTTTTCGGGTATTTTAATTGGGCTAGAAAAAACAACATATAATTATTCAGTACCAGATATTTTTTTACTATCTGAGGAGTGGGAATTGAAAGGGTCTAAGTACCTTTTTAGAAAATTGCACAGGAGAGAGGAAACACACATTTATGTATTGTGTCTGCAGTAGGCCTACTCTTCATCTGTTCATGGGTGAGCCTATAGAAACTACTATAACAACGAACGGCACATAGAACTTACATAGATTTATTTATGAATTTCTTTAAATGTTACGGTAATAGGTAGAAAGAATACAAAAAAAAATAATTAACTTTCATATAAATAGTTTATAAAACCCGCCACTTAGAGTGCATATATATATAGCCTTTTTTCAAATTTCGGGGGGATATAGGCCTAACCCCCTCTATCCCCCCTCTGCGTCCGCCACTGGGCATTGGCATATGGAACCACATGGTGCAAAAAAAAAAACTTTCCCTAAAAAAAAATTCCACTCAGTTAATTAACTTACCACAAACGGAACGAAATTAATAAACTGTGATAGAAAATAATTAATTATAAATAGTAATGTAAATATAATTCAACCCATTCACAATTAAAATAAATTAATAAGTTCTAAGTGTCTCTTCATGTACTTTATAGCCCGATAAAGGCTTCTCTCCTTGAATCGCACTAATAAAGAAAGGTGGACATAGTTACTCCATTAAAACATGAACACAGCTTATATTTATGAAAATTGCATTTTAATACCTGTCGCACTTTATCTTCGCCATTATCAATAAGAAGTGCTATACAATAAGGCGGGATCTGTTTACGTTCGCATAGAATGGTCTCCTATGCTCATAAAGCTGTCCTGCCTCGGCTAATAAGGTATAGATACAAGATTAAAGCAATAACGTATTCCACGGAGTTTTCTAAATCCGATTATCTAACAGCCTGTCTTGTTTTGTGCAATCTCCAAGCAGATTCGTGTCATCGCTTAAATGACCACTTTGGGGTCACTGTAAATGCCCTTCCCGGTCTCTTCCCTCTCAATAAGCTACAGCAGAAAGAGAGAGGAGACTGAAGAAGGAAGTGATGCTGAAATCACAGATATGTTCTCGTTGCTTGTGCACTGGCTTATGTAACAAATTAGTCAATTACCTGCTTTGCTTTTATCTCCCTGGAAAGAAGTGGAAGTTGCGTAGTGAAGCGAATTAACATATCTAGCTTTAAAGACTTATAATGTAGTTTGTATAAGTTAATTTTCTCAGTTGTCTCATATTGCCTTGCATTCATGTTCTAAACAGTAGGTTTTATCTTAGAAGAAGAAAAGTGTGCATCTAAAACGTTATATTAGTTTGTTGTTTACGTTATCCTGTTTCATTTATGCAATTAAAAATCATAATTAATCCTATTTTTTTTACAAAATAAGTTTCTAGAGAACATAAAATGTTCACAAAATGAACTTTAAAATGAACAAAAAAGCTCAACGTACACTTTAAAATTTAATTTGTAAGATTTAAATTATATTTATACATTACCGTAACATTTAAAGAATTAAATTCATAAATAAATCTCAGGAATATATTACGGCTGTTTGCAGTTATAGATTGGAACTTTATTTTTACATCTGACCTTTTGCACGAACGACGAATAACGACGAACTTCATAACCTGTACTCTTCGCCGAATATAGTAAGGATAATTAAAACACGGATGAAATGGGCTGGACGCGTTGCGCGCATGGGGAAGGAAATACATATCTCAAAAATATTTACTGGGAGACCCGGAGGGAAGAGATAATTTGGATGACGTAGACATAGGGGAGGACAATATTGGAATAGATTTAAGGGAAGTAGGATGTGCGAGTTAGCACAGAATAGGGGTTGAATGGCGGGCACAGGTAAGTGCGGCAATGAATCTCGAAGTTCCGTAAAATATACAATATCCCTTTAACTTTCTTAGGAATGTTCTATTTCCAATTAATAAGTAGGTACAGACAGGTGCTAAATCAAATATCTGTTTTCAGCGTTTTACGTAGTGCAGAAACTTTTTACCACAAAGTGAAATACTGTTAAAATTTACCCTTAGATTTTTACATTTACTGCCTTTTTCAGACGGAAAATATGTCTATTTAGCACGGCCTGATGCGTAAAGATAACCTTTTATACTGGAAGATTATACGATTGTCACTTGAATCACCTTGCCTACCATTACTTGAAAGGTAAATGAACTGCACACAATTTATTGTAAAATTGATGTTAATTACAATTTGTTTTGGTCCCAAGACTATCCGGAATTCTGGAGAAATCATATATTTCGTCATAAATTAAACACAAATGGCGGACTCTCCTTGACAGTGCCTAAAGTGTAAAATCACACTCTTGCACACACGGAAAACAAAGTTCATCATAGCATAAACAGAGTGATACACAGCATTCATTTGCGTGTCAGAAGTTGTTTGTTGATATGTTACGACATTGTTGTTAGTGTTTTGCAAGTGGGATTTATTGACGGAAGAATAAACTTCTTTGTGTCAAGCATAATGGACTGTTTACAGGTGCCTTAGGTAAGTTATGTGGGTGGAACGATGAAAAGGGCAATTGTTTAATTAGGTCACATTGTGTAAAGAAGATCTTTGAATAAGCTAAAAAAGTTACAACTTCCACCCACCCACCGCTTTGCGATTGTGTATTACAGTGCACGCCGCTTATTCTGATCGCTTCGGGACGCACCTAATCTGATAATATTAACCGATTGATAACAATAGCCGAAGGAATTAAATGAAAGTTATTTATTCGTTTATAATATAATACACTACAAAACTTAATTTAAAATGTTTATTCATAAAATAATACGTAAATGTGAATCACTGAACCACTCATAGGCTAATACAGTAATAGACTGTAAACGATTATTTTTTTCAACCAGTAACAAAGTTTTTAATCGCTTTTAACTTCCTTTAGGAGTCCATTAACCAATACTCCCACACTCAGTTACGAGTTACGAGTGTTTTTGGAAGTCTTGTGATTTGTGGTGAACACCGCGTAGCAAAAGATCTAACGCCTAGTCATCAACGCTGTTATCTTCATAAATGAAAAGCTGCAGCTGAACTGTGTGAAACATGTTTTATTGCTTAAAAGAGAAAGTTAGTAATGTCACCCCCTCGAACTGGTCATCCTGTGAGCTGGGAACAACACCTCTACTTCAATACAACACAATATATCTGAGTTAAAAATGAAACCCATAAAAAAATCTGAATGACCCCTGGAAATAAAGCCGCAAAAAGGAAAATGTGATAACATAAACCGAATCTTTGATCACAATAAACAGCACTTTATAAATGTATGAGTAGCCTATTAATCCGTACGGAACTTGAATTGTAAACTTCAGTTGTATTAATCCTGGTTGAATGGAAGAGCCGCAAAAAGGAAAATGTGATAACATAAACCGAATCTTTGATCACAATAAACAACATTTTTTTCAATGTATGAGTATTAATCCGTACGGAACTTGAATTCTAAACTTCAGTTGTATTACACCTAATCCTGGTTGAATGGAAGAGAAGCTAAAATAAAACAATTCTAATTCGAATTCTAAAAGTGATAACATTACCCGATTGATAACATTAACCGCAATTACATTAAGCGGCGTTCACTGTATTTAAATATCAAATCCTTGCCAACTTGGTTAATATAAACGACATTAAGATGACTAATGTGTTTTATAAGATGTTTTATAATTCAAGAATTAAAAATGCACTCTCGAAAAGTATTTGTATTAGGCCTACGATCTGATTTTTTTTAAAATAAAATGTACCGTCATTAAGAATAGGGTGTTATCTAGTCGTGCTTTAATGTCCGACTGAAGTCATGGAACTATCTGACATCCAAAACCATGATATTTTAAATCCTTAGATCTTCATGCAATCTATTGCCAGTAATTTTCACCTCTTGCAACCCCGTTGGCGCGAGGCGGCAACTACTCCTGCACCCGTGTATTGCGTGTACTCGAAACATAAAATCGCAGGCGCTAGCTATGAACATAATGAAGGTTGCGTGTACAGCTATAAAACTCTTAGCAAACAACCTGGATTTTAAATCCATACAGCATGGAAGATTTCTGCGTTTTGTGGAATATCAAATGCAGATTAAGGATTGCACATAAATAATAGCTTTAGAGAATAGAGGGTGAACTAATGCCATGCTGAAGCATAGGCAAATCAGCTATTAGTCAGTTGTTCACAGGGTGAAAGACTGAGGTGGTATGTTGGGGCACTCACATTCAAGAGCACGAGGGTTCGAACAATGAGATCGGCCAATCTCAGTACAGGTTTTCATAAAGGCGAATGCCGGATTAGAATCCTGTACTTTCCTTCTACCCCCCTAATGTTCCTATCTGTTATCCTAAGGTTAGGTGTTGTGTTCTATCTGGGGTTAGGTTGAACCAGAGAACTCTGCTTAATGATATATCAACACATTCAGTGGAACATGTTTCAAACCAGAATTCCCTAATGAAAAATTTATTTCAACCCTTTATTTGGTGATTACACTTCTCTCACAATATATAAAACCATGTCGGACTGCAAAGAAAATAGTTCCCACAATATTAGTCCCTTAAAGCTTGTAAAAAAAAAAAAAAAAAAAAAAAAAAAAAATGCTTGAAATTTAAATTTCTTTGCAAAGTTCTTTTTTTCTTTTCTTCTCGAATACCAGGTAACAAACTGTATACAATGGGATACGTATATAATTTAGGGTTGACACATTCCCATTTTCTGTTGCTGCATGAACCTCCTAGAACATAATTAGTGAATGTCGAAACTACTTTAAAAAGGTAACTTTATCCCAATAGTATGACTGCTGCCCTCAATAAGGAAAAACCTTCCAAAATGCACTAAAATTCAAGTCATCCAATTGTAACATGTCATGAAGTAGAGTCTTGATATCACTTCATGGTTAAAGCGACTTTCAGTAAGTAAACTTTAAAAAGTAAAGAAAAGTATCACGCAATTAAATGTCTTCTATGAACTATTACTTCCTCTGGCCGTACCATAGGTACTGTAGGTAGAGAACCCAACCCCGAAATTCGAAGTTGAGTTTTTAACATAAACACACGTAACACGTGGAAGTTGTGTGGTTCACAGCTATATCTTATATTTGGAATATAATTATGGTTTAAATTTAAAACTTAACTTCCTGGAGGGAAATCACAATCCAGGAAATGATGGGAGTATGAGAAACTGTACTGTAACATATCGGAATCTTACAGAAATCGCCCAGGGACAATCAATTACAAAACACGCAAGACTAGCTGGTAGTTGCGGACAGAGATGGCGCAACAGCTTGGTAAAATTACAACTTACGACAGTTTTAAGCAACAGTGCAAAAACATTCACCGCAGCTGTACACACACATAACATTAATTAACAATCACACAAGTATTTCCTATAAAGTGTCTTGTTTTCATTCTCCTGAGTGCATTGACTTTAGAAAAGGGATTACGAAGACTTTTCAGATTCATTCATTAACTAGCAGGTGCCCGCGGCTTCGCCCAGGATAATTAATTCTAAGATTAAAAATGAAGAGCAAAATAATTTAAAATTTACATTTATTAACACTTACACGCGAATCATTCATAAACGAAACGATTAATAATTACAATGAAACAGTTAAAAATCCGGCTTTGGAGTGCATTCCACGACTACAAAGCGTCTCTATTGTATTTGTCATTATAAACAAACAAATCACCATGGTCTCTATTGTATTTGTCATTATAAACAAACAAATCACCATGGTGAGCGATACATTGAAAAAATCGCGATTTAAATTATCATGATTTTTTTGCTTGCTTTTTAGTTCGCCATAGTCTTGAATCAAACAGAACATTTTGCATGAAAAATCAAGGGAAATTCATATTAGGAATTTGTACACATCCGGGAGGGTTTTAGGTAATGATTCAACCGTACAGCTTAAATTACTAGAGTTAGTTGGTATGTTGGTTGGTATATGTTTCTTCAACGACGGGTATGCACTGCAACTTAGGCCTGTGACCGTCGCCGGTGTCCCGGAATTTTGTTCCGCAGGAGTTCTTTTAAATGTCAATAAATCTAGTGACCAGGACCTGTCACATTTATGCACACATAAATGCCATCGACCAGCCGGGATCGAACCCGCAACCTTGGGCATAGAAAGCCAGCGCAAAAAAAAATCTTAATATTTCCTACAAGTTTAGTTTGCAAACTTCCGGAATATTGAATTTTTAACAAGGTATGCGTTCACTATTTTACGATATATTGTTTTATCAATCTTTCGGTTGCCATGAAAGTTTTAAATTTCAATTTTAAAAATAAAAAATAATGTACAGCAAAGATAATAAAACGACTGTTACGTTATGTGCAATTATTATTTACCAATACATGTAAAACAGTTGTATCAGAAATGTTTTCGAGGGAATGTTTAATTCTTCTATCTTTTAGTTGACACAAACCAGTAGGCTACAACAAATTGGCATAGCCTGTGAAAAACATCACTACAATTCTTAGTAATGAAAATAAAACAGGCTGTTTGCTTCGTAAAAATAGTACGGTAATTTTGTTGCGTAAAAATCTGTTTCTGTCTCTTTAACAACTTGTGTTGATAAAGAAGACATAGGAGAGACAACAGTGAAAGAATATTTCAGACCGGTTCAATGGATTTCGAAATCAGCACTCAAGGGCATGCTAATTCACGTTTCCCTGGAGTAAATTACATCCGTCGAAATGAGTCAAATATCACAGTTTCTTAGATCGTGATCAAAACCAGGTCTTCTCAAGAATTTGTAACACTGGAGACGAGATGTATCGTTTTTACATTCTGCTTGCACACTTCTCCGTGATAATATAGAGCGTTTCAAACTGCAAGCAAGCAATTAAGCAATATTAATTAGTATATAGCGAGGTCAATTATGAAATTTTTTGATGAGTCACGACACTTAAAAGGCATTACAAAAGTATTCCTTTACGACATTTCAAGTGTTTTTAAATGTGCTGTGGGAACGAATTAAACAGTCTTCAGTGACAGTTACATCAGTTGTAATTATATGACCTCCAGACCTGCTTCTGTTCTCAATTTAGTAGTTGTTCGACAAACATTACAAATATTTTTGGAAGACTATATGATGATTGATTCAGGATAAACAACTTTGTTCCTAACAATGTACGTCTTGTATCCTGGTAGTCTTACAATGTCAGTTTCATTCTGATGTGTACCAAAGTTCCATATTTTTCTTATTATAGTGATTTACACCTTACCAGAACCTTCTAATTCCAAAGAAGAATTTTTGTGTGGGTGTGTGTATTTATTTATTAAGTGCCAGAATTGTACTTTATGAGATTGTGAGGGGGACGGAAAAATGTCCGTCCGTCCGTGTGTCTGTACGCGCGATAAGTCAAATACTCTTTATAGGATTTTCATGAAACTTTGTATACACATGGGAAGAAGCCTATTGATATTGGACCAAATCGGTTGACCGGTGCCGGAGTAAAGCCCAATTTAGTGCCTATTTTATGGTAGTTTTTAGAAAGAATTTATCAAATGCAAATCAGTTGTCATGACAACATATTGTTTTGGAGTGTTCATATACAGCTTTGGAAATTGCAACACAGTTAGCTATGAAAAATGACACTATTGGCACATATGCTTATCAAACTAGACTGTTCAAGTGAGCGAGGTGGCCAAGAGGATAATGTATTGGACTCGAATTTTGGAGGTCCGAGGTTCAAAGCCTGCCAATTTGACATTTTTTTTTTTTAATTTTATGCGAGTGTGCGATTGTCAGGATATCACAACTGCATAGTTCTGCTGATGCTGAGCGATGTTATTTTTTTTAACTAGACCAAGTTCTTCTAACACTGGGATTTTCTCCTATAATATTCCCATGTAATGTCCAACAGAGAATAATCTCTGGTTCATGAATGCATACATATCCATGTTGTAGAAATATTTAGCGAAATACACGTCATATGCTATAAATGCAGTTACCAATCTAAATTATTACTGCTACAATATAAAAGGCTTTCAGTTGCTCAAGTAAATGAAATAAAAGCAAGTGGTATTTCACGATTGGTCATTTCGAAATTCCCCCCTCCTCTTCGAGCTTCATATTTGAAAAGGATGGCGAGTGAATTGCAAGATTTTTGAGTAGCTGCGTACGCCCCACTTGCTTCATAGACATTGCAACTCTAGAAGTTCGCCTCCGGGCTTTCCAATGCTTTGCAGTCTGCGGACTTTCTCGATTGCATCATTGCTCAAGAGAGAGAGAAAGAAGTCGAGGTGATTGACCTGACCTACAACAACCGGGTACTCGCGTTCAAGTTCATGCTACAGCGGCCATCTTTCTTGTACGCTACAGTGCATGGGTGCCAGGAAGGTTAAACTTGCTTTTGGATGCCATGTACTTTACTTTCTACTACTATGCCTTGCCTCATCTTATGTCAATAAATCGCAGGGAATTACTTTATTTGTAATTAGCCTGCCGGTTTAGGGACAGAATTATTGGTTTTTTATGGGAAACATTCCAGAAGCTTCTTAGGCCTAATATTACTTAGCCGTAAATTAGCAGCGATAGCCAGATTCCCAGTTCCGACACTGACAAAACAAAAAAAATATTCCAGATGTTGAAAAAATCATAAAACTCTTACAATAAAAACGTAAAAATTAGAAACTTACAACAAAAACGTTAAAAATCATAAAACTCTTACAGTAAAAACGTAAAAATTATAAACTCTTACAATAAAAACGTAAAAAAATTGTAAAACTCTTACAATAAAAATGGAAATGTGGCATCGCATAAGAATGCCACTAGGAAAGGACATTTTCCTATAGGAAAGTACATTTTCCTAGTTGAGAATTCGAATACAATAGTAATTGTATGCCTAGCATGAAATTTAGAGTGAAAATTATTATTATGCTGACAACTATAACCTATACTTAAATGATCTCTGACGAAGCGATATGTAAAATTTAATGCAAAATTTAGCAAATACGCTGCTGTTCACCATGTACTGTATATTAATTCATGGACACTGTCTAATTATTTCTCTAGCATCGAAATATTTCAGGTCACTTTGTCCCGCAGGAGTCACTTTACTTGCATGTAAATCTACAGACCTGTGACATTTATGCGCATATAAATTCCATCGACCTGGACAAAGATCGAACCCGCGACCTTGGGCACAGAAAGCCAGCGCCAGAAGGCCGACGTACATTCTATTAAATTTATAGGTTTATCAACTTTCGTATAAAATCTGCGAACCACTTTTGTTTTAAGAGCGTTATTTGAGTAGGGTGTTTACAGAATGAGTTTCCAAACGTTTCCGTAGTTACCACCATTTCGATCGTCATCGTCAAAATTCCACGAATTCTTTGTTACCTACAATTAAATAATTTACAATTTCCAACACTCCAAATTCTAAGTGTATGAAACTTCCTTGGACACAGTAATGTTTATGATGAATCACTTTGACAGGCAGAATATTGCAAGTATCGGCTGACAGCTAAAGTAACAGGAAGTGACAGAGAAATGCCTGTAGGTGTCACCTGTTGTCTGCAGTGTCAGCTATTAACTTCCTGCACTACAGACGCGATTACGAAATCCGTTCGTCGGTCGCGAATATCTGAGAAAGCATTACTTTATAATATGTCATTCGCAGTAGCGTAACGGGTTATGTCCTTTTCACTTGGCTTATAAATTGTAAATTATACGAAAGGTGAAATGTCCAAAAGAAATCCTAAGTCTCAGGAAATCTTTCATCCACAATATTACTACGCCACCAAGTTATCTCTGCATGCAGAAAATATGTTAGGAATGTGCCTTAAATCTCGATCTCCCTCCTTTGACGTTGCCACTTCCTATTCACTGAATTCAGTCATTTGGCTACAAGAGGAGGGCTGAGAATTCCTGTGTTTTTAAATGACCTCTCATCTTCAGCAACCGCCGTTGAAATGAATAATCTGGCAACCATGTCCCAACTGGAGAAAATGAGCTGTCCCTTCTTCCACCCCCGCCGCCACGCTGCCACTTCCTGTCCACTGTGTTGGGTTATTAGGCTGGAAGAGGGGCGCTGAGAATTACCGTGTTTTTAAATGACCTGACACCTAAGACAGTCACTGTCCAAATGAATAATCTGGCAACCATGTTATGATCTTTCGCCACCTGCTTCCCCTACATCCCTTCCGTATAGTGGTAGCTGGACGACACTAGCGCTAAAACACTTCCCCTATCGCCGTGCAGATTTAACTTGGTGGCATAGTACTTCTAGAATCATAATAGGAAACAAAATATTACTAGCACACAATGTTGTGTTGCAATATTTATATGATTTCATTGTTATGGTATCAAACACGACTCAGCCATATTGTAGGCATATGTTCCAGTGTGACCTATGTGAAGACTACATCTTTGAATAAGTGATAAGACAGATAAGACAAAATTCAATGAAATAAAACACGGAAAGGAAACAATAAGAATGATATAGGAACAAATGCTGCACTTTCACAATATCTCTTATCCAACAATACTGTTTAAATAACATAAATTTGAACTGTTTAAAAGTAAGAAGAAAACAATCGATTGTTTGTGCTAAAATAAAATAATTATGAGGACATCGGGAATATTATAAAATTCATTTCAATGATCTTATGAAACTTCACAAGGGATGTCGAACGTTGAAGTCGTTCTGTATAAGCAGGTTTAATACTTATCTTAGTTTAATAGGCCTAATCTAATATATAAAGAGCATCCTAGATAGATATGTCATGAATACTGTGTTATTATACATGAACAATTATCTTTCTCTCCAGGATTTACGGTCATAGGCTGTATTAAAACGATTTTTTTTAACTTTAACATCATGGGATCGAATCCTTGCAGGAACAGCTCGATTCCCTTTTAGGGAGGACGGGGTAATAATTTAACATTGAAGCAATTTTGATGCAACTTGGTATACATTTTTGTCAACTAATCTGTGTGTGGATTCTGTTGTTACAATTTGTGTTTCAAAAAAAATAAATAAATAAAAAAAAAAAAAAAAAAAACATAATTTAATTTTGATTTACACGCAAAATACAAAACCCGGGCGACGCCGGGCCTTTTTGAAGCTAGAACTACTATAAAGTTATTAGAAACACTAATCTAACATCCGTAGACTAACACATAAAACAAAAATTTTAGAATAAAGGAGATTTTTATACCATGATTTTTGCAAATACCCTTGTGAATCCTAAGAAAATTACTTTGTTAGCTATCCGGTGATGAATGTAGAAACTTGGGCTCGTCCGGGCTACGACCTTAAAGGAAGGATTGCGCCATCATTTCCTGTGAATGCCAGTGATACAGAAGCCAATCCTTCAAAAGTGTCGTCAATGAATTAAGCACAGCCTTTCCTGGTAGACCTGTCTTCTCCTTCCGACGTTTAACCTAGACACCACCTTGAAGGATAGGTCCCTGACCACGCTTCAGGATTTTTACAAACTTGAAATTGAAGAAGCGGATGACGCGAAATCCGAGCCGGCGCATCAGCATACAGAGCAGGATTATACCCTACTTTGCATATTCCGCAGTCGCCATAGCCCCCCCCCCCCCGGTCTGGCTGGCATAGTTGTGAAAACTTGTTTTTATTCCGTCTGCCTCGTCTGCGAGTTTACTGAACTAATTCCTCATCTCAGATCTGGGCGACAGATAAAGCCTCATTCATTCGTTTCAAGAGCGTTTCTTCATATTCCAGCAATGAGATGTACAGTGAAATCCTACTGTAGTTTCATGTTTTCTTTACCTACACAAAATTGAGCAGACTATTGGAATAACAATAGAGAGGGACATCTAACAAGGTTATAAGTGGACTAAACTACTGATTTTTTAAATGACTATTTGAGTCATACGACGCGTATAGTCCAGTTACTCATTGCATACCCAGGCGGCTTCCTTTCGTTAGGAGGAAAAGTTTGCCGACAGCTAGGGGTCACCCATGTTCTTTGTTTTTACCGCACCAATCAGCTAGTTACCCCAGCCAATCAAAATCTAAGAATGTCCTGTGGCGATTTTGACAGCTACTCGTCTACTCCGCGTGGAGTAAAATTCACGGTTGCAAGATCAAGTTACAGTAAACAATAACACCTGTGAATTGAATAAAGCGAAGGAAGAACTGAGGTCAGTGATAACAATGAGAGAATATTGCAACGTTGCTTTTGTTTTGGATAGCGGAAGCCCAAGATCGATTTAGTCAGATCAATTAACATAAAGAAACACCGAAACCTTTGAAGCAGACTGGCCATCCAATGAGTAACTGCACTATATTTGATATTGGCTAATAATGTTTAGGAATATCTCGGAAATCGACCAATCACGATCGTTTATCTTATAATATGCTTGCTAGGGGTCACAAGGATGTAGTTTTATCTGATAAAACGTCAGCTCGTTACTGGACACGTAAGGCATCAATTTGCAGTGATTAATACGCCACTTGCTGCCAGTGAACAGAATTAAAACATTATTTTATACACCATTTGGGTACATAGGTGTCTTAATTTCGATTGCTTTAAATGACGCTGCATTAAAATTTGTAGGAATTTTAATTTTGTTTAAAACCACTTAGCAACATGACTATACTCAGTGTTCATTATGTGTGTATTTTAAGGGGAAACGGAATGGCCTATCTTTACAATGTCAAATACAATGTACCTTTTCTCAAAACCTACTAAAGCTAGGCACTTGATATTTTTGCAGTTTCTAGATACATACCATGTGTGAATACTGAAAAAAGGATTTTTGGTAAATGTACTTATTTTCTGAAATATGATTTTTTATTTATACATTTTTTATAAACTTTTTAAGTACCTAATGACCAGTAAATATTTCATAACTTAACCAATTCAATAACTATTTTCCAGTGTAAGACATTTGAATAAACGAAGCCTGAAAATTTCAAGATTGTAAGTCAAGTAGAAGCTGAGAAAATGTACCTTTTATACAGAAAAAGTACACTTACGAGAAACGAGCTTCAAAGTTAAAACATCCCTGCGCCTTAGTCTGGATCTTTAAATAATAATAATAATAATAATAATAATAATAATAATAATAATAATAATAATAATGGATATAATTATAGTACAGTAATACAATAATGATAAAAAATCTCAATTCTAATCCAAAAACAAATTAAACCTCAAAGTTAAAACATCCCTACGCCATAGTCTGGATTGTCTCCGAAATATATGTATATATATATATATATATATATATATATATATATATATATATTTTTTAATATATATAGCCTATATATAATGGATAGAATTAATATACAATTAAGTATGATACATCATTTTAAAAAGAAATTCACAATTTTCATCAAAACTCAACCCCATTTCCCCCTTAATTTCGGTTAATCTAAACCTACATTCCATGAAAATACCAGTATTTTTTCCGTACAATTTATAGGGGTTATCATTTTTATTAAAGTTATTCAGTGACTTTACTTCACTTGCTGCTTGTTGGAGCCTTTTTACTCTTGCATAACGGCTCAGTTTTCATAACAGTTTAATATTCCGAAGCCACAGCCCAACTGTTATTTGTGGTTAAACGAGGTCTGGTGACAATGTTGTCGAAATGGCACATGGTATTGGTCAACACGGAAGATTCGTTTCAGAGCGGAGGTAATGGGGCGTTAAAACAGTCCCTGATCGCGTGTGCTAACAGCGGTATTAATGAGCGTGTCACGAAATCTCCTGGCATTTTGTGTTGCAGTTCTGTTTGGGTGTAGCAACTTGCCCCCGAGTGGGGGATTGTGAAAAAAAAGATCTCATTACTCCTAGCATTTCCCTGCATGATGACTGCATCACGAAACGGTGCTTTATTTGGTCTATTTTATTCAGAGAAAATAATTAAAGCAATAACTGCTCCGTAAGAGGTGTGAGTAAGCATGTGTTGTGACCTAATCAACCTGCTATACGATACACTGAGAAATTTGAAACTGTAATATTGTTTCTCAACACGTGGACAGCGTTCGTAATTGACTTCTGCAGAAGTTTCATCAGTTGTACTCCGAGTGTAACGTAACAAAGTGTTTAGTAAGTGCCAGTATGGTACTTGGTGAGATTGTGTGCGGGACGGGAAAATGTCTGTCCGTCTGTCTGAGGTTGTGTGCGGGACGGGAAAATGTCCGTCTGTCTGTCTGTCCCTGTGTCTGAACGCACGATAATTCAAATACTCTTTATCGGATTTTCATGAAACTCGGTATACGTATTTATAACGTCCATGGGATGGGAAGAAACCTATTGACATTGAACCAAATCGGTTGACCGGTACCGGAGTATTGCCCAATATAGTGCCTATTTTAATGGTAATACATATTGGAAAAAAATTATCAAATGCAGATCAGTTCTCATGACAATATACTGTTTTACAGTATTCACAAAAGGCTTTGGAAGTTGCACTAGTTAGCTGAGATAAGTAACACTATTATTTCACATATGCTCCTCAAACTCGATCGTTAAACTGAGCGAGGTGTCCGAGATGATAACATCTTTTCTCTTAATTTCTCACCGTTAAATGTACCCAATTTAATTTATGTTTTGGTTCCCAGTTTTATATATTTAAAATAAATATTAATACTGTAGAGTCCCGCTATTCTGAACTAATTGGGATCGAACACTGACACCTCAGAAATGAATCCAGGTCCACAGCTTCATCCTAGTTTAATAAATAACTTAATCTAACTTTAAAACTGGCAGAGCAGAGTTCTGTCATCCACAGGCTAATCTACTTGCAGTGAACGAAGTATACATGAAACCTCCTATGGGCTGTTGAGGTGACGTCAGATCGAAGTTGAGCAACTAGAGTGCGAGAGGACAGTGGCAGGAAACGTGTTGCCATGGTTACGACAGATCAATGGAAAAAAGGAAGGGGATCGGTTGGTTACCTTGTTCATATACAATACATCCATACCTGGTCAACACCGAATCGGTACTTGTTATTCCGTTGCGCAAAGATAGGGAGGGGAACCAACTACCAAGTGTAAAGACCTCGAAAAAAACACTTCACCTCTCACAAACCCTTCTTTTTTGAAGCTTAGGAAATCGAATGAAATATTATCAGTCTGTCGGATTGCATGTCATATATATTGTAAATGCTACGTGCAGGCTTGAAGAATGAATGTCTTGCCTTTAAAGGTGTGTGTACGGGTGATCTGTAATCTCTTCGTCCATATTATGACCTCACATGAAAAGGGTGTGGCGTTATTTTCCCTTCAATCTTCATCATCATCTTATTTTGAAAAGAAAGGTTAGACGAAAATGTAACGAAAGTGGTCAGGTGCATACAGTAAATGCCGGGTCTCTAACAGGAGAATCATGTTCAAACCAAGCTGAAATACGAACTACATATACTCAGCTTACGGCTTGACTCCATTTCCGGAGATGTCTGACAATATTTGGATAGATCCTACCTAAATAGATCGTGAAACCAAAATATAATAATAATAATAATAATAATAATAATAATCTATTAATTTATCTTTTATGCTTAAAAGTTGGTAAAACAGAGCCATATTGGCATAGAATTTTAGTTAAAATGTGGAGACCTCGCCTTGTCAATATAAAATGTTAAAACTAAAATTAAAGTATAAGTTATTTCAATCAGTGAATAATAATATTTATCGTAATAAATAACCTAAGATCTCTAATGCCCGGTTTCTGTAAACTCGTGAAATACCTATGGGTAAATTATCCATGGGCAAATCAGTTCAATTTCGCCCACAATGATAAAATGAGGAAGGCCTTGGATTGTACAGTTAATTTAATTCAGAAGGCTTTGATTCTCATTGTTTAACTTATTATTGATCCCATGAGAGGTTAAATTTTATCCAGCCATCCATGAAAGGATGAATTAAACCGACGATTTACCCTTGGAAAGATCTAGCCCGAGTTCGTAGGAACATTTTTTCTGTCATTTTCATATTTACCCAGAGGACATTTATCTAGAAACTCCCCACAAGTGTATGTGATTGTTACCTTTAAATTATTTGTGTTTGTATGGTGTTATTCTTGTGTAAATTTTGTCCATTGGATAATTTACCCATAGGTATTTCGCGAGTTTATAGAAACCGGGCATAAGTCAGGTTTTGAAGTCGTATTTTGCATGCATAGAATCGAGTTTATCACGTCATTTTTGTATTTGTCTTAAGAGATTAATAACTTCCAACTTAAACGTTTAACATTAGAAATGTTGAGTAACTGTAGAGCTGTTTGTTTGAGAAATGGTTGCCAAATTATACGTGAACAAAGAATTGCATGCACGGGTGTGGGCTGTGGCTGTCACTTTGCAGTTATTTCAAGCTCTTCTAAACATTTGAGCTCACTTCTTGCTAATCCCAGTTATTACGAAAATCCAAATTGCTCAACCGCAAGCCACACTAACGCTTAAGTCATTATTAGCACATCACTTTTTCCTCCTTGCTCTTGAGCGCGAGAGAAGATGTAACAAAGAGCAAACATATGCATCACCCACCATCTTGCTTCTTTCTCGAGTATTTATTAAATACACCTTAAGAGATCCTGTTTTATGGTGAGTAAAAATGTTCAATTTCGATGCAAAAGATGGGTTATTTTCGGTTTTATTTCGCAAGCATAAAATTTCGATCTTTGTTGGTTGGTATACGGGGATGTACTGCATCTTTTACACTTATAATAATAACATACCTACCAACTCAAAATTTACTCGGTTTATTGGATATTTACAGTATTAAAACCTATTAGTGTGCACATCTTTTTCCAACTTTTGACAAATAATAATAATAATAATAATACTCTATCGTTAAAGAGCAGCTTGTTCCTGCTATAGACAGTCAGTGTACATCAAATATATAATTTAAGTCCCCTTAAAAATGCCTTCCTAAAATTCGAGTTTCGTTTGAAGTATATACGAGTAATTTCGTTCAATAAAAAAAATATTTCGCTCTAAAACCGAAAATATCGCAAATACACATTTCGCGTTTGTTGGCAAGTGTAAAACAATATTTCGGCCTAGAAGTGTTAAAAAAATTAATCACCTTTATCAGTAGTATCACTCATGAAAACAAGATATCCCTAATAATAATTCTCTTTCCGGCATCGGCGATGATTTCAGTAAAGTGTCGAAATCCTGAGAGAGTATTACGATATGCCTGCACGTTAATGCAATGTGCTGTTGCGGATGTTGCGAATCCACGGCGGATGAAATCATTTGCTTGCCGGATAACGTCATAATTCGCCGATAACCTTGAACAGGCTAGCTGTTTAAATTATCTATGAGATTTTCTGTATGCGTGACTATATATATATACAGAAAAAAGGCGAGAGGTCTAGAAGTGTTTATTCATTGTAAATAAGTAATTCTTGCAGTTGCTTCAGTAAGCCCTCTAAAATAACATGCTCTTGTACACGTGGAGTTTCAAAATGTTCAAGGTGAACTTTAGTTCAAGATTTCGGTTTTTCCATTTGATGCAAACGAAGCTGCGTAATTTTCCTTTTGCCATTTCGGCTTTACATAATTAATACTGGTATACTCATCGTTATTTACTGCACGTCACTTGTATAATTGGAAATTCTCCGAAGAGATAAATCATCAGATAAATCATTTCTGAAAAAGCCACCTTTAAAATGTTCTCTGCGCCGTTTGGGAGAATGAAAAATTGACAGTAGACAGTTTATCAGTAGCCCATTTAAGCAAAATTAATTAAAATATGAATAAAATGTTGTTAATATAATGTGTTGATTTTTATTCCACTTATTAGTTCATACAGTCAACTCCAGATTATCCGGGATAATGGGTGGTAGCCACCTCACGGATAAACGAAAACACGGTTAAAACAAAATTATACCTAAACATACTGTAATTGAAAAATTATTTAAAACTTACATAGGCCTATGTGGAAACGTCCGGCAGTGCTGGAATCATTCACCATCAGAAGTCACAAACTGTTTCAGCACAACAATAAAACACTAAGACTACGGTACTGTATTAACAGTTTGGTTTTGGCACTTTCAAGGAATTTTTACACTTTGCTGAAATAGTCTGTTAACACTTTTTGTTTTTTAACTACATTTCCCTTCTTGCGAATATAGGAACGAAGCCTGCGTAATATGAACTTATCACTAGGTGAACTATCCTCCTCCTCTTTTAAATAGTCCAACATACACTCAAGATGTTCAAGGGCTACTTCATGTAAGTAATTAAAAAAAAAATTAAAGATGTTTAAACTTTTTTTAAAGGAATGGCTAAACGGTTAATCCGCAAACCGGTTGATCCGCACCCGGATAATCGGGAGTTGATTGTACTTTCCGTCCTAACTTCTTTCGAGTGGACTTTAATCCTCTTATTGGGTGGGGTGCTAGTGAACCTAGAGCTTAGAGAAGACCCAAAACTGTAAGTTTGGTTTCGAGGGTAAAAGGCAAAACACATTATAGCCCTACCAATATATAAATTCCCTCAAACCATATCTTGAAATTCATTATGAATTAATTTTATATTAATGTTAAGTTATTTCTAATTAGTGACATCTTGAAAGCATTTTCGTTAGCATACCGCAGATTTTCCAAATCTATCTTCTATAGGCCTATCGATGTATTTATTCCAGAGTCTAGTAATTATTAATTTATTGCAACTTTTGCGTAATCTGAATTGAAAGGCCTGTTTTGTGGTTCTTACCATATTCGGGACCTACAGATTAATGTGGGTTAATTCGCGAATGGAGAGTGATTTTGCAATCATATACTCGAAATTATTTTTTCCTATTTTAAATTATGGTCGTCCTTAACCACATTTTCACTAAAAGCAATGTCAAATCTCTTCTATATCAATGCGTTTACGTCAAAAGAACAGTAACATTTATACATATACTACACGGTAATTCCCCTAGCACCTTAATCTTCATTCCAATAAGATATATAACCCATTCTAAGAAGATTTCTTAAACCTCCCGTCACTTTTGTATGTAGACTGGATTTCCTCATTTGGTGTGCAATTAGTCAAGGTAGCCTACTAAGCTACAAACCGGAAGGTCGCGGGTTGTGTCCCCGTTGAGGTCTTGGGATTTTTCAATTGACTTATTCCTGCCTGATAACATTGCGGACCTAGGGAAACTAGTACTGGAAGCAGTCTTGGGGTAAAGACGGACGGTGCATAAGAAATGTCAAAAAAATCAATCTCGTTTGCAGTGGCTCAATATTTTGTATTGCATTGACAGACATTCTCATCTGAATTTCTGGAAACTTAAGACGTTATTCACATTACAAAGTCTAAACAGCACCGAATTGTGCTCCAGTTAACAAACATTTGCTAATTTGCGTTAGTATATTATTCAAATGGTAATCAGTTGGTTCAAGGCTGCCTTTTAATTTCTTCATCACCCAGTATAAACTTCCATTCAATAGTTTTGTTTCAAAACCGCGTCCATTGCAGAGTATCCTTGGCACCCTTAACACAGAGTCAAGGTGACAGTGGTTAATCTTGCTTCAGCCGTGCAATTTCATGCTTTGATGTAATACTCTTCAACCCACAGTAGCCCAGCGTTTTGCAATGCCATTTGTTTTATCATTCATTCTCTTGTCAATATTTTTACTTTCTCTGCCGTGAACTAGAGAGCCCTAAAATTCGGGGTCCCGTGTTTAACAAAAGTAATGTAAAGTTTCTAAGGACCCTTCAGCGCAAAAATGCCATTTTCAGGGGGAACATCTGTGAGAGTGCTCGCACGCGAATGCAATTTATTATCTAATATATTTGAGCTAATGTTTCCATGTAGACTGTATTCGGTAATTGTGAAATTAATTGAAGGTGGCCTTGTTCGGTTCCCATGGCAAACTGGGTAAGAAGAGCATCGCTGACGTGCGTGAAGTTAGTAAAAGTTGAAATATGATAATCCAAATAAAAGAGCAATGATAAACTCCTGATGAAAATTCATGTCCCTGGAAAAAATACATGTACGTAAATTTCATCTTAAATAATTATTAGAAAATTTAAATTACTCTACAAATAATCTATATAAAAACTTGAAGTCCTAATTAATTTTTAGCACCTAAAAACCCATTCCCTAGTTATGTTAGCTAGCGTCTACTCGAGCAATTTGGCTCTGGGAAGATCCAAAATGAGCACATTGGCAAAGTGGTAACCTATTGTTTATCGGAATATAAAGCGGGAAAATCGCAATATTATGCTTAGGGTAGATAAAATTTTGCGTGAATACCAGAACAGAGCTTTAATTTTTGTTTTCTATTTGTTCCAGGACCAATCTCAAACTGGAAACTTTGGAAGATGCTGTCCTTCTGGAAAACCCAGATGACGATCTCCTACAAGATAAACGGGGCTGCCCTGCGTATGTCAGCCCAGAGATCCTCCGAAGTTATCAACAGTACTCTGGTCGAGCGGCCGATATGTGGAGTTTAGGTGTTATCCTGTATACAATGCTTGTTGGAAGGTGTGTATTGTTCTGTATTAGTTCATATATAATTATTATTGTATGTTCCTCTAAATGGATCAAATAGGATACAGATGAATTAAGTATTTCAGACGAGGCATAAGCTGGATGAGTTTGCTAAAGCTTTTGCATATGTCGTGCACACAACAGTTTTTAATAAAAACTCTCTAAATTATGTAATAAAATATGTGCATTCAATATACCGGTAAGTATAAACGTAAAAGGCGGTCAGTCATTTGCTGACATTATCACAGCTGATAAACAATGAAATCATATTCGTTTATATTGAAAAATAGTGAAAAATTCCACTCAAGTTTTGGATTAACATAAACAATGTTGGTTTATATCTTATTTTATGATGAAGTTTTTTGTTTAAAACCCTGTTAATTTTGTTATGATTGGTTACTGCCATCTGGATTTTGTTTATATGCCTAAGCCACTAAAGTACTATTTTTTTGGTTTGTTAACAGTCCCGACAAGCAGCTAATTTAGTATTACTGATTTTCTTGAATGACTTTTAATAGATTCTGAAGTTTTCTGTGTAATATTTATTGTATTTACTGTATATAGGCCTATGTATACCGATTTTGTACTTGGTGTTTCTGTTGGATTATACGTTAAGTCTACAGCATCATTCACAATGCTTATGATAAGAATGTAAATAAATATTCTATTCTAAGAAGTAACAGTACAGAGTAGAAGACATATTTATTCTTCTTTTGAAGATGAATTTCAGAAGTGAATTCAGCTTTGGAATTTAGTGAGCATATACTGGTTTCTAAAGTTCTAAGGTTTCATTCATTTCAAAACTTGAAGCATGTAACATCACAAGTAACAATAAATGTCATCATCATCATCAACTGCAAGGTTTGAGCTTGTTAGCCCGTTCCGTCCTCAAAGTCTCTTCATCTTGTTCTTGGTCTTCCTGGATCACATCTTCCTTTCGGTTGATATAGTAACACTTGGTAAGGAATCCTTTCTGATGGCATTCTTTGTACATGGTTATACCAATTTAATTTATTTTGTTTTATTTTCTTCATTGAGCTTTTTCACTTTCAATTCATCTCGTATATCTATGCTTCTTTTTTTATCCAGTTTTGTATAGCCTGCTACATATCTTAAAAATTTCATTTCGGCTGCTTCTAATCGTCTTTCATCGCTTCTTCTCATAGCCCACGTTTCGCTACCATGCATTAAGCAAGGGACGGCCATAGTCTTATAAAACTTTAACTGTGTTTCTTTTCTGGTTTTACGGCCTAATGTTCTTTTTATAGTTCCACATATATGTTGCAACTTTTGTAGCTTATTGTTCAGATCTTCCTGATTATTCTTAAGAGATATGTTGCAGCCTAAATATTTAAAATTTGACACCTGTTCAATAATACTGTCATTTATAAGTATTTATACTGTATTATCATTAAATGTGAAGGGAAAAATCCATACTTAAATATTATTAATCAGATATATTTTTAGTGGAAGTACTGATTGTTCAGCAGAAAGTAGTTGAAGTAGTAGAGGAATTAATTAATTTTTTCTTCCTTTCAGGTATCCTTTCAATGATAATGATCACGCCAACCTCTTCATTAAAATCAGCCTGGGTAATTTTGTCATTCCTGACTGTATATCTTCAAGAGCGAAATGCTTGATCCGAAGTCTGCTGCGACGAGAACCGAGTGAGCGTCTCTCAGCATCGGACGTGCTGTTGCACCCATGGTTCAAGCACGACGAAGACATTGACATGTGCTCACGTGGGGATCAAACAGTGCCGGACTTCTCAACAAAATGAAACGTTTGTCACTAGCATCAACCATGCAGCATGTTTCTATAGGCTCATGAAGAACCACTTCCAACAGCTGTAATACAGTACTCGTCTCATTTGCCTGAGCTGATCTTCCAACATTTAATAGTTACATCACATATCTGTGTTAACTTCAAGCTTCATTTTCTCTGTTTTGGAAGCTTGCATATGTAGTTTCAAAGCCATGTAGGACTTTGCACTTGCTGTTGTCAGTTGTAACACTTCTTGGTTGATCTGCTTATACGCTGGTGTTTCTAGCACTTCAAAAGTAGATTCGCTAACTGAGGTCTAGATCAAGGCCTGTATAAGAAAGTGCCACTAAGGACACTTATGAAGGACGCACTTCAAATATTAGTGTGCTGCATAAAACCCTTCCCAAACTTCACCTGCATTTCCAGTTCACATTTCATCATCATCATCATCATCATCTTGCTGTATGCCAGTACAATTAAATGTCAATGCAATTAAGAATACTTTGATGCCAAGATTTTTATTGTTGTTCTTTGAATATATATGAACACAAGAGTATAATTATCAGTTCCTGTAAAAATGTACCAAGTGGTCTTTCTCTGAGAGAGTTATGTTTCAGCTGATATAATGCATATGTGCATTCCAAGTGCCAAAACTTTTGCAAACATAACTATTGTGATGATATTTTGTTGTTGAATTTTATAAATAGAGAAGAGAAGAAGCCACAATGATCCATTGACGCCATGACGTGCCGCGCTAAATTTAGGAACCCGTAGCTAGTGATGATTGCCGCACATAACGAACCTCAAGGTTCTCCATTGGTTCGAATGGCACATTCCGTGTCTTCACTAGTGCTCTGGTATGCACCATATAATCAGAGAAGTGCATAACGTGTTGTGGTAAATCCTCAACCAACACCGTTGCAACAGGGGTTCCTGGACACATCCGTGTTAGAGGGCCAGTCTTAAAGACTTCAAACAATTGATCATAATAATATAAATTCACATCGATTACTATTGGTTTGCGTGACATGAAGGCATCATACCATCCTGCGGGATCCACTGTCGTGTACGTGAACTTCATAGTATCACTAGCAGCTCCAGTGTGCATTCTAATTATGCATGGATGTTCGACTCGTAATGCCTGTACGTCTCTGTGACCATTCTTCATAACATTCGTTGGATCTGTTTGTCTATCCAACTTAGCTAGTTTCATATGTAAAGGTGAAGCCATTAGCGAATGATTTGGAAATTCAAGCACGGTAACGTCCACGTTGGCAGCTATGAAGTCCATAGAAGTAATAGTGTCAATCACATCAATGGATAAGTTACTAGCATGTATGGCACTAGTGACAAATACGTGCGCTATTCCATCTTGATAAAAATCAAATTCATACGGCTCTCGTACAATATAAAAATGATTACAAAATCCCATCATTCGTTGCATATCAGGAGTGGTCAGTTCCTTCATCATACTGTCAGCATAATTAAAAATTCTATCATACACTGGAGACGTGATTTTGTCATAGCTACGTAAAGTTAAGTCACGTACAGCTTGATCATTAATCCAAAGGTCCAAAACATCACTATTTACGTATGGCATGCCGCTAAATAATTCCCTCGCTAAAGATATTTTCTTAGACTTTAAATACTGTCCCTGATTACAACCAAGTAAAATCTCTACTCGTCGGAAGGCGTTAATAACCATGGGTAAACCAATTGTTACTTGCGGATCAAAGTTCAATACCACGGGGTTTGAACTATATGCAGTCACATCCGTTGATGGAAAAACTAGAACACTTAACATATCCATAGTGGCTACGGTCCTGGGACGCGCAACACGCGCTCATCGCACACTGGCAGACTAGCCATCCGATCTAAATTCTCTAAGATGTTTATGAAATACATATTCAACCCAGTTATCCTTTTCTCTATAATTCCGCCAAGTGCCTCACACATTAAAGGTGTCGCTGATATCACACCTCCGGTGCGAGCTCTAGTCATTAGAGCTTTAGTCAGAAGACGGACGAGATCTCTATCTGTTATAATTAAAATTCCGCATAACGTCGACGGTATACGGCAGTATTATCCTTCTATTGGATATTTTCGCACTCTGTTTATACGCTTGCGGAAGTTCGTAAGTTATAGGTTCATCAAGTGGTGCCCCACTAGCCCACAATCGTTCGCATGAAGTCGATATTCTATATTCATTGGGACCCGTTTGTAACGCACGTTGGGGATCATTTTCAAAGAGTTTATTCAGAAACTCTTGCGCAGCATTCGTAAGTACATTCCTATGCTCAAACACGGTAAGTAGTCTGTCACGACGTACCTTAAACCATTGCTTCTCTTCAGCGTATAATGCCATTTCACCAGGCAATTCTTGCATGTTTGCACGGCAATCCTTTATCAAAAACCAGGCTAGTATGTTGTTCACTAATAACCGAGAATCCAAAAATACGCCCTGAATTTAGGGACCCGTAGCTAGTGATGATTGCCGCACATAACGAACCTCAAGGTTCTCCATTGGTTCGAATGGTACATTCCGTGTCTTCACTAGTGCTCTGGTATGCACCATATAATCAGAGAAGTGCATAACGTGTTGTGGTAAATCCTCAACCAACACCGTTGCAACAGGGGTTCCTGGACACATCCGTGTTAGAGTGCCAGTCTTAAAGACTTCAAACAATTGATCATAATAATATAAATTCACATCGATTACTATTGGTTTGCGTGACATGAAGGCATCATACCATCCTGCGGGATCCACTGTCGTGTACGTGAACTTCATAGTATCACTAGCAGCTCCAGTGTGCATTCTAATTATGCATGGATGTTCGACTCGTAATGCCTGTACGTCTCTGTGACCATTCTTCATAACATTCGTTGGATCTGTTTGTCTATCCAACAGGGGCGTATTCAGAGGGGGGCTGAGGGGGCTACAGCCCCCCCCGAAACGTTAAGTAATGCTAATATGTTGCACATAAGAACATTTAAATTTGACAAATAGGTCTAGTAGACAGTTTAATTGCACATCCTGACAAAATTCAGCCTAACATCGAATTTTTACCTGAAATTTGTGAAATATGCTCCGGAAAAATGAGGTATGCTCTATTATTTAAGTAAATTTAATACTGTACTAGACGTTCTGTTGTTGGCTGAATTACATCACGAATTTTAAAAGATAGGATACGTCTTATAAATTACATAATAAAAATTAAAATAAAACAAGGTTAAGTTATTGCAATAAATTTTAGTAAATTGAAAAATAATGAATATAACGTTGCTTTAATATTATATAATCGGTTACAAAAAAATATAGTCTATTTACTATCAACAAATTTTATAGTTGGTTTCCAAAACATTCACTTAGCCAAATAGCTTTTTTTTTTTTTTTAAATTAACAGAGACATGCACAATATTTGACATCTCTCATAATATGCTGTTATAAATGTGACAAATTGGTTAAATATGCATAAACATTTTAATATTGAGCAAATATGATGCATCATTGCAAAACTAACAAAATATGCAAAATTAAACCATCAATTTATTAATATTTCTTTGACACTTTCTAATAATTTGCATTATTAAAAATATGATTTTCATAAATTTCCGGGCCCTAGTGATAACAGTGTTAGACTTATATAGCCCCTCCCGAAAAAATATCTTGGATACGTCCCTGCTATCCAACTTAGCTAGTTTCATATGTAAAGGTGAAGCCATTAGCGAATGATTTGGAAATTCAAGCACGGTAACGTCCACGTTGGCAGCTATGAAGTCCATAGAAGTAATAGTGTCAATCACATCAATGGATAAGTTACTAGCATGTATGGCACTAGTGGCAAATACGTGCGCTATTCCATCTTGATAAAAATCAAATTCATACGGCTCTCGTACAATATAAAAATGATTACAAAATCCCATCATTCGTTGCATATCAGGAGTGGTCAGTTCCTTCATCATACTGTCAGCATAATTAAAAATTCTATCATACATTGGAGACGTGATATTGTCATAGCTACGTAAAATTAAGTCACGTACAGCTTGATCATTAATCCAAAGGTTCAAAACATCACTATTTACGTATGGCATGCCGCTAAATAATTCCCTCGCTAAAGATATTTTCTTAGACTTTAAATACTGTCCCTGATTACGACCAAGTAAAATCTCTACTCGTCGGAAGGCGTTAATAACCATGGGTAAACCAATTGTTACTTGCGGATCAAAGTTCAATACCACGGGGTTTGAACTATATGCAGTCACATCCGTTGATGGAAAAACTAGAACACTTAACATATCCATAGTGGCTACGGTCCTGGGACGCGCAACGTTATATTCGCGCAACACGCGCTCATCGCACACTGGCAGACTAGCCATCCGATCTAAATTCTCTAAGATGTTTATGAAATACATATTCAACCCAGTTATCCTTTTCTCTATAATTCCGCCAAGTGCCTCACACATTAAAGGTGTCGCTGATATCACACCTCCGGTGCGAGCTCTAGTCATTAGAGCTTTAGTTAGAAGACGGACGAGATCTCTGTATCTGTTATAATTAAAATTCCGCATAACGTCGACGGTATACCGCAGTATTATCCTTCTATTGGATATTTTCGCACTCTGTTTATACGCTTGCGGAAGTTCGTAAGTTATGGGTTCATCAAGTGGTGCCCCACTAGCCCACAATCGTTCGCATGAAGTCGATATTCTATCTTCATTGGGACCCGTTTGTAACGCACGTTGGGGATCATTTTCAAAGAGTTTATTCAGAAACTCTTGCGCAGCATTCGTAAGTACATTCCTATGCTCAAACACGGTAAGTAGTCTGTCACGACGTACCTTAAACCATTGCTTCTCTTCAGCGTATAATGCCATTTCACCAGGCAATTCTTGCATGTTTGCACGGCAATCCTTTATCAAAAACCAGGCTAGTATGTTGTTCACTAATAACCGAGAATCCAAAAATACGCGCTGAATTTAGGAACCCGTAGCTAGTGATGATTGCCGCACATAACGAACCTCAAGGTTCTCCATTGGTTCGAATGGCACATTCTGTGTCTTCACTAGTGCTCTGGTATGCACCATATAATCAGAGAAGTGCATAACGTGTTGTGGTAAATCCTCAACCAACACCGTTGCAACAGGGGTTCCTGGACACATCCGTGTTAGAGTGCCAGTCTTAAAGACTTCAAACAATTGATCATAATAATATAAATTCACATCGATTACTATTGGTTTGCGTGACATGAAGGCATCATACCATCCTGCGGGATCCACTGTCGTGTACGTGAACTTCATAGTATCACTAGCAGCTCCAGTGTGCATTCTAATTATGCATGGATGTTCGACTCGTAATGCCTGTACGTCTCTGTGACCATTCTTCATAATATTCGTTGGATCTGTTTGTCTATCCAACTTAGCTAGTTTCATATGTAAAGGTGAAGCCATTAGCAAATGATTTGGAAATTCAAGCACGGTAACGTCCACGTTGGCAGCTATGAAGTCCATAGAAGTAATAGTGTCAATCACATCAATGGATAAGTTACTAGCATGTATGGCACTAGTGGCAAATACGTGCGCTATTCCATCTTGATAAAAATCAAATTCATACGGCTCTCGTACAATATAAAAATGATTACAAAATCCCATCATTCGTTGCATATCAGGAGTGGTCAGTTCCTTCATCATACTGTCAGCATAATTAAAAATTCTATCATACACTGGAGACGTGATATTGTCATAGCTACGTAAAATTAAGTCACGTACAGCTTGATCATTAATCCAAAGGTTCAAAACATCACTATTTACGTATGGCATGCCGCTAAATAATTCCCTCGCTAAAGATATTTTCTTAGACTTTAAATACTGTCCCTGATTACGACCAAGTAAAATCTCTACTCGTCGGAAGGCGTTAATAACCATGGGTAAACCAATTGTTACTTGCGGATCAAAGTTCAATACCACGGGGTTTGAACTATATGCAGTCACATCCGTTGATGGAAAAACTGGAACACTTAACATATCCATAGTGGCTACGGTCCTGGGACGCGCAACGTTATATTCGCGCAACACGCGCTCATCGCACACTGGCAGACTAGCCATCCGATCTAAATTCTCTAAGATGTTTATGAAATACATATTCAACCCAGTTATCCTTTTCTCTATAATTCCGCCAAGTGCCTCACACATTAAAGGTGTCGCTGATATCACACCTCCGGTGCGAGCTCTAGTCATTAGAGCTTTAGTCAGAAGACGGACGAGATCTCTGTATCTGTTATAATTAAAATTCCGCATAACGTCGACGGTATACTGCAGTATTATCCTTCTATTGGATATTTTCGCACTCTGTTTATACGCTTGCGGAAGTTCGTAAGTTATGGGTTCATCAAGTGGTGCCCCACTAGCCCACAATCGTTCGCATGAAGTCGATATTCTATCTTCTTTGGGACCCGTTTGTAACGCACGTTGGGGATCATTTTCAAAGAGTTTATTCAGAAACACTTGCGCAGCATTCGTAAGTACATTCCTATGCTCAAACACGGTAAGTAGTCTGTCACGACGTACCTTAAACCATTGCTTCTCTTCAGCGTATAATGCCATTTCACCAGGCAATTCTTGCATGTTTGCACGGCAATCCTTTATCAAAAACCAGGCTAGTATGTTGTTCACTAATAATCGAGAATCCAAAAATACGGCGTGACAAGGCATCATAACAAACATTGTCAATATGGCGTAAAGATCAGCCACCGTAAACAAAGTGTATGAAACGGATATATTTACACGATTGAGATTTGGGTTAATTAGTGGAATGATCATATTCGGATATATTTCAGCGGGCAAGGTAGGGGACAAAGTCATCGCTACTCTGTTTGCATCCGACGCTATTAAAAAGGCCACCCGAAGTGAAATTTTTATATCATTTGATATAGCACTGATATTATCATAATTTACACGAATCATCAACCCCACTTCCACTTGTCGCGAAACTCGGAACGCAATTTGCGAACTAAGGTAGTAAATACCCACTGGAACAGCATATTCCATCGGCCGACCAACACGTATTCTAGTTTTCAAGTTATCGCGACAATAACGATCATAAAAATCACCCTTATCAATTGTGATGTCGTGTATCGCAAAAGTGCTTAAGAAATCGAGCCCTTGATCCACGTCCATAAAAAATTCCCCAACCAAATCGGTCCATATATCAACCAACTGCCGTTCAGCAGGAAATAACGGCACGTAAACGTCATTATAATATGATAAATTATCACTTGACGGACCCCAGTTAAATGCGCGTGGAGTGGTCGTAGCGCTTGATCGTAGATACATCATGTCCTTTGCGTGTAAGAGAGCAAGTTTCATAGCATCATTCATAGTAGCGGCGGCAAATTTTTCAATTGATCGATCACCAAGCTCATCTTCATTCACGATATTATTAGATAAATTAACTATAGCTCTATGAACATCGGGTGAGCTTACAATCCCAACGCCGTTAACGATGAGAGAGACTATTTTAGAATACAAAATAGCTGGCCTTAGCGCAGGCTCAACGTTGATGGCCCACTCACTAGCCATCCACTCCTGCTTAAGATTGCACGTGATGCTAGACGCATAATGCAAACGGTTCTCGGCTGACGTAGCCGTATTTAAAACTTTGGGCTCAAAAAATCTGTACAAATCGATAATTTTATGGTTAATCAAAGTGCCTCCTGATATGGGTAGAACATTGAAAGCATTATGGACGGTAACAAATGTATCGAAGAATTTATCGGATATCTGCTCAGATATTAATTTTACAGCAACCAGACCATTGACAAATTCCTTGGTATTCAGCTGTCCGGACAGCTGCGCTGCACCTAGCGACGCCATGTAATTTTCAACTCTTTAAATGAATTTTATAAATAGGGGCATTATACGTTCATTCAAAATGAAATTTTAACTTGGACTTAATCCATTTTTTCTTTCTGCTATAAAACTGTAAAAGCCAAAGCAAAGCGACAATCCAGAAAAATACAGTGAAATCTCGATAGAACGATTTTGCATGGACCAGAAAAAAAAAATTCTAGTACAGAATATTATTGTCATATCAGAAATTAACAAAAACTGTTCTGATTTTGACTTACCACTCCTATAATCTAAGTTTTTAACTATTTAAGAAAAGCTAATGTAATTTTAGCATATAAATTGATACACTACACTGCTATGCACTATGTCGACTCACTTTTGCTCATTTTCAGTAAACATATTTTACATTACATTAACAGTCAATGAAAGCATGAACGACAGACGTGAAATGACAGTTCTCTGTTGGACATGACATGAGAATATTATAGGAGAAAAATTCCTCTGACAATGGGATTTGAACCCAGGACATTGGCTATCCGTGCCACTGCTCTACCAACTGAGCTAAGCCAGAGTTTGCTTCACAGCGCCAGATGGAACCTCTCTTCTATGACTGATTGCCCTTAATGGTCTACCTCAATGACAGACAAGTTATGTCACATACAGTACTGTGAGGCACACTAATTAGTGATTTTTGTGATCGGGCTTCTACTGTTATTGTACAGCTAACATTCCAGATAGATAAATATATGCATATAAGCATATGGGATACATTTTATTTTTGGCTCTCTTGAAAAAAGCCAAGACCTAATGGCATAAATGGGCATTTACTGGTTCACGAACCACTTGTGGTTCTTGATCTTCCCCCATAACACACAAGATGGCATTACGGACATTCGGTGTACGTTGTAGATTATTCCCATGCATGAATCACAATCTCTTTGCAAGCAGTGACGGGTGGCGACACAGTTCCAATTGGAACGGCATTATGACACATTCTAAGCCTTTGTATAATGAAATAATTGTACACGTAAAAGAATAATTAAAAATACAAAATTGTTTGTATTATTTGTTTCTTGTAGTGTACATTT
Organism: Ectobius pallidus; assembly: GCA_964059195.1. Lineage (NCBI taxonomy): Eukaryota > Metazoa > Arthropoda > Insecta > Blattodea > Ectobiidae > Ectobius > Ectobius pallidus. The sequence goes on along the minus strand of CAXKWD010000005.1, from coordinate 160,790,648 downwards.
TAAAGTGAAATTCCCTAAGAATGAGCAACCGCCACTACACTTGTTGTCTGCTTGTGTCTCCATCTATTCATTCTTTTCGAACTATGTGTAAGTTGACAAAAGTTTGCGGGTTGCGTATCAATGGATAGGGGTTTGCCCATGTCTGCCTTATGGAATCAAGGGTCACTAGGTCAATAAGTCACTAAGTGACCACATGAAACACACAGGACAATTTTTAGAAACTTCTGTAGAGCTTTGCAAGAGTTAGTAGGTTCACATTTTGTTCTTCCTTCTTTTCTTTCTCCTGTTTGTTCTGATTTATACTTTTGCGACCTATTTTATCATTGTACTGAGGAAAGAGAATGTCACAGGGATTCTGAATGTAATCGTAATGGAGAGTTTTATCGTTATTAAGAATATCGTAAAATCAAGGAGAATTTTTCATTATTTTAATGGAATAATGCCAAGACTATAATATGATGATGTTATACGTTATATTATCATATTGGTAATCGTTGTAGGGAGATTTCACTGTACTTTGAATTTAAATGCATCAGGTAATTCCTACAGTTTGAATGTACACTCCTTATACAGAGAGAGGGACTCTTCCCTGTCATATAAATACACGGTTCTTTTGATAAATTATTTGAATTATTAAATACAATCAACTATATAAACTTATTTGTGAAATTATAAATGATTTAGTATCTCCATAATAACAACAACAAAAACATGCGCATTGTCTGGCCACGATGGTCGCAACGTAACATTAAGTGAACAGTAGCTTCTCAATCATTATTTCTAAATTCAGAATTAAAAAAATGTTCCGATCATCTTGACTTTGATGCCCTTCGTCTCTGTTGGTAGTTGTAAGCTGTTCAAATGTAACAGCATTTCTGCATTTCTCAGGGATACCGTACCTGAGATGTGTTTGTTGATGTTTGAAACGGGTTTGACAAATTAAGTTATATACTCTTGTAATAAATAACTTCCCTGTTTTACCTGAAAAATTTAGATAGGCACTTTCTTTTATATTTCGAGTCAATGAAGCATCTTGTATTCTTAGGTCTTCATAAGTGAAGCAGTATCAGATACAGAAACAAAACAAAAAAACAATGCTAGAAGGATACAAGATGCATGATCTCATGTCAGTATTGGCAAAATTGCATGATTGGCAAATACAAAAAATGTACTGGCATTTCAGTAAATGTTGTTATAAAATCTTCCAGAAGGCATTTTTGTGTGAGTGATTGCTGTGTTCAGAAGTGTGATATTGTAATTCATTGTTCTTTTTTTTTTTTTGGACAGAAGGAAAAGGGATCAGTAATTTGGAGTTCAATTCGGATTTATTGTGGAGGTACAGTCAAACAATAGCATGTGTTGTCTGTTCATCAAAATTACTGTTGTCCTCCTGGGAAAATTAGATAACTTCAGCTCCAAATCTGATGGATTGAGTTGTAATTAGATATATGCCAATTGAAGACTGAGTATAATGCAATTTCAGTTCTAGGGTGTCTTAAATAATTCTCCTGATGTTTCACTTTCCAATAGCATGCATTCAGAGCATTTTGATGTTAAAACATGTTTGAACTGAACAAAGGGTAGTCAAAATATACAACTCTTTTAACAGTATCTTGTAATTTAGTGAAAATTCAAAATATCGTATTAAATTTGTGGTATACAGAAAAGTTGCCCAGTTATGATGTGTAATCCAGTTCTCTATCAGATGAAATAGTTTTGGTGATGATTTACATTTTTTTTTTAAACAAAATAGGCTGCCTGCTGATATTTCAAACATAAAAGTGTGAAGAAAATATTACCTCATTGAATTCAGATGGAAAAGCTTTATTTTCTTCACCATACTTATCTGTTGGTTTGATGTATCAAGTATTTCTCTTAGATTTTTATTTTCAATCAGCAGAGGAGTATTAATTACCGGTAAATTACAAATTCTACACAGTTAAATTTATTTTTGAAAGGACATGTAATAGTACTGAGTCAAGTTACATTTTAAACAATACAAATGTGTTCGTAAGAGAGTTGGAAATTTTAAGGGGCATCCTATGAGATATTTTCATAATTTCTGCCATCAAAACTTCAGAAGTGTTTCATAATAGTTTTATCCATATAAACTTATGCAGATATTGCAAGACTTGACACAGAAAGGTGCATTTTTAAGTAAACTGAATGTTCAAATTAAACTGATGGAGAACTACAGCTAATAACAGGCCAGCTTATCTGCTTTTAATGAACAGTTTATAATCAATGTGTATTTTATAGGCATCCCTGGTATTCTGTTAAAATCGCAGTGGTATAGAAAGTTCCATATGATCTCCCGAGAGTGGAGGATATTAATGTTGTAAGCCCTCAGGAAGATGTCATTGTGTCAGAACTGATCTATGTAAATAATTTTCTGTGTAAATAGCATTTTTCCTATCTCACTATTATTTGTTTTGATTTTTAGAAGTCAATAAATGTGATTAAGAAAATGATTGGCTATCCACTTAAAATTATTGGCAATTTGTAGCTTGGAAGAGGTAAAAGAACCAGGTGTACTAAGATAATTTCTATCTCCCATATTGCACAACAAATGTTAGTATGTTTACATGCAGATTCAATTCAAATTGTATACAGTCTGAAACTCAAAATGTCTACTCTTTCCTGTACTGAGATTTTCATGTTTTTAGCTAACTAGCATGAAAGTATAATTACAATGAAATCTTGATAGAACAATTTTGCATAGACCAGAAAAAAAAAATTGTACTGAATGTTGTTATTTTGAGAATTTACAAAAAGTGTCGTAATTTTGAACCACTCCCGTAATATGTTTTTTAACTTTAAGGAAAACTTATGTACCATATGAACTTTTTACTCTACCCTTTTATGAATACATTACACTACTAACCAATATGTCCACAACTTTTTGCTCATTTCAAGTGAAAGCATTTTAAATTACAGTAACAGTCGAAGAACACTTGAACAATTGGGATACATGTTATTTTTGGCTTGCTTTGCTAAAATCTGATATTACAAGTCTGTTTCACTTTTTTCATGGAATAGGAAACACACAAAGACCTTATTGAATCAAGGGTCACTAAATTACCTCCTGGAACACGAGGGACAATTGATAGAAATTTCTGTACAGCTTCACACGAGACAATGGTTTCTAATGTGGTTAAGCTTGGTAGATTGACACTTTGTTTTTCCTCCTCGTCTTTACCTACTTCTCGCATCTGTTTGTTTCGATTTACCCTTTTGCGATCTATTTTATCGTACTGGAAGAAAAGTATAATACAGGGGATTCTGAACATAATTGCAATGGAGAGGTTTATGGTTATTAAGAGTATTGTAAAATCAAGAGGAATTTTACATTATTTTAATAGAATAAATGCCGGGACTACTACATTTTAACGTTATTAAGAGTACTATTGTTATGTTGGTAATCATTGTACAGAGATTTCACTGATCGGTAATCATTGTACAGAGATTTCACTGTAATTATTTCTCAGGATGAGTTAGTTATAGAGATCAGATCAAAATCTTAATTAGAGAAAAAAATCCCTGTTTACATCTTCTTACAAGAAGACTAAAATTGAAATGACCATCTATGTGAAGTAGTGCATCTGCATGTTGTAAAAATATATAGCTTGAGCATAGTGTTTCTAGTATCATAGCTTCCTTGTATGGAAAATGAGACAAATTAGGCATCATTTAGGCTGCTCGCTGATGTTGGTAGACCAATAGATTGAATTGTATCCGAGCAGAAATTGGTTCTTTTATCTCTTTCTGGCGACATTTACTTTCCTGAATGTGTACATAAGCTTATACCACCGAGGCAAAGAGGGCATTTTTTTTGTTTTCAGATGTTCTGTTATGTTTCATGCTAATTGCAGTAACGTAATAAAATGAACATGCTTTCTAAATATTTGTGTCTATAATCTTGAACCATACACTGATGTTGCAAATCCTTCATATTCATGAAAGCTTACTGCTAGACTCCGGATTTTTAAGCAATAGAAATTAGGTCTTACCATACCTAAAATAAATTAAATAAAACCATTTAATAGGCTAAAATATTCATATATATAATCAATAAGAATATTTGTCTTCACACATTTTTTTGTAAGTAAAAACTTACCAAAAGGACGATCGTTTCGATGAGAGACTTCTCACCATCATCAGCTGTTCTCAACTGGCTGATGAGTTGAGAACAGCTGATGATGGTGAGAAGTCTCTCATTGAAACGATCGTCCTTTTGGTAAGTTTTTACTTACAAAAAATGTGTGAAGACGAATATTCTTATTGACTATATATAATATACACTTCACAATGTTTTCCCGATTAATTTAATAAAAAATAAAACATTCATATCTGAAATGATGTTTCTTCACATCAAAATCAAGATTAAGATTTATAATTTTCGGTTGAATTAATAATACCCAACATATATTTGCCCATTTAGTTGTGGTTTAAATGTCTTATTGTAAAAATGTTGTCCTTTGCATAGGCCTAACACCTATTTAACATAAAAAATAATTATTTTAATTTTATCTAATTGCATTTGCAATTATGTAACCAGTAACATTTCCAATTTTTTTATACATTTTTTAGACAGTTTTCCACGTCTCATCTGTTAGCCAATTGAATTCATCAACAGTATGGTACCAAGCGAGTTAATTTTTTTACTTGCAATGAAAAGAAAAGAGAGAATATTACCATTTTATGTTCTGAATAATGCAGTCGCCGGAATTTACACCAACTCTGGATAGCAAGATATTGCAACAACAATGTAATTTCATCACCTTCCTTCCATGATACTCTATTCAATTTTCCTTCACAGTATACAGAGTGGAAGGAGTATAACTGCAGAGATTTTAACAGCTAATTCCTTTGATAGAAATTTAAAAAAATTCAAATACCATTTTTGTCCCAAGTGAGAACTTTTCTCAGAAAAAATAAAACAATCTTACCCCTAACCTTTAATTGCACTTCACATAAGTATTATCTGTATTCTAATTTTTTTTCATATCGGCAGAAGAAAGAACAAGGAATGAATTTTCTTTGTTTTTTTTTTTCAATAAAGACTGCAGTTTTCATACATTTTAAAGAAAAAGATGATTATATGGACCACATAAATCCAAGCCAGTGTGTGTCATGCTTTTTTAATGTGAGTGACAAGCTATCTGGCAGTACACTGCTGCGATTCTGCAAATCAAAAAACAAACAAAATCACAAAATGCAAAATAGTTTTTATATTTACCTTGATTGAACTACTACTGCCCTTTCAAATCTGCAGTGTCATACCACTTCCATCCTGTACATTGCAGCCCACATTTAATATTTTCCTCGATTTAGTGGGTTTCATTAAATGAAAATCTCAATATTTTAAAGGAATAATGCAGAGTTTATGCAGACTAGACTCAAAGAACTTAATTACTTACTAAAATGCAATAGACAATTCCTAAGCAAGCTACAGGAGGAATATTATCTATTTTATGGAACCAGGAGGTTCCTTGCTGCGCTTACCAGAGCTCGCCATACAACCCTACTCTGTGCTAATTCTATCCAACCATCCCTCACAAATCCTACTTCCCCTAAATCTATCCTAATATTGCCCTCCCACCTATGTCTAGGTCTTCCGAGTGGTCTTTTCCCTTCAGGACACTATCAATATTTTTTAGATATATCTTTTCTCCCCCATGTGTGCAACATGTCCAGCCCATTTCATCCTCCGTGATTTAATTACCCTTACTATATCCAGTGACGAGTACAAGTTATGAAGCTCGTCGTTTAACAGTTTTCTCCAGTATCCATTTTCATCTCTCTCAGGCCCAAATATTTTCCTAAGCCATCTGTTTTCGAACATTCAGATTATGTTCTTCCTGAGGAGTAAGCGACCATCTCTCACATCCATATAATACAACCGGCAGGATAATTATCTTTTAAATTTTTATTTTTAGACTTCTGGACAGAAGAGGAGAAGATAAGAGTTTCTGAACTGCATAAAAACAGGCATTTCCTAATTTGAGTCTACACTTAACTTCTGCCTTAATATTATTTGTGTCTGTAATTATTACTACTAAATATTTGAATTTCTCCACTTGTTCGAATTACCGGCTATTCTAATATTTTGCAGTGCATTATTTTCACGTTCACGACCATTTACTTAGTTTTTTCTGTATTAATTTCCAATCCAATATTCCTGCAGGCATTGAGAAGACTTCCTAAATTCAAAGAACACATGCAAAATCTCAAATGATATCAGATTGAAAAATCACCGGTAACAACTCATTCTTGGTACAACGACCATATAATCTATAGATTAGTAAAATTGTTAAAAATCAGTGAAAGACCAAAAGATCTGGAAATTTGGGAGAAGATTTATATAAAGAAGTCTGAAAGTAGATTGATGAATTTTGAGACACCAGAAGATGAGAACCTGATCAAGAACTTCGTCTAATCTCCACCAGGGGCACATCAGGATTTTCAGAAGCAGGATTTGCCAGTTGACAAGTAGCCGAGGATGGGTACGATGGTCCTTGAAATAGAATACTACCAAAAAGTTGGTAAGTGAAGTCTAAGTGTCATAGTTCAACTCATTATTTTATTGATTTTAATTACTAAAACTATTTACTATTAAAGCTAGCAATAGAATGCTATTTGCTGACTCTTCAGGATCCAGTCATTTCTGATATTAACGGGGGTAATTTTTTTTTATACATTATGTAACTTATAACTAAACTTCGGACTTTTAGGTCGCTAAAATGCAGTTTTAGGTACCTAAAATAGGCTCTAAAAATTGGAAAATAGGTTCTAAAAATCGTAAAATAGTCTCTTATAAAATCGTTAAGTTGCCAGTTTTCTGAAATATCTCAATTGCAATGCAGGATATTATACTTATTGAAGTCACCATTAATCAATAATCATGATAAAACAGATATAGGCCTATGGTACACAGAATTATATAGACCTATTACACTAGGGCCTGTATTACTACCATGACAGTGAAAACCTAATCCCTGCGCCCATAAGCTATGCACGTTAGCATATTCAACCCCATGTATCCCTCAGTGATTCAGAGAACTATTTTTTTTTTTTACTGGATGTGGGAGTCTCGAGAAAAACACTACATTTTCTTAGGAATTCCAAGGAATTTTTCTACTGAAGAGGAAACATTCCTTACTATTTAACCACGTCACTGATGTGTCATGTACTGCACATTACGAGCTAAAAATTTAGTACAAACTGAAAATAAATGCTAGAATTTATAACAAAAAATGACTTATTTTGAACTTTAGAGGAAAAACAAGCAAAAAGGCAATATTAGGCTCTAACGTAAAAATAGGCTGTTTTAGGTCCTATAAAAGTATCAGTTTTAGAGATAGTCACTTATGAAACATGCATATACAAGTTTTCGTCCATATATCACTTAGGGATTAAAATAAGTTTTTACCTAAAATCTGAAGTCTACTTATAACAGTAAGAAATATTAAGAGCCAACAAGGCATGCAGTGCATGCCCAGATTTATTGTCAAAATGCAATTTCTGTTTTGTTTGAGATATACTAAATGCAAGCATGACTCCAAGGTAACTGAACAGGTGGCTAGCCAAGTATTTTTAAGGAAAACACATGACTTATAATTTAGCAGTTAATGTTATTTGTCAAAACTAACTGTATTGCAACTTCCAAAGCCATATATGAACACTGTAATAATAATAATAATAATAATAATAATAATAATAATAATAATAATAATCTTTATTGTTCATTGAGGTTCTACATAGTAGAGTTCCTATTGAACATTGTCATAAATTTTCAAACAAAATGCTTCGCTTCAGGGAAGTAAAACAATATGTTGTCATGAAAATTGATTTGCATTTGATAAATTCTTTCTAATATATTACCATAAAATTGGGTATTATTCTGGTACCAGTCACCCGATTTGGTCGAAAATCAATAGGCTTATTTAGTGTGACATACCTCACTGATTCCATCATGAGGTTTGGTTGTTATGGCAACATCTCCTCTTATGTTATTGTATGTGACAGAACCATGCTAAAGTCAAAATCAATGATCTACAGTATTAAATGGATTAATCACTGTTATTAAATGGTCTGAAAATTTCACTCTCCATCTCTTACTATCCTTCGCTTTCTCTTTCAGTAATGAGTCTTTGTTTTCTCCTTTAAATCGTGTAGCACCTGGATTATTCTGGCTTCTTGTGTCCAAGGTTGCAGGTTCGATCCTGGCCCAGGTCGATGGCATTTATGTGTGCATAAATGTGACAGGTCCGTGTCTGTAGATTTACAGGCATGTAAAAGAACTTCTGCGAGACAAAATTCCAGCACACCAGCGACGGTCGTGGGCCTAAGTTGCAGTACATCCTCGTTATTAAATAATCATATACCAACCAACCTGGATTATTATTTTTTCAAGGTCTGGACTTTCCTCTAACTTTACTTCGATGACATGTAGGCAGACAATACACAGGATGTTTGCTTTCCTTTGAAGAACTGCATTCGGGATTGATCTCTCTTGTTCATTCTGTACCCTTTTATCTCCTTTTCAGTTATGATTGTATTCATTACATCCGATATTGCTACATTAAATAAGAGCAGACTCATACCCCAAATTGAATTGGCCTTAAAATACACGTACTATATAGCATACTGTAATACAAGTTTTAGATGGGTAGCACTATAAAAATCTTTTTGAAGTAAAACTTCTTTTCTCGTGGTAGGGGGTAAATCGGGAACTTGTGTCATGCTAAAACTGTCACGGTCACACTGAAACCGTCACGAAATAAATGTCACACTGAAACCATCACGAAATAGTGTCACACTCAAAATTGACTAGACTCTTTCGAAGCGGACTGCACAGAAAACAATCAACTCAATGATTAGGAGTAATCAAAGGTAATTTTTCAGACATTACTTCCTCAATGTCAATAGACAATTCCTAAGCAATCTAAAGGTATCTATTTAATGGAACCCGGAGGTTGATTACCGCGCAAATCCAAAATTAAAAATACAAATTTCCAAAATTTAAAAAAATAAACAATTCAAAGATCGAAAATTTTAAAAATCCAAAATTAAAAATTCAAAGATCCAAAATTAAAAAGTCCAAAATCCGAAATTAAAAAAGTCCAAAAACCCATTATTAAAAAGTCCAATAATGCAAAATTGAAAAAATCCAGTAAGTTAATCAAAAATTGAAAAAATAAAAGTTTTACTTCTGTCACGTGGCGTTCCACGCACTCTTTTTTTTTTCATAAAAATAAATTTTCTTATGACTAAATTTTAGTTTTAGTTCTACTTTATTCATAGACGTAAGTTTTTAACCTCCGAACTGATGTAGGATTAACAATACAAAACATCTTTGTGAATAAAATTCAAAATTTATTTTTTAAATCCCGTCCGGATTAATCGGATGAAAAATTAGAGTCAACATGATTAACAGACACTAAGGCAGACTTTGAATTTACAACAATACTATCAGCAACATTTATTAATACCAGCATAATCATTCAGGTACTCAGGAAATTATGAAACATTCAGCAGAAAATATTGTTACTGTATATACAGTATGTTAATTGTAGTAGCAATCGATTTTCATTTCGGGTGAACAGTTGACATTATATTAATTCTAGAGTGATAGGGAAAAAGTGAATAAGTCAAAATTCCAAAGTTTCAGGAATGACAAAAAACAATTTATTTCCACAGCATTGTTACACTATTTAGTTCAGTCCACCAGATATTTTTACACGGTATCTTATGCTATGTAAAAATATCTGGGTGGACTGATCTAAATGTTGTAAAAATACTGTGAAAATAAATCGTCATTTGTCTCTCCTAAAACTTTGATATTTTGACTTATTCGCTTTTTCCCTATCACTCTAGAATTCAAAACACAGTTGTGTGGACAATCAGAAATATTTGTATAGAAATGCTACTTAATACAACTTTTCAAAGCAAAAAATTGGTTCATGGATGATGGGGGAAAATTTTTCAATCGTAGGTTTTATTGGTCCAAATCAAAGTCACATATGAGCGAAAGAAGCAATGAAGTATGGCAACAATGGAACAACTAAGAGGAATATCCTGTGTAGCTCAAGTCCACCGGTACCACCACTTCCTTCCGTAACATCCTGTTTGAGGCCTCAGACATACGCTGGGAGGAAGTAATACGATAATGAATGTAAATCTGTGATTGGTGGAAGATATAAACATTAAAGATACAAACAAGTAAAGTACAAAATCCAAGTTGCAAAGAATGATCCTCTAAGAATATCAGAATTTGCCTCACCTCTGAGCGAGAAAATTAACAATGACTAAATGTAAAGAACCAAAGAAATAAATCCAACTTCACATGCCCAATTTGACAGAACTTGTAAGTTCTGATCTGAATTTTGAAAATGTCTTCACAATTTTACATGCAAATGAAGTGAAATTTCAGTTCTTGCAGTAATAACATCTTGTATCACAATGCCATGTAAGTGAAGCTTATAAGCCTACCAATCAATTGCTGGCTTGAATCAACATAATGCAAGATGTCTGCTAGTTTCACTTGTCCCTCTGCTACGTAAAATCAAACTATTTATCCATTCTACATTGAATAATTAAAAAAATAGAGGTGTTTTTGAAGTTTAAAGCAGTGGGATAGAGGGGTTTTTGAATTTAACTCTGATTTTCAACATGGCATTACATAGTACTTAAGAGGATTTTGAACCTCACATATAAATAAACCAATTTAAGCCATCCATACAAATCTGGTGATGTACAACAGTAAAAAAAATATAATTTGTCCAATATAACTGTCCAACAGAGACAATAATCTGTGGTTCATGAAAGCTTACATATATAATTTGGCGTTTAGGAGATTTTGAATCTAGAGGATTCTAGTGCTTAATTTACTTGCAATTTAGACCTATATGTGAAATAGTTTCATTAAATAGTACTCATGGTTTTAACTTTTTTTTTCACAAACAGCTCTACCTCTACGATAACTAGTCATCACAATTTACAGTAATCTTTTATACTAAATGTTATTGGATACTTAGTACAACTTAAATTCAAATTAATTATAAAGAATAAGATCAGGTAAACTGATGTAACAAAGTGCCAGAATGCTTTAGTTCAATCAGTGATAATTGCAATTACGATACGCAGAAAATGTTATTTTTGTAATTGATTTCCGAGTAAAGCTCCAGATCGATTCATTAAGCAGGGCTTATGGAAGGGCAAAGGTCTAAAGTTTGATAAGCATATTACATTAGGTCTATTAAAACAGTCAAAGTCAAACATACACATACACAAAGATAAAACATTTGAAAAATCAGTGGATAAAATACCTCGGTGCGACGTTTCGACCTTGTCCTTCAGGTCTTCCTCAGGCAACTCAGACGTTTCGACCTTGTCCTACAGGTCTGAGTTGCCTGAGGAAGACCTGAAGGACAAGGTCGAAACGTCGCACCGAGGTATTTTATCCACTGATTTTTCAAATGTTTTATCTTTGTGTATGTGTATGTTTGACTTTGACTGTTTTAACAAGTTACAGTGGAAAGATAGGGGCCGTTACTATCATTACATTAGGTCTATTGCTTGCACAGGAGGGTTTAAACTGAAAAATACATTTCAATAGAATGCACAATATTATATTAACAGCACCTGCATTTAATTATTCAACGGCTAGATGTGTTTTAAATCTTCATCTAAAGCAAAGCGTGATATAATAAATTTACAAACATCTGATTGCATTGTACTCAAGCCCCTCAGTGATTACTCCGGTACCAGTCACAATTTGCCCAAAATCAATAGGCTTCTTCCCGTTAGTGTTATAAATGCGTATAAAAAGTTTCATGAAAATCCGATAAAGCGTATTTGAGTTATCACGCATACAGACACATGGACAGATGGACAGACATTTCCCGTCCACCATACAATCTCATAAAGTACCATACTGACACTTAATAACAACAAACCACCCATGGATCACTGTAATTCCAACTCATTTTCCCACTTATTTAACTTATGGTCTGTACTACCACCTCTCATTATACCTCTGGTTAACATAATCAAAATGCAAGTTTATCCAGAAATTAGATTTGAAATTTGTACTATGACCCCCTATAAATGCAATCTGGAAGAACGTCCCCCAGTCATCTATTGGCTTTCTGTTGAGTTTGTGAGCACAATTTCAACCCAGGTAATATCATTTATGTGTGCAACAGTCCGTAGAATATCTGAAAGTTAATCACGAAAGACTGCGACTGATTATTTCCCCACAGCTTCGAGATACATGACTATAGCTTGAATACTTGAAAATATTTTATGTAGAATGTCCATGAATGCAGCACTATCAGCTGGTAGTAATGCCTTGATCCACTTATGTTTTCTTTGAACTTGACTCCATCCATGTACAATTTCATGTTCCTGATGATAGCCTTTTTACCAGCTTTTCATAACTCTTTCATTTCTTTTACCAATTTTCTTTTGATGGCTTGTTCTTCAAAAGATAAATCCTGAATCTTTTAATTTCGGGCCCATCTTCAATAACATGCAAACGTTTCATATCCTGTCACAATGGATTTCAAAAACTCATCCCCATGCCGAGTGACTTTAATCTTTTTTGGCAGCTGAAAAAAGATCTGGGAGGACAGAGTTTCCACACCAACAAAGAACTTCAAAACACTTCAAATTGCCGTGAAGACCCTTCTCAATACGCTGGTGGCAAACTTCTAAGAAGAGGACACTGGGAAGCATGTCCACCAATATGACAATGTCTTAATCTTCACGGTGACTATATAGAAAAGTAACTGTGATTGTACTTGACTCCTGATAATAAAACCATTTTCTGATTCATATTTGACTTCATTTTATGTCCCATCGGAGGGTGAAAGAAAAAAAATACTCCTTGTACATAAGTTGCTGCTATTTGCCAACAACTATACGCATCGTAGATTAGATCTTCATATCCTCTGCCTGCCGGTGTGATGAAGCAATGCATTTATCAGATGGGTTCATCTTTAAAGTAGAATCCATTACCCCCAGAAATGATGGTTTCGAGAATGGTGACTGGCATGAACGATTTACAACTCAATGTGGCCTTAGAATCATGTGGGTTTCTTTGTGCATTACTTAAAAGATCTAAATTGTCAGAATTTACGATAACAGTGATCCATTTATGTTGTCCTGAGCTAAACCCATCATTAGGTGGAGCCTACACGAGATCATTAAAATATTAAGTCTGCTCGTTCTGAATGTAATTGGTGAGCAAACTGTTAATTGCACAACTTTTAATTGTTCAAGAGATGCTTTGTTATGTTACGCTATGCTCTACCTATCTCTGTGCATGGCTGACTTTATAATTAATCCAAAGGTAATATCACAACCTTGGTCTCAAAATGCAGAGCAGACTTTTAGTTTTAGACAAAATCAAATCAAAATAGCCTACTATCAATTAATAGCCTACAGAAAAACTGAATAAATAATATTTTTTTTTAAATTGCAATTGGCTGTATGTAAATAACTGTGCTAACTGCTTTAAAAGAAGAGGATATTGAAAATTTGAACTTTTTCTGTTTATTGTGTAGGGGTTCCAATTGTGGCATTAAGTGAGAGTGGGCTAAGCAAAAAATGTTCAGATTTGAGTTATTGTCATCTCTGTGTAGTACATATTATAGTCGTGTAACTGTAAACCTAATATTAAAGGTTTGTGTGGGTTCCTTCCCTGTCTATTTTTGAAAGACAATTTTCATAAATTAAGGGAATGGCGTTTCTCCAGTGAGAGAGTGGGCTAAGCCAGCTCGGAAGCATTAGTAACGAGATATGCAGGGCACGGTAATAGTCCAGTCACCAGGTACTTTTACCTGGAAAAAGGTCTGAAGTTAGTAACTTTTTAATATGTTATGTTTGGGTTTTCTTTGGTGTAAAATCCAAGTTTTCCAATTTGAGAACCCTGTGCGAATTTCAGGGTACCCGAAAACATTGACTTTTTGGGTTTTTGTAGTTTTTTCCCCTCATAACTCCTAATCAACGCGTTATAGCCTACAACATTCCATTACAAAAGTTAAAGAGCATTAAATTGAATACCATTTGCATTGTTTAAACATTATTTGAAACCAAATATATACAGAGATGTGGCGCTTCAAAGTTTTGAAATTTTAAAAATGTCGAAAACTGCGAAAAAAGACCTAAAGAAGCGATAAAGGGTTGGCACTGTGGTCTGAAGTCAATTTTTGTAAACACTTTGAAATATGTAAATACTGATAAGAAGAAATAAATCAAGTGTTAAGTTGAAATTTTCTCTCATTTAGAAAGTCAAACACAAATCTCATAATACCTCGATTCCGTTATTTCTGGCTTAGCCCACTCTCTCACTGGATGCCACAATTGCTTTGTACACAACGCTTAAGCATGAAATAAAAAAACATTATTCCTCAATTTTTTAAAAAGGAGTTAGAATTTTATTTGAATTTTCTTGTTTCATCTCTTTTTACGATTGAATGAATAATTATATTTTCATACGTACTTCAGAAATTCCGAAGAGATCAAAAGTTTTAAAATATATTGTTTAATATGTATGCAAAATTTTACCTTTCTAAGTTCTATATGTCTGTGTTATATCAATTTATTAAAGAGCAGTAATAGGAAAAAAATTATGGGAAAACGCAAAGAAAGTTAACCAGATAGAACCGATTCTGCTATGTCCTATGCAGTGGCGCAGCAAAAATTTTAATCTGGGTGTGCTAAAACTTATTTAATACATGCAAATAAAATTTAAAGAATAATTTATTATACGCTGGTTGCAATTAATTTTTCAATTTTCTTTACAACTTATTCAATGACAAGCGAACATCACTACAGTGTTTTGCAGATGACAAGTCCTTTCTTCCTTCTCCTGCTTAGATACGCGGTCCAATCAGAGACGGCGAGAAGGAGGGAAGACTCTTACTGCAAGCGGCAGTGCTTTAGCCCGTACACGTGATTGGCGGTGAAGGAAAAGGCTTCTCATATGAAAAATACTGTAACATTATTATTATCGCTATCATCGTCCTCGTTGTCATCATCATCATCATCAACATCAAATCATATATCATCACAAATTTCCATTTGACCTATTGTTTATAAAAAAGTTTGATATTCCAATTTTAACACATCACAGTACAAAGCATTTCGTTTAACTTTTGAAATTCACAGTTATCGTGCCAGTCGGCCTAATCAGAGCTGAATCTGCTCTCCAATAGTATTGGGTTCACCATGTTTTTAAAGTGATCATGTGAAGCGCTATAGCAAATGAAGAGTTAAATAATTGACGACTGAATGATGGGTTGACGGAAAAATTAACATTGGTTATTGTTATTGCAGTAATATACAGAACTAAACATACTAAATTGTTTGGGATTTCGTGATTACTTGGAATTATTACCATACTATTAAAGAAGATTTTATTATATTCTGCCATTATGAAATCCTGCAGCAAACTTTGTACAGCAGGATTTGGACTTGATCCAGCGAATGTGAAGCAATGCTGAAAAGTAATGCATTTGAAATTATCAAATTTCTGTTATGGTATATACAGCGAAAACTAATTATTAACCCAATCAACAATTTCAAACAATGTATGTGAAATATTTAAAACAATCTTGCATTCTTATCACTAGGGTTCGGATGTTTATGACCTAACAAAGTGGAAAATATGACTTGAAATATGCCCTTAAAAATTACTCAATATGACCCAAAACCCCCTAAATATGACCTAATAAAATAACTTATTTTTAAAAAATAATTGTTCCAACTTAAAACGTTTAAAGACACTAAATTCTTACATCACACAAATTCAGATACTGTAATAACTTTTCAACAATTTTTGTGATTTACCTTTTTTACTTGTAATGAACTTCTATTTTTTAAAGAATTTTTTCCTGTTTGCTCGCTTCATCAGCTCCAAAAACTCCTAATATTTTGTAGATTGGCGTGCCCAAATAAAATATGAACAATTGCATTAATTTTAAAATTTAAGTTACTTATTAATTTGGCATAAACATTAAATTAATGAAATAAATTTCAAATTAAACTCGACCATGTAGTAGGCCTACATACACTGTATAATTGTGCTCCTTTACCGTATTTATGACTTAAATTTGACGTTAAATTACAAACATGGCCAAAATATGACCAAGACCACAAAAATATGGCTTTATATGCAAAATAAAAACGGTCCGATTAGGTTAACAAGCGTGCAATTCGTGTTCAATTTGTGTTTGGGGCGAGAACGGAGGTCAGGATAAAAATATGACATGTCATAAACATCCGAACCGTACTTATCACTAATTGAACTTAAGTGAAAATGGTACATTAAAGAAAAATCATTCTGATCTGGGGGAGTGGGCGGTTTTAGACCCCCCCCCCCCATGCCTGTGCCACTGGTCCTATGTCTTTATGACCGTACAGCTCAGGGATTAGCAAAAATTATGTTGCCTGCATTTAATCCACTACATTAAATGTTTGTCATGCAATCAACAGGTTCTGTGGAGAAGTTCATCATGCTTGGACGAGTGGAAGGAACCAGGCCTCCATTTAAAGTTTACATTCATTAAAACACAAAAACTACAACATATACAGAAATATACTGATAAGGTGAATATATATACAGCAACTAGACCGAAAACTAGGATAATTCAAACTCAAATTTGGAATCATCATTCACCTCTTACTGAGCTCGAGTGCTTTTCCTTTCGCCCGCAATTATTTACTCCCAGCTTCAAAGTGTAATTCACAGTGTGCCACCCAGGGAAGAAAATTACCCGAGATTCGAGTTCCCTAGCTCAAAAAACCCTGTATAGTGAGTTTTGTTCAAATCATTCAATGTTTTCTGATTCAGGCATACATTACTGATCTTCTGTCAGCGTATATAGGGCCTAAAAAAAATATAAACTATCGATAAACTGATGTGTGCAAAAAAATTGATTTCAGCAAGGCCACCTGATATTAATTTCACAACTGAATGCGATCTACACGGAAACACCAACTCAAATATTATATATTAAATAATTAATTATCCTTATCTAGGATTTTTTTGTGTGGATAACCTGTGATTTTTTTAAGTTTTCGTTTTAACCTAAGTTCTACTGCTTCCCTCTAATAAGGGAAGTTTTTGTTACTGGTAGTAAAAAATAGTCACTTGCAAACAGAACTGTGAGTCACATAATATGAAATTTTGAGTCAGCAGAATACTGTAAAACAATCATTGCTGTGAAATATATATATAACCTCTTGGCAGTCAGAGACAGCACAAAAAAAAGAAAGCATGCCACTAAAAACTTAAAATGAAATGGTAAACAATAATAACTACAATATTAAATCACATTTTCTTACACATCAACATTCCTACTGGAGAGGGCTATTTACACAATTTGTGAAATGCAATAAATTTTGTGACATTCTGAGTTTCTACAGTGTTTTTCACATATGAGTTGGCCAATCGTGTGGATTTCTGCATCGTGGCGGCCACAGCTCTAACTCCTGGGTGATCGGGTGAAATATCAACGCTAATAAAGCCACGATCGCTGTAATGATTCAGGTTCTCACATTTACAGTTAAAATTACAATGAAAATAAACACGTACCTCATCACAATAGATGTTGGAAATGTTCTCCTCTTGCATCCACACAATACTGGCACCTTTTTAGGAAATTTTTTTTCACGCTCATAAGTTCAGGTTCCGAGATAGAGTTAATTTCTCTTGTGATATAGTCTAAGTTCTTATAATGTATGGGGCTTTAACCTATACACTTTATTTCTCAACTTCAAGCTCGGAAGAAATATATACGTAACTGAAAGAGAAATTAACACAATCTCGGAAGTTGAATATGAAAGAAAATTTCCTAAAAAAGTGCCAGTATTGTGTGGCTGCAAGAGGAGGACATTTCCTACATCTTGTGATGAGGTACGTGTTTATCTTCATTGTAATTTTAACTGTAATTGCAAGAACCTGAATCAGTACACAGTTAGCGGCTTCATTTGTGAAGATATTTGACCCAATCACTCGGGAGTTAGAGCTGTGACCGCCGAGATGCAAAAACCAGCATGATTGTCCAATTCGTACTTGAAACACACAGTATAAAGCTAAATATACCTAAGGCAAGCTGTTTTGTAAAAGTTTGCTTTTATTGGTTACTAAAAATACAGTCTTTAATGATCAGTACCGTAACCTAAACTTTCGAAATAGGATCTACTACGCCACCAAGTTATCTCTGCATGCAGAAAATATGTGAGGAATGTGCCTTACATCTCTACCTCCCTCCTTTGACGTTGCCACTTCCTTTTCACTGAGTTAAGTCATTTGGCTACAAGAGGAGTGCTGAGAATTCCTGTGTTTTTAAATGACCTCTCACCTTCGGCAATCGCCGTCGAAATGAATAATCTGGCAACCATGTCCCAACTGGGGAAAATGAGCTGTCCCTTCTTTCACCCCCGCCGCCACGCTGCCACTTCCTGTCCACTGTGTTGGGTTATTTTGCTGGAAGAGGGGCACTGAGAATTACTGTGTTTTTAAATGACCTGGCACCTAAGACAGTCATTGTCCAAATGAATAATCTGGCAATCATGTTATGATCTTTCGCCACCTGCTTCCCCTACATCCCTTCCGTATAGTGGTAGCTAGAAGACACTAGCGCTAAAACACTTCCCCTATCGCCGTGCAGATTTAACCTGGTGGCATAGTAGTTTTCTTGCATTGTTTAGGAAATATTAAGATACATATATTACTTATTTCTTTATTTATTCATGATTTGACTAAGGGTCCCTAAGAGCTCCAAAGCTTGCTTGAGGGACAGTACAATACTGAAAATTACAGGCAGTGACAATCAAACTAAATATACATAGATTGTGCTAAAACCAAAACCAGAGAACTCAAAAGCACATAATATAAATACTATACAATAAATAATATTATTAATTGTACACTTGGGGTTACCAATTACCATTAATCAAACAAATCATATTACTTAAAGTGAATCTTTACAGGTATAGTACAAAATATAGAAAATTAGTGATATGTTAGTAATTAATGTTAGTAAAAGCGAGTGCAACACACTAACTGACCATACAAAATGCATTATGTATTTTACACAAAAAGACAAATAAAATACCACAAGCAGTAACACTTGTAAAAATACCAATCACAAAAGTAAAAAAAATCCCGCAATAACTAAGCAAACTACAGAGTTGCCCACCTATGATGCAATGATTTGACCTCAGTCTCGCTGGGAATACAGATGCCTTAGCAGAGGTGTCAACTCTGCGTTGCACAAGGATGTTGAGATAGCATTCAATCCAGCCCAGAGATAACCAGTCTGTATTTATAGGTCTGATGCAATGGTGTGTAATATCGAGCAACGGATGTTCGTTGTGTTAAATTTTTAAATTTAGAATGTCAGCTTGATTTTATATGGTAATTTTCTGGAGTGCAGATACCTAATAAATTGCAATATGCAGAATGGTACAAAAATTTAAACAGACCGGGTCCATGGAGAACAGAAAACCAACTATTCTGATGAGAAATTCGACGAGATGGGGGGTTGCCTTGGAAAGAAGTTGCCAACAGAAGTAGGCAGACATCAATTGAGGGGTCCATTAGCAAACCCAGCAATCTCCATTTTTATAAAAGATAGAGATGCTAACTTCTAATAAAAGTTTAATGCATTTCCTATTACATATTTATTGTATGTGTTACAAATCCGACATCCCACATAAAGGAGGAGCTCAGATTTACAACACACGTACTAAATATGTACCAGAAATGCATTCAACTTTCATTAGAAGTTAGCATCTCTACCTTTTATCAAAATGGAGATTGCTGGGTTTGCTAATAGACCCCTCAATTGTATTAATTTTGTAAAGGCATTAGAGTAATTGTATTGAAATTAATTGTAAAGGAATTATTTGAATTATGTCATGTAAATTTCTGTATCTGGTTGAGTGGAAGAGAATGTCTCAAGGCATTAACTCTGCAATATAATATAAAACTGCTTATTATTATTATTATTATTGTTGTTAATATACTATTCTCTGTCCCATTTAAGAACGATCCTGTTCAAAACAAAGAGGCGTGGCTGTCATAGCCCGCACGTGTTCACCGTATTTAATGTTAGTTTGTTTATTCTAAGTACAACTCACCCACATACCGTCTTACACAATGAATCCTTTGATTTGTTTGCTAATTGATATACTATAATGATGACGATGCCAGTGAGAGTTTGTTATTTCACGTGTAAATGTTGATATTATTGTTGCATGAACTTACGAACACTCATGCCATGCCCTGGTAATGGCGCATGCTAATGACATTAACCAATCACGTTTTGTCACATGATGCGAATTTCCCGCGAACTCTGAGAGTTCTCCTCCCCTTTGTTTTGACTAGGATCAAACTAGAATGGGATCAATAATAATATTATCATCCATTTTGAACAACCAGTGTAAAGAAAAGTACCTACACTTAACATGTTGACATTCCTACTTAACTTTCACACAAATTTGAGGGAAAATGCTACACCGATCAGTTGCAACTATGCTAAGCTAATGCGGTACAAGTGCCATGGGAGATGCGAGGCAGTCCATTGCATCATAAATAGGAAACACTGTATAATGCTTGTCAATACTGTACAACAAAAAAGCGTCACCAGGTGTAAGACGTGAATTACTGTATTAGCTCTACAAGGATAATTATTAAAATACTTTTTAACAGAAAATTCCTAGGTTTATTTTTAAATGCTTGATACGAATTTACACTTAGTAAAGTGTTAAATAATTTGAGGATGTTTATATGTACGGTAGCCTAAATTAAACTTTTTCCAAACATACTGAGTTTACAGTAATACTATTTAATATTTGGGTGAAACAGTGGGAGAACTAATACAGTGTACTTATAGTCAAAGTTAAATTAGACTTAAAGAGATAGTTATTGTTAATTGCTATGATTAAATACATATTTCCATAGTTCTAGCATAATGATCCGAGTTGTATATAAATTTGATCTTACAATTTTGTTCTAGTGCATGTAATGTGCTTCGGTGCTTTTCCACCATTTACCATGGATAGATAGAAGAGAGAGGATTAATTATATTGTGATTAATTGGCTAGACTGGGAGATGGGAAAAAAATTACTATGCTGCCATCTCTTGGTGATCTGAAGATTTATGTCTATTTTAAATTAAACTTAGTGAAATGTGCAAATGACTCGTCTCAAACATAGGAGTTATGGCAGTTCCTGAAAGCTCCTCAGTGAAATGAAGTAAACATAAAAAAATGGTAAATAATGACTACCTGCAGGGACTCTTGGTTAGCGTTGCTAACTACGAATCAACAGGTCTGGGTTCGATCCCTGGTACCATTTCAGATTTTTCTGGGATAGGGAGTCTTGAATAGGGAGCCTCAACCTCATGACTCGAACTGAGGAGCTACTTGATAAAGAAATAGAGGGGTCGAAGTTGGTATGCTGACCACATGCCCACAAGTCTGCCAATCTGCTTATGGTAGAAAATGCAACAGTTTGATGGTAGGCCTAGACCAACAAGGGATATAGTGCCATGGAGTTTACTTTAAACAATACATAGTGTCCAGTAATTATAAGAAGTCAAGTTTTACTAGCAACTGAAATACGGAGAGTGAATATTGGTCTTTCGAAGAAAAACAGAACCACATCAATTTACTTCCAAGTCCCGCTTCCTATACATTACTTTAAAACTTGCCCATAGTTTGAGGTAAAGCCAATATGAAACTTCCTTTTTTCACATCTCTACTTTTTTTAACACATCTTGGAGTATAAAACTTCCAGTATGAAAAGGTCCTCAATATCAAAAACTTGATATAAAACAGTAATCAGGCACATCAATGAAACTATAGTTACATTGTTTACATTTGAAAACTCTACTAAACGCCTTCAAGAGGTTGAGCTCATAGATTCTGTCAATTTTGTTCCCAATGAGTTTGAACATGATCCTATTAAGCATGTCCAGTTTCCCTTTATCATATACAGCATGAAAGTCATCGTCCGAACTCTGCACATGCTTACGAGGCACATAGTCTGACTCACGATGAGCAGGAAAAAACATTTCTTTTGTTAGTATGCATGTTAATTATATGAATGATTATTATTTATTAAATATTCAATATATGTATAATACAAAAAATAACACCTTAATATTATTTCCAAATAAATACGACTGTAAGCCACCATCCCCACCAGTAGAATATAATTTGGTATAATGCGTTCTAAAGCCATGTTAATCACTAACATCAAAGGCTGGCCAGCAAATTGGCATAAATATCTTGAACTGAACACTCCCCAGGACAATAAGATTGTATATTTTGGGTCTTCGTCTTATTTCATAAACAACGAACTTGCTTTACAGTCAACAAAATTTTGTTTGCAACCAATCAGGACACATTCCTTAATTTTTTACACTTAAAACTTACACTCTACATGGAGAGAGACAGTCTGCTTCCCTTGTAGTGGTGCTTTCCTGTTCCACTTCAATAAGGGTCAATGACAAAATCCTTAAAGGATGCCGATGGTTAACGTGGCTTTAGAATGCACACTATTTTCAGGATCTCTCTCGTCTCCCTCCACTAGTCTGTTTTGATAAAACTAACCAAACATTGTGCTTTTGCGCTATTATTTGCAGAAAGTTGAAACTCTTGACAAATTGGCTTTATCTGATTTTGCAGATTTTGATTTATTAACGTACACTATGCCTAGAAATTGCTACCCAAGCATTTTTGGGTTTATTTAATAAAAGCCTGTGTTATCGTAAAAGTGAAAAACGCAGGTCCCTACTCATCATGGGTTAAGTCTTAGGGAGAAAAAAGATAACCTAACTGCAGACTGTCTATCAACAGAAAACACTATCAATGCTGTAAAAAGGCAATGATGTTTCCAAGCAAAATGCCATGCAAACTGAATGCTTGCAACAAAATAGAATCAAGATCACTTGCCAAGCAATCAGCTGTTGGCGATCTCGATTCTTTACAAGAAGTTTAAACAAGCATGACAGGCATAAAGCGTAACTTGCAAAAATTGTGTTTTGTTTATTTGTTCGCTTATTAATAATCTATTCCATGGCTGTGTATATTTCTAGCAAATGTTATTCAAGGATTATTAGTAAGACTACAGAAATATAAACTATATTTGGTAAAATCCCATATGGGTTTAGCCACACTTTAGAACGAATTTTTTCTTCATAAAACAGCAAAAACACAAGTAGTCTATTTCATTTTTGGGAGAGATATCTTCACAAGTGATGTGGTTCAACCCACCTGCCTTAAATGAATCACTATCTTTCATAGGACAAATTTGGCAATTTTTCAAGCCACATTCAGTTTCAAGAACATTCAAGAAACATACGATTGGACATTACAGCTCTGGTGGTGTGACATCACATCACAACAGATTTAATATGTGACATAACAAAACACACTCAATTCAATATGCCACTGCCAAAACAATATCACTGTTCCAATCTAAAAGCCACTAATCTAATGCTAAAGGTCACTAACCAAGCGCTCCTCCCACTAACCTAGAACCTAATTGCAACTACTAATGTACGGAAGGTACAAGTTGGTCATTCTACTTAGCACCGTAAAAAGGTCTTCATATTGAGACACTTACATATGGCAGCTAACCCCATCTAGGATTTCGCCCTTATATTTTTTTTACCAGTACAGTGCATTCGGAAAGTCGCTGTGAAAATGGAAATGTTGCCCATGTGCAGATATGTAAGCATGAACCCACTTAACTTTATATGTTCACTCTTTTTTGACGATGTCATGTAGCTATGTTTGTGATATGATTCACAGAAATTGCATAGTGTTGTCTGTTGTGTGTGCCATCTTCATTCAAACTTCCAATGTATTCTGTAGTCTAAGGGCACAGCGACTTCCGAACACACGGTGTAATAGAAGAGTCGTTAGTTTTAAAAACAGAACATAAACGTTCTAAATAAATGAAACAAACAAGGGTTGGCTTAAGTTAGTTCCCTACCCTACAGGAGGCAACATAAATATTGTGGGGATTCATATCACACATTAGCAGTTTTGACTTTTGATATTCAAATCAATCAGGCCATAGTTTCAGTCTCTTCTTGAATGGATTTCTGTTCAACTAATTTAGGCTAGACCTATATATTTTTTTGAAAAATCATCTTTGAACAGATAATCATCAAATTATGCTAATTACTGGTTTAATAGCACTGCTTTAGACATGTGAATTGTTAAACTGATCCCATAATAGGAATATTAACATCTTCGGCACATTACTTATTTTTTATGAAAAGGTAGACTTCTGAATCACCTCAGCAAATGATTTAAGTTAGATAAAACCTACCCAGTTTCTATTTTCAAGAATACTACAATTTGATGAGTATTTTCATGGGGAATGCTCAGTTATGATCTCATGCCAATGTATTCCATGAAAGAAAACTGCAGATTTATGAACAGGTTTTCACTACCCATTTTTATGTTAGATATACTGTGTGAAGGTTAAATAGGCTATCACGTTAAACTTTTCATTTTTGGTCCTGATTTCCACCTAGCAACCATACTGATATTGACCCTTATTAATAACAGTTAAGCCAGAATCAAGGGAACTAAAATATTCATTCTTTTGGTCCCTGTTTTCTTTCAAAATCTTTCCTGAGATTTTCATCCCTCTCTTGCCATAATAACACCAATTTGATGGTACCTATTAAAACTCTCTAGGTAACAACAGATTATTTCTCTTGTTCCACCAAGAAATCTAAACACGCCATTTTTTCCCCAAACTTCATCATGATGAAATCCAGATGGTTGCTCCATTATGAGCTGTTAAGTTTTATCCTGTTCAAACACCACATTTAACTTAATTGTGATCGATATACCAGAAACTAAGGATGAACAGGGCTGTAAGATTGCGACTTTCCTTCTTACTAAACAAGTTATATGCAAAGCATTTTGTTGTTTATTAAGGACAGCAAATGACAGCCAGTTTAAAATATTTGGTGGTAAAAATTCCTTTGCTATGTAACAGGCAAATAATAAATTTACATAATATTTTAATTTTATCATTAAGCTGGCGACTTGATCTTTGATGCACAGTGTACTTGTTGACAACCAAGTGGATTGCTGAAGAATCTCAGTTCAAACCAGTGTGGGACAGTTGAAAACAGAAAAGAAAAGAAAGAAAGAAAGACAGACAGAAAGAAAAAGACAAGATTTGGAAGCACAAATGTATGAACATTTTGTCAAATAACTTCTTGAAATTTCAGATATTTTAAAAACCAAGCATTTCCATATAAAATCCCATTAGGATCTACTAGGACAATAATTTTTTTTAAACCAATATTCTACTGAGGTTATTCAGAATTTTACCTAAACTGTTTTTAAATTTAAAGGTAATACTGCACGAGCAGATCTGTAGGTACATTGTTAAATGTAGACAAGTTTAGTAGATTCTATAGCACCCTGAACAGTGTAATTTTTTTTATTAACACAAAAACTGCCAGATTTAATACCTACAGAATTCATACATAAACTCACTTCCTAAAAAGATGTGAAATATAAAAAACAAGAATAAATTTAAATTGTTAGAAATGTAGCCTAAAACGGCATAGAGTGAGTGGGTGCCACATTTTAAAGACTTTTACCAAGAAGTTCCCCAATCTGCTGCCACCCTAATCCTCTTTGACGTGTCAAACAGTGAACAGAAAGATAATTAGGCACATTCACTCTTGTTTGCAGTCCAGTACAATGTTGCCAAATATGTACCACAGAACTTACTTTACTTAAGAAGTAGCGAATGACAGTAGCAATACTGGGGAAAGCCATGCGACTACCAGAGCACCTGTTCTTTGTCGGTGCAGATTTTCAGATTAGGGAACAATGCTATTATATTCTCTTGTACATAGACGATGGTTTGGGTTCAAGGCGTGGTTTAGGGTTTCGTCGCAGAAGAGAGACATAATAAACCTCGTGCTATTCAGTATATTGCTCCTAAACCAACATAACGTTCCTAATCTAACAAAACCTGTCACTGACCTAGAATTTACCTATCATTATTTAACTAAATGCAAAAGCTCCTGACCCTTCCACAATTTCACAAAACATTGTTACAACCATCAAGGAAGCCATGTTACAATAGAGAGGTGTGCATGCAGGCTCGGAAGCGAGGGGAAGCAGCCTGCGGGCGGATCTTGGCTGGTGTGCAGCATAAATATATCTTTTGCCTAATTATTATAAAAAATAAGAGGGAGACAGTATATAAAATAAGCCTTTGCAGGAAGAAAAGATGAGAAGAAAAATCGGGGATGGTCCACCTCTCTACTACAAGTGATATTTTAATTTTAAAAGCACGGAAAACGACCAAATTTGATGTTATATTATCCTTTAAAACCTATAGATTCCATTTATAAGCACCATATATTTGTTCAAAGGTCCTAAATACAAGTAAAAACGTGAAGAAGTAGGGACAAAATTAACCTAAAATGGCGCTGGGAACTGCTGTCAAAACACGAATCTCCATGCGCTGGCCGATGTTCTGTTTTCATGCAATTGGTCACGTGCTGATAATCCAATACTGGAAACCTAACGGTAAAAACCCGGTCTCAATGGCTCATTCGGTATCGAGGCCGAGGTACCTATCGTATACGTAACTTCATATCTACCCCAGATTTCCCTGTTTTTCTGTATTGGGGGCTTCGCCCCCAAGCCCCACCAGGGGCTGCGCCCCGCCCCTGGACCCCCTTCCTGCTTTCCACCAGACCCCTTCAACCGAGGACGGTAACTTTGCATTAGCCCCGGGTCCCTTTCTTGTTTTTCTTTTTTGGGGGGCTTTGCCCCCAAGCCCCACCAGGGGCTGCGCCCCTGGACCCCCTTCCATCAGACCCCCTTCACACCGGGAGCTTGGAGTGCGGTACTTATCATAAACTAACAGGGGAACCTAACCATATAACTCAAATGGAAAGCATGAGAATATAGAACTATTGGTAGCACTGGAGAAGCCTTTGGGTAAATGGCTGCCGGCCAATGGGAGTGTTGGTTCCCAACCGAGGGCCCGCATAACGATTGCAGCACGGCGCGTGGAATTGTAGTAGAGTCGTGGACCATACCCGAAAAATCATCAAGCAGCCAATGGGAGTGTTGGTGGACGACTAATGGGCTGTGTAGCCACACCTCACATAGAAATTCATTCTATGTGCTAATCAGGGGTATTGGGAGACAATCTAGGGGCTTCATAACATCAAGCAGACTGAGTGCAGCGTGCTACAGAAGTCCCCAATTTTCAATTACCATAGGTTAGGTTGGGTTAAATAAGTTTCATTAAGATTATCTCATGCCTATATTAGTTTTATGTTAAGTTTGTTTAGATAATATTATCAGGATGCCTAAGGTTAGATTATGACTTCTACATTATATTTCATCAACACAACATCCCTATTGTATTTGTTTTCTACTATCGGGTAACTGAATGGAAATATGTTTACACTTATTAATTAAACTTAAAAAAAATATTCTGGCAGTTTTTAAATCAAAAAAATAATATGAATCTGTCTCGTGCAGTAACTCAAATTTAAAACATGGGTAAAACGTTTTAGTACACTATATAAGCACTTGAATCTTTTAAATTTAGGTAAAATGGTGGTATCCAGCATGTTGACAAGTACAGAGACAAACCACATTAGAACAGACACAATATTTCCAGCACCCTGCAAACAGCTTAACCCTTGCTCTCCACTGCTACTGTTACCAACCCCTTCTTATTAACTGTGGTCTTGAACTGCTCTGGAATCGGATGTTCTACGTAATCTCCATTTCCTTTGGGCACCAGAACATTCATTTCTGATGACTTTGAAGATACTATCTCCACATCTAGGGACTCCGGGCTCAGGTACATCTGGCATCCATCAGTCTTGTCGATTGAAATTGTTGGAACCTTTCCAAGCACCTGCATCTGCACCGACTGGCAATTGACAAATTCAACTGAGGATACTAGTGTGTCAAACACAACAGAGGACTTGCGACATGAATCAAGGAATACAGAGTTCAGTTTTCCTTTCACTGTGAGCGTAGAATCCCGGCAGTTATACATATACACCACGTTATTCATTTCAGCGTTGTCAATAACCAAGGTATGATTTCCTTGATGATGTTCCACGATCCATTTCTTCCCTTCTTTGTAAAATGCTGGTGGCTTATCAGCAGGTTTTGGTGCACTAACAGGTTTATGAGCATTTGTTGAAGTTACAGGTGCTTTAAATGGTGCAGGACCTGATCGCAAGGTAGTATTTTTGTGTGTCTGCATATCAGGTGTGACACGTTTCAAGCTTGAAGTAATTCCTTCTCCTCGGTTTATTTCAGCAAAAAGAGCAGAACGGTCCAACGAGGGATCTATATTAGGAGCTACATCTCCTACAGGCAATACAGGTGGTGGAGGAGGGAGTCCTTGGGGTGGAGGGGGAGGAGCAGCTGATCCCTGGCCACTCCACACCAGTCCTGTCGTATGATGCTGCTTTATAAATTGCTGCAGCTGAGTCAGGGTTTGAACCCAAGCCTTCACCCAGTCAACATGTGTCTTATCCTTTTCCTTCCAGTCTTTCAGAACTCGATTGGTGTAAAACTGGCCAGCATCGTTCATCTCTTTCACAAACGGAGCAGGTGCCGGTGTCACAGTGACCCATCCCAATGCAGGTATGCTTTCACTAATTGCACTTAGATGATTGAAATGGGGAGAGCCACGATTCTTCTCACGGAACTCCTGTATTGCCACGATATGGGAAGATGTTGGCTGCAGAAGATTCATTACATCAGAATTGCTTGCGGGAGCTTTAGAATGAGCTGCCACATTCAGGAACTGTACTTGAGCCTGGAACGCCTTTTCCACAAGCTTACTGTGGTTTGACACATCTCCACCTATCTTCGCCGATAGCTGAAGAAAGTCCGCAAGAGGACCTTGCAGTATTTCATTAAATGCAGATACACTCATGATTTCTTCCGTACCTTTACGTTCAGATGGTTGCAACAGTGGTGGTGATTATTCTGAAGTACATTAAGTTTTCCTTATACGGCAAGCCACCAATGACTCACACTCCAATGGTTGCTCACTCATGCTACTCTCTCTTGTCTTCCCATGATACACCTCGGCTTTTTCAGTTTAGCCAACTTAAGGTGAATAAAATGATCTTGATAAAAAATACCAAAAATACTAATACGACCATTAGCTTGTCCTGATGCAGGGACTAACCAGCTGGGATGAAAGCACACACACCAAAACTCGCGTTCTCCCTCCAGGGTGGTGAAAAATACTATGATATATTCTGGATGAGTGTAGCATTCGCGTTGGCCGACGTGTTTTAACAACCATTTCCTGTTGCTCAATGTTTACCCAGCATGCTTTGGCCCTCTACCTCTCCGGTGGTCTCGCCTATGACAACATGGTCGCTTATCCTATTTCATTATAATAAATTGCTTTATTTTGAATGTTTATGATGCGTTAATGAATGGCATTATATTAAAAATGCTTAGATTTTTTGTACAACAAATAAGTTTGTTATGCTTAGTAAGCTCCCCTTGTGTAGGTTGTTGGTACCCATTTGCACATGTTCTCATATTTCAATTTTATGGAATTCTTACGCAACTTCACATCCTATCTCCACGCCCTATACATTAACCATATTTCAATCTCATGATAATGGTAGGGGTTGTTGCTTCAACCATTGAAAGTACATAAATATATGATCTAGCGACCTACTTGAATACCGGTAACCCATATCTGTAGCAATGACAGCTCACAGCTGTAATCGAGCATGGCTGTAACTCGCTACATGGGGTGATAAAATTATAATCGAATAAATTAATGGAAATGGATATGGCTTCGAATTTTCTTCCCGTCTTAAGAACAGCTAAAAGCCCATTTCTTGAGGTTACTACTTTACAGAGAACAACTCAAATATAGGCCTAAATCTAGAAAACATCACTACCTACCGGCCCCACGTGATGTACTAAAATTGGACGGGATATCTGAAGATATGCTATATGCACACTGTGCATCCGACCAAGGGGAAATAAGGGGACGCCGAAATAAGTACATTTGCTAAAGTGCATGACCAAGTGGTAATTTCTTCCCGTCGTACGATAGTAAGTCATGCCCACGTGACAATTTCAAGGTTATAAGCATATGTTTAATAATTCAACTGGAAGTACTTACACAAATATCCATCTTCCAGATCCAGGATTATCAAAGATGAAGTTTAAAACATATTATGCACTCAAAAATGTTCGCCTACTTTCACTAATATAACAACACGCACCCACGAATTACAGAACGACACAAAAAAATGACATAACCCGCACATGACAAATAAAAAATGGAGGCATACTCAGTATAGCAGGGCAAACAACCTAATAGGAATACAAGATAATTAAATTTAAGTACTTTTACGTCACACAATTAACGTGTGAGATTCTAAATCATATTTTCGGCAACTGCACTACATAAGACACGTAAAATTTTAATTAAACTAGGATAATAAATAAATTTGCCTGGGTAATTATTATGCGACAGTTGTTGCCCCTGTCATAACAAACTAAAATAAAGCGGAAATTTTCAAATTATTAGCCCAGTCCTTATAGAACAAAAGTGCCCCTAAAAAACTGAATACTTCTGGAAATTGTCTTAAATATCCTTTGGGGTTTCCAGTTTAACATAATAAAAAGCCCTGCTGGCAGGGGTCGGCAACCTGCCGCCATTTTTATTTTGGGTCCTATTTTTTCAAGGTCTTAAAAGACAGGGCTATACTGTGTGATACTTGGTCTTCCTTAGCCCTTTAAGCAGAATAATAATATCCGAGAATAAAATTACACCTGATTTTTTAGTTGGCCTCCAAAGAAAAAAAAAAGTAATCCCTATATAGGCCATGGAGGCCCAGAGGGTTCCAGGAGGTTGAGGCTCCCAGATGTTGGACATTCGGCACTGGAAGGTGGTAAGGTTGTCAGCCTTATCCACCGGCCGCCTTTACCCCCAGGATTGCTCCTGGTACTCATTTCGGTTAGAGGCTGAATCGACACCAGGGCCATAGTGCCACCAGAAGGATTAGGCCAATTGAAAAACTCCGACCTCAACGGGAATCAAACCCGCGACCTTCCAGTTTGTTGTGCAGCGCCTCAACCACTACGCTACGGAGTATCCCAGTTGGCCTCCAAACTGAAGGATAAAAGGTTCAAACCAGACTGAAAGCGATACATTTTTTAGGGCAAAAATTCTTCATCATATGAAGTCTTTAAGCTATGAATTAGGTTATCACCCAAATTCATTGTTTATAGGAACTGGACACAAACAATTTGAGCAAATTAGGACGTAATCCAAACATCTGACATATTACGTAATGTAAATACAATGAATTGCATACACACGCTGCCGATCTTACTGCCTTTCAAAACGGTTGTTATATTCAGTACTCAAGATTTTGAATAGCTACTCAACATATTAGATACATCTAATATAATATTTGAGCTCGTGTTTCCATGTACATCCAACACCACCTATTAACAAGACTATATTGAATTGTTAAATTAACTGAAGGTGGTCTTGATCAGTCTACCTTAGCAACATTATAACATTACAACATGAAGAGATCCAATTTTTTTTTTTTACATAGGTGGAAAGAAGGGGATCACGAATGCATGCCTAAAAGGGAAAACATTGAATGATTTGGACAAAACTCACTTTGCAGGAGTTTTTAGGCTAGGGAACTCTAATCTGAGATCGTTTTTTTCCTCTAGGTAGCAAACTTTATTCGTGAAATGCAACTTGAATCCGGGTTTTTAGCTTTTTAATTTTCTATAACTTTAATTGTTTAAGCATGATTAGGAAGGTTCATGAACCTGTGGTTAATTCTAATAGTTTCATTTTGAATCTATATGCCCCTATGGCAGCAGCACAAGATCAGTTTTATTCGTTTAATTATTTAAACAGAAAACAACATAATTCAGAATAAAATTATTTATCTTGCAATTTATGTAAAAACAATGTCAATGTTAATAAATATAACGTTTTAATGATTTTTCTGTTAAATAAATGAATTAAATAAAACATCTAGCAGTTGAGTAAATAATCGCAGGTGAAGCTGCAGGCACCTGTTAATTACAAACACCTGAGTTCATACATAACAATATGACATCTAGTTAGATACATTTGCACAGAATACTGTAAATTCAAGAATGATGTAAAAAGTATTTGTTAATCCATCGCTTTTAATCAGTCCAATCTCAACAAGGTAATGCTATTGTCTGAGCAATAACACAAATATGTTGAATCAATACCACTACATCAGTCTTCTCATAAAATATTTACTTATGAAATTCTCCGCCTAGGCCTTTCAGCTCTGTCACCAGCATTTAAAAATAGAGAAACTCCTTCAGAATAGCATAGCCAGCTAACAGTGAGGTATGCTCTGCCATTAGTGACCATGCACCTCCGAGCTGCAGAAAACAAAAGAGGAAGAACTGATGCAGTGGTTAAATTTCCCATTGCAGAAGAGATTCAATATGGGTCATACTAAACCCCATCCTATTCAGTATATTGCTGGAAAACTATTATAACTAATATAATATGGGATTACAAAATAATACACCAGCGTGGCATGCTGCATCATTTATCTGCAGACTTAAATCAGCAAGTAGCCATGTTTGTAATATGACAACATTGTCGGCTTGGTCCCACTCAGTATGGCCTAACTGAGATGGCAGTCAGGTTATTCTGAAGTTTAGCGAAAATAGAAGATAAATTTGTCCTAGTCAACCATATTTATCTAATAGAATAGTTTGTCAGAAGAATCAAAACAGCTAAAACGTTGAACATTAGGAACTGCTAAACAGAGCGTACCAAAAGTCACCATCTGATCAAGTTTGTACTGAATTAACACAACTGCCGCAAATGCAAAATAACTTGCAGTTATTCATAAGCTAAGAGGTATGTTTCCTCCCTCTGAATATTGTATGTCGTCTCTTTTCGGATAGAGTTAAGCTGTGTTAATTTTTTTGCTAGAAGCTGATTGTTGTTGTTTTGTAAGCAATGACTGAAACAAGCAGTATTAATATTACTAGAAATAGCACAGTGAAGTGTTAACATCTGTACAAAGTTTGAGTACAGAAATATGCACACTAACTTCACTGTCAGGTATATTTATCCAGAATGATCATTTCAATGGGTATCCCCATCATCAGATTCCGACTGTGCTTCTGGCGGCGGGTGGATGAACTTGCTAATCAAAGTTCCCTGGATGCCCACTGAGGTGTCGAAGTTTAGGAGTTTGTGGCGATTCGTTTGAATAAATAATTTCTCCCACATCACAAGCTCCAGTGGCTTTTGAACCTGTTTCAGAAGTACGACATCATCCCCAATTTCATGGCCTTCTTCCCAGAAATGGGTAACTAAAGCTGACATCAGTTTGTTCGTTCAGCCAATACAATCAATTTATATATGACACCGGCTGTGAAAGGCTACGAACTTATCAGTTTATTTGGCTATAATATTTCTGAAGTGTTCTTTCCTTCGAATATTCTTCATTTCTGGGAAAAGGGGATAATGTAGTACTTCTGAAACAGGTTCAAAAGCCACTGGAGCTTGTGATGTGGGAGAAAGTATTTATTCAAAATAACCGCCATAATTAACCATTGTATGGAAGTTTACACAGTGAAGCTATATTATAATTTTATAATATTGAGTTGGGTTTAGCACTTTACTTCACTTGTTTTATAAATACCTGAACTAGTTTCGAAACTAGTTCAGGTATTTATTAAACAAGTGAAGTATAGTGCTAAACCCAACTCAATATTATAAAACCGCCATAAACTCCTAAACTTCGACAACTCGGTGGGCATCCAGGGAACTTGGATCAACAAGTTCATCCACCCGCTGCCAAATGGACAGTTGGAATTAGCTGATGATGATGAGGATACCCATTCAAATGATCATTCTAGGTAAATATACCTAATATTGAAGTTAGTGTGCATATTTCTGTACTCAAACTTCCTACAGATGATACAAGCAGATACACGACTGAGGGAAGTCTCATGGTGGTGCACCACAATGTGCATGGAAAATGGACAACATATTGAAACTGTAGACCACTGACAATGTACGAGGGGGGACCCAAAAATAACCGGAATCGAACTGTTGCGCGCGAATGCTTTCTAGTTACGAGTTGTGCTGTTAGGTGGTGTTATTTGGGGGTCTCCCGCAACCGTTAGTGAGCTGGCGTCAGTCTGAGTTAAGTGGCTTGGTTGTGGTACGCTGTTGTTTGGGTTCGTGTTTCAACCCGTCGGTGATTGTTGAGATGGCCGACCACAAGGTACAAAGAGTGTGTGTGAATTTTTTTCTGTTAGGGAAAACTGCAGCCAAGATTGTCGAAAGAACATTGACCAAATTTCTGAGGAAACGAATGTGTCATGGAGCATGGTCCAGCGAATTTTAACTGAAGGTTTGAACATGAGACGGGTGTCTGGAAAATTTGTTCCTCGCGTGCTCGGAGATGACCAAAGAGAAAACCGGTGAATGTTTGCCGCGACTTGAAGAGTGAAGTGCAGAACGATCCAAATTATCTTAAAAGATCTTCATCAATTGCACATTTGATTTTGGCAATGTTTTCGTCATTTCTTCCTGTGGAAGGACGCCTGGGGCGTGGCATGTCTTCAGCTGACATGTTGCCAGATTTGAAATGGGAAATCCACTCTTAGACCTGTGATTTCCCCAAAGCATCATCATGAAAGGATTGACTAAGCATCCCAACGGTCTTGGCTGCAGTCTTCCCTAACAGAAAACAAAATTTCACACACATTCTTTGTTCCTTGTGGCCGGCCATCTCACCAATCACCGACGGGTTGAAACACGAACTCAAACAACAACGTACCACAACCAAGCCACTTAACTCAGACTGACGCCAACTCACTAACGGTTGCGGGAGACCCTCAAATAAGACCACCTAACAGCACAACTCGTAAGTACGAGGGTCGGTCAATAAGTAATGCCTCCTATTTTTTTTCTCCTGAACCAAGTTAGTTATGTGAATAATTTTAATTTGGCGAAATTCCTAAACCTTCTTCTACACTCCACTGCAATAGCAACTTCCTACGTCAAGCGGTGGCAGTACTGCTGCCTATTGCAAAATGGCTGACATCGAAGTCCGTATAAGACAGCGTTCTGTCTCTTTCACGGTGGGTACCCAGAATGTTAACCAACCAGAATAAGGAGTCACGAAAAACAATTTTTTCTTCCTTGGTGAGGTTATGCAATGCCATTCCTTAGATTGTCTCTTTGATTCTGGTTCAAAAAAATGAACCCACGTTTCATCTCCAGTCACAATTTTGTGCAGGAACTCCTCTCCCTGCAAATTGAAGCGCTGCAAGTGTTCGGAGGCTATTGTATTTTGTGACTCCTTATTCTGGTCGGTTAACATTCGGGGTACCCACCGTGAAAGAGACAGAACGCTGTCTTATACGGACTTCGATGTCAGCCATTTTGTAATAGGCAGCAGTGCTGCCACCGCTTGACGTAGGAAGTTGCTATTGCAGTGGAGTGTAGAAGAAGGTTTGAGTAATTTCGCCAAATTAAAATTATTCATATAACTAACTTGGTTCAGGAGAAAAAAAATAGGAGGCATTACTTATTGACCGACCCTCGTAGAAAGCATTCGCGTGCAACAGTTCGATTCCGGTTATTTTTGGGTCCCCCCTCGTATCTAATCATCAAGGACACAGAAGTAAGCTGTAAAACATTATTAATACAAACAATTATCATCTTTATTTGAACACTATACAGAGTACTCATAATACAATATTATTTAACTTCAGCTTCTTTTCTATGTGGAACTAAGTTATTTTCATAGTTGATATGCAATTCAAACTATTTGGTTGAAATTTTGTGATTAGGTTACCTGAATAAATAAATCAATAAATAAGCAGCAAGATCTATATATCCAAACAGCAAATGATTCCTATTTTAAGCAATACTAAAATGCTATTATTTATAAATTTAATGTCCTTTGAAAAATTATAGTGTCTGTAAAGTGACTTGAGTACAAAGAAATATTCAAATAAAGTGACTTTCAACAGAAAGTGCTTTAAATATTTACAGTTTCTTCTACTAGCACAATGAAGAAGATTTTGCAGAAAAGCTACTCCAACATGTCCGTTCACTCTCTCATACAATCCTTACACACAACTTAAAATTCTCGCCAACCCCCTTCAGGAATTTAATTTTCAATTTCTGGCTGCAACTGCATTTTGCTCATGGAACTTCTTCATACGTTCTTCCAGCTCTGGTCTGAAGTGACGTATCAAACCCTGCAGAGAGGGAGAATTTTATACATTTACAATAATGTATCACACACAGCTTCTTTATATATAAATCATAAGACAGCCAAATTTCTTCATAATTTAAGGACTAATGGGAATTTTTATATAATCTTCATAATTTTACTGTAATTTATTGAACCAATATCTTAATAATGTCAGCATATTCTTCCCTGAGGCCATGGAATCCTTTAGGGTTTCAGGAGGTTGAAGCTCCCAGATTTTTAGACATCCAGCGCATAAGGAAATAAATATGTGACACAATCCATTTTGAAAAAATTTCAGATATTTGAGAATATATTACAGTTACTACAGTTAAGGAATGGAATACAACACATCCGAGATGGATGGAAATATTAACAAATTTGAAGAGCGAAATAATGACACTATGAATGTAAGTAACTTAGACTGAAGCCAGAAACAAATGCTAATCACAATATATAATTTGAATAATAATTATGTGCAGTTCCATGACATGCTTCTTAGAATCTTGTTAAAAGCAATTCATTCCAGTGAAAAGTATGTGTGTCTATCAGGGAACAGTGCAACCCTGATGACAAAAAATACTAGTAATACACTGACCGGCAAAAAAAAAACGATCACTGTAAAATTTGTTGTAATTTTAAGATTAAACATAATTTTGATTGGATGTTCACACATTGTTGTCGGTGAGGATGAATTATTATTTTTATTGGACCATTAACTATAGATACAGCATATCTGCTTTCTTCATATCTTCACTTTATCACCAAACAAACAAACAAACAAACAAACAAACAAACAAACAAATCGCAATAGGGCGATTCCTATCTGATTATGTGCACTAGCTTGTCATACACATTGCAAGGTGTTTCATTGTTGTATTGCGTCATTTCCTTCCAAACTGAAAGGAAACTGTCTCCCTTCACATTGAAGTGATTCTGTCAGTAAGTTTAGTTGAAATTATGCCTCTCAGTCCCGAAGACATTGCCAAAGCTGTTGCTCTAATTGATGATGGATGCAGCCTCCGTTATGCCGCTGCAACCTTAGGCTCACCATTCACCATGGTGCAAGAGGCAACATGGGGAATTAAGTGTGAAATGTGTCATTAAATTTTAATCTTAAAAACATATACAATTACAATAATTTTATTTCAAGCACTAGGCCTACTACATAATTCTTATTTAAACTTAATTTTTTTAAATTTCTTTAAGTGATCGGGTTTTTTTTGCCGGTCAGTGTAGCTGCACAAGTATCAGTCGACTGCTAACTGAGGTGGAAGAGAAGACTGTTCTTGAAACAAGTTCTCAACCAGCCCTACACTATTTCCAACCTAAAGAATAAAGTAGATGTAAACAAACACACTGATATGTATTACTCCGCGACCACGTGTTCGTTGACACATTGCAGACGATGCAATTTCAATGCAAGAGGAACTCGTTAATATTGATCAAAGTAAGCTAAAATCTATAGAAACAAAGCTGGATTTCACAAATATTACATTTGCCTACGTTTAAAATGCTAATGCATTGTAATATTTCAATGTCATAATGAAAATTTACCTACTGCAAAATGTATTAAAAACATTCAAGATCACAGTTTTTTGCCACTATTTAACGGCTTTTCCCACTTGGGCTTAACAACACGAGGTGGTGAGGCCTGATTAGCTTCAGCCATTGAACTGTATTGCTGTCTTTTATTATTTATAATAGCCGTGGTAAGCTTGTTTTCACCGTATGAATTAAACGTTCACTGTCTTCGAGGAATATATGACAAGTGACTGTGTTAATTTTTCATACCTTTGTTGTCTTCAGGCATGCGCGTCACATTACATTCAACCGATAATATCAAATAATAATAATGGTATTGCTTAAATCACATAGAAAGTGTTGCTATGAACTAGAGAAACATGGTTAATTTAGTTGTACGTCAAATACACTACTTACATTTTATGTTTTGAAGAAACTACATTAATACTCGGAAGAAAACGACAAGCAAGAGCCTGGAGGGGTTGTGTGTCCAACTGCCAATCAGAACCAATCATGTCACGTGGTTTTGTTTACATCTACCTTATTCTTTAGTTGGAACTAGTATAGACAGTACTTCGTTCATTATGTTCTACTGTATATATTACTTTGTTTTAATATACCCAACTTATGTGGAAGTTAATCTGGAGATCGTAGTACAGGTGCTAAGATTATTAGTTTCTGAATGTTCTGCTTACCTGTACAGGCCATGCAGCACCATCACCCAGAGCACAGATAGTGTGGCCCTCGATCTGCTTGCTCAGCTCCCACAGCATGTCTATCTCAGCAGGCTGGGCGTTCCCTACAATGAAGCGATGGATGATCTTGTTCATCCACGAGATGCCCTCCCTGCATGGCGTGCACTGGCCACAAGACTCGTGCTTGTAGAACTCAATCAGCCTCGCGATTGCCTTCACGATATCTGTCTGCTTGTTCATCACAATGATAGCAGCTGTGCCCAAGCTGGTCTGTGCAGCCACAAGGCCGTCAAAATCCATCATCACATCTTCACATACACTGAAACAAGCACAAATACATTTTACAAGCTTTCAGTTCATATGAGAACAATCATTTTATACCCTATTTTGTTGTGTGACCGCCGATGTGGTCTTGTGGTTAAGAGTCGCTGACTACAGATTCGTCGGCCTGGGTTCGATCCCCGGTACCTCCTCGGTGGTCGGGTGGTATGTTTGGTATTGACCAGAAACGTTTACCAATTCCTCGGATACAGACCAATCACAATCGTTATCTTAAAAAATGATTGCTATTAATAAGAGGATGTTCGAACTTCGTTCTTGCAAATATATTGATAAACTTGTAATCTCTTTTGGGATTACCTATGATAAACAATCCCTGAATTAGCTGACTTTTTATCATCCACAAGATGAGAAATATTAAGATTATTTGATAATATTATAGGAGAAAAATTCCTCTGACACTGGGATTTGAAACCAGGACCTTTAGCTATCTGTGCCAATGCTCTACCAACTGAGCTAAGCCAGAGTTCAATTCACAGTGCCAGATAGAACATCTCTCCTATGACTGATTGCCCTTAATGATCTACCTCACTGACAGACAATAACATATGCAGTACTTATCTTCGTGTCTTCTGTCCAGAAATCTAAAAATAAAGATTTATAAGACTATTATCCTGCCGGTTGTATTATATGGATGTGAGACATGGCCGCTTACTGGTCAGGAAGAACATATCTCAAAAGTATTGACTGGGAGACCCGAAGGGAAAAGACCACCTGGAAGACCTAGACTTAGGTGGGATGACAATATTAGGATAGATTTAAGGGAAGAAGGATTTGCGAGGGTTGATTGGATGGAGTTAGCACAGAATAGGGTTGAATGGCGGCCTCAGGTAAGTGTGGCAATGAACCTTCAGGTTCCATAAAATAGGTAGTATTCCTTTAGCTTGCTGAGGAATTGGTCTATTGCCATTGAGTAAGCATGTAAGCAGTACTGTGAGGCACACTAATTAGTGATTTTTGTGACCGGGCTTCCACTGTTATTGTACAGCAACATTCTAGATATACGCATATGCATTCATGAACCACAGATTATTGTCTCTGTTGTTCGTGAATGCATATATCTATCTTAAAGGATTGGAGGCAGTGATTTTGACTGGCACAAGCTAGCACGAGATTTTGTTGTTTGCAATCATGTTTATTTGCCGCCTAACTTTTATTTATTTTGAATATTATTATATTATAAGTGCAAAATGTTTTTTGGTATACATGGTGGGTTTGATTGAATTCAGCAACATTGAGAAAGATAGCATGAATTCGCTAAAAACATTAAAGTTTGCTTGTAAGCAATGTAAATAATAATAATTTTCTTTTTTTAAATGTGAAATGGCTGTAACAGTGAATACTTACTCACTTATCAACAGGGCCCGGATTCTGATGACCTAAAATTGTTTGAAAAATGACCTATAAAATGACCCTAAATTTTAAAGAAAATGACTTAATAATTATAAAAAAATGACCTAAAAACTGATATTTTATCTATAAAAAATTATCATTGTACACACATAGTTATAGACTAGTTTGTACATAATCGTAAAAACTGTAATTAACTGTATTGTTGTGAATGTTCTTTTCCACGGAAATTTATACTGGCACTGAAGCACTGTCGAGTCAAAATTCGGCATTTCCTTTTGTGGTCTGCCGGATTATATTGTTGTTTATTGAGGGTAAACAGTAGTTTGCACTCTCAAATCCAAGCAGGTGGCAGACTCTGGTGTCAAGTCAATCTAATAACAATAGTAATATAATACAAAATTTTGGCGTTTCTTTGATTCTTATTTCCGACTGAGACATGACAACTCTTAACGCAGAATTTTTCCTTCTTGCAAAAAAACAACACTTCAAAGACAGCACCGCTAGCTACCAAAAAGTTAATACACTCAATGTAAATACATGAAAATGACTAAATAAGGAAGCAAATGACACGAAAATGACAAAATAATGACCTAAAATTGAAATAAATGCCCTAAAAATAAATAATTGCATAAAATGACAAAAAATGACCTAATAAAAATGTATTTCTATATTCTAGAGGCCATGATTAGGATTTATTTACAAGTTGGCAATGTCTATGCAGCATCAATAAAAAGATGACATGTCATTAGAATCCGGGCCCTGCTTATCAATGACATCCAAACTTGCCAGTTCCGCTGCAGAAGCAGCAGTGAAAATAAAACAGCAAAAATACCGGGGTATCACCGAGAACTATTTATTTACTGTGTTTGCAGTGGAAACCTTTGGCCCATGGTGTGCAGAAGCGAAAGAACTAGTGAAATACATTGGGAACATCTTGCAGAGCATTACGCATGATCCTCCCGTAATTATCTTCGGCAGCGTATAGGTATAGCTATACAACGTGGCAATGCTGCGAGCATTATGGGGGCAATTCACAATTCTTCTTCTCTAGAGGAACTGTTTTACTTTTAAAGTTTCTTATTCCTGTTATTCAGGTTGACTGTTTCATAATTATGTAACATGCTTTATATTAAAATTAGCATTCATACGCCATACTTACTCTTGCCTAGAGATCAAACATATAAGTTCAGTATATTCATTAATAAATAGGTTAGATGAAAAACTGTTTTATAATGATTTAAAACACCTTTCTAGGTAGTCAGGTGATGTTAGTCCTTCTAGTGTTAAACTCATCTTGCAGCAGTGATTTAGAAGTTATAATTTGTGACCAAATATTCTTCAAATATCCATGAGTACTGGTTTTCTTTTTTTGTAGATGCTCTTTTATTTATAATAATTACCAAGGCCATAATAAAAAATCTGCAAAAACTATGCTGCACCGTGCAAAAGCAAGAACACAACAAACTCCACACCTCCCGGAGCTAGCCAAACCATTGTCATATAATCTGAACCTGATTCCTGAATTAAGCAAAGCCTTTGAATACAAAGGCCATGTGGTTATCCTTCTAGAAATGTTAGAAGACAGTGATTACATAGTCCTACATGCAAAAGGTCTAGAAATCTTAGACATTTTTATAACAGATGCAAGATCACTTCCAATACAATATGCTGAGTTGTTTGTTTCGGCCGAATCTCATAAGATTTATATCCACACAGAAGAAGAACTCAGAAAAGGTGAGCAATATGAACTTAAAATTGAATTCAGTGGTGTTTTGTCAGATGATTTACTTGGATTTTACAGAATCTCATATACTTCTTCGGATGGTGCAATAAGATGGATAGCAGCAACCCAATTCGAGCCGATACAT
The DNA here is from genome assembly GCA_964059195.1 of Ectobius pallidus. Classification (NCBI taxonomy): domain Eukaryota; kingdom Metazoa; phylum Arthropoda; class Insecta; order Blattodea; family Ectobiidae; genus Ectobius; species Ectobius pallidus. Next base: position 160,748,525 of record CAXKWD010000005.1, on the reverse strand, counting down.
GCAAGAAGAGCATTTCCGTGTTTTGACGAACCAGGCTATAAAGCAACATTCAAGATAAGCATTGTCACCCCAGTTGGATACCATTCCCTAAGTAACATGCCAATAGATTCAATCTCATATGTAGATGACGATGATTCAACTTTGTATGAGTTTGAAGAAACTCCTCTGATGTCGACTTATTTAGTGGCGTTTATTGTTTCGGATTATGTCAATGTAAGCAGCACTGGACCAAAGTATCAATTCACTACATGGACTCGGCCAGAAGTACAGTATGCTGCATCGTTCAGTTTGGAGATTGCTAAAGAGTTACTGGACTGCCTGGAAGCATACACAGAGACTGAGTACAAGTTCCCTAAAGTTGACCAAGTTGCTATTCCGCTCTTTGCACCGGCTATGGAGAACTGGGGCCTGATAACATACAGGGAGGATCTAGTGTTGTATTATGATGTTTCTACTGAAATTGATAAAAAAAGAGTATGTACGATTATGGCACACGAGCTGTCACATATGTGGTTTGGCAACCTGGTCACACTGCACTGGTGGAGTGACACTTGGCTCAACGAGGGCTTTGCACGTTACTTCCAGTATTACATTACCGACTCGGTTTTCCCAGATTGGCAACTCATGGATCAGTTTCTGGTAGATCAACAACAACACGTGTTTATGCTTGATGCTGTTGTTAACGCCCTCCCTCTGTCAAGCGAATGCAACACTTCAGAAGATATGGAAAATAAGTTCAAGATCATTAATTACAATAAAGGAGCATCGGTTCTGCGAATGCTGACTCATATTCTGACACAGACAACATTTCAAAAGGGACTGCAGAGGTATCTAAAGGCTCATCAGTGGAGCAATGTAAAGCCATCTGATTTGTTTAATGCCTTGGAAACGCAGCGACAGGAGGATAGTGTAGGTATTTACTCGGTACCTGTATTCTTTAAGCGATGGACTACCCAACCAGGTTTTCCTGTCATAAATATCATCAGAAATAACAAGAACATCATAATATCACAGGAAAGATTTCTAATAAATGATACCGAAAAACATAAAAACAATCTAAAATGGTGGGTACCACTTACATGGACAGTAGAGAAAGATGCACCCAATGGATTCCTCATCACAGAACCACTTGAGTGGATTTCTCCTTCAGAAAAGCGTAAATCCCTTTCTATTGAAGCAGAACCCAAGAACTGGATCATATTTAACAATCAAGCCACGGGTTATTATAGAGTTAATTATGATGAAGAAAGCTGGAACTGTATAATAAGAGGGTTACTCAACAATCACACTGACATCCATGTCCTAAATCGAGCACAGTTGTTAGACGATGCCTTGAACTTAGGAAGGGCTGGTAAGATGAAGCATACACTTGTGCTTGACATGACACTCTATCTCAAAAACGAAGAAGATTACATTCCTTGGGCTTCGGCTCTTAAAGCTTTTTCTTACATCCATGATATATTTATGCTAACAGAAAATTATGACCTGTTGAAGAATTACACACTTATGCAATTGGAAAATTTGTATAACAAACTAGGATTTGAAGAAAATATATATGACAGTCACATTACAAAACTTCATAGGATGATCATGCTAACTTGGACGTGTATGCTTGGCCACCAAGAATGTGTAAAAACTGCAATAAATCATTTCCAAACATTCTTGAGAGATCCATCACACAACCCAATAACTCCAAATTTAAGGAAAGTTGTATACAGTACAGCAATAGAGCATGGAGGAGATACTGAATGGGAATTTCTGTGGACACTATACGAAAAATCAAAAATTGAAGGTGAGAAAGACATTATCCTATCTGCTTTAGGATGCACAAAAATCTCTGGATTGCTCAAAAAATATTTGGAGAAAATAGTTAGCAACAACCCTAGAGTAAACACGAGGGACTCTATTAAGATCTTCATGGCAGTCTCCCAAAATCCAAAAGGATTTCGACATACCATGAATTTCCTCAGGTGCTACTGGGAAGAATATGAAGACTGTGGAAACATATACACAGTTTCTAACTTCATGGTCTGCATCCTAAAAAGACCTATGACAGAAAAGCAAGTCCAGGAACTCGAAAGGTTTATTTATGAACGCAAGAAGATCCTGCAAAGTGCAGATGTCATTGGGAGAAATATTATAAAAGTCACAAGAAATGAATTACAATGGATCAAGAAACATAAAGATTCTATCACAGAATGGCTCCAAAATCACACTGTGGAAGACGTTCAATAATGAACTTCAAAGATACAGAATACTTTTGTATTACTACATTTTGCTCTACGTGCTTTGTAAGTTTTGTATTCTGTTTGTTTAGTTAAATCCTTCATTCACTATTTAATACGTATATATTTTTTTTCCACTTCAAAGATATACTAGATTTGGAACAGCTCAACAATGTGACAGTTAGTGAACAGTGAGGTATGCTCCGCAACTATTCTGAGCTGCGAGAAATAAAAGAGAAACAATTCTCACAGTAATGATCCCTAGCGCAGGAAGATATTCGATGCGGCAAATATGGAAGCTCACGCTATTCAGTTTTGTATTCTGCTTGTTCAGTTAAACCCTCCATTCATCATAATTATATAATGAGTTAAACTGGTATCACTTTTGGTATAGTTTACCTGCACTACCGGTAGTTTCAGCGCCTTCACTATCATTGTCCACAGATATACTTCAACTGCTGTGGTACCTTCCTGTGGACGTGGTACAAATTTTGAGATAAGTCCTCACTGGTTGCGATATCGAAGTTCATCAGTTGGTTCCCTTTCTTGTGAATAAAAGTCCTCTCCTTCAAGGAGCTTTCGATCTGGGAGAGGATTTTTCTTCACATGAAGGGGAACCAACAGATGAACTTCAATATCAAGACCAATGAGGTGTTTCGGTGCCTTTGCAAATTAACTAATAGATTATCATCATTCTTGGTTGAAGGGAATCAAATTTACATACAAACTTAGGCCTGTATTAAGCTACAAAATGGCACTCAAACTCATTGCATTTCAAACATGGACTGTTATCATTCTTAGGTGTCACCCTTCAAATCTCTTCAGGTGAAATAAGACTGAAAACCTGGCAATAACTAATATCAGAAAAGTCCATTCTAACCATACATAGGCCCTACCCATTTACACCTATCAGCTTAGCATTAAAAAAATTATTCACCCTTCTGTTATGGGTTGCAAGTTATTAAAAAAGTTTCAGACAAAAGATTCTAGTAGCCTAATGATATTTAAGCATCTTTCGGGCTGTAGGCCGTGGCCCAAAGGCTATAAATCTCATCAGAGGTTTCACTCCCACTGTGGGGAACTTCAGTGGCTGCTATCCTGACGCTGACTGAAGTGGTTGGTTGTGGTTGCTGTCATCGCAACAATTGTGGCGTTTCGACTCTGGCTGTTGCATTCCTTGAATGAGCTCAATAATGTATCTATTATGTGAGCGATTAGTTTTTTGTTTCGTTTGTTTGATTGATTGTTCTGTGACCTCATTTTGGCTATCCCTAACAATAAACATTGGTTGTAACAAAAATAGTTTCGGACAAAAGTTTTAGATAATATTTAGAAGGTGTACAATAAATTGAATGAATTTAATACTGTGCCTACAGGTTGAAATGGAAGATAAAATCATAACATCTACACTAATAATATAAATACTGAACAGAACTTCACATTAACAGCTCAAGTATTTACCCATAGGATTGATAAAGGCTATTCTGCATTCCAAATATTGCCGAGTTCTTAAAATAACAGTGCAACAGAAGTGTAATGCTATAACTCCTGTATATGCCACTAGCATGTGCCCGTGGCTTCACCCGCGATAATTATTTCAAGAATTAAAAATTAAGAGCATAATAGTTAAATCATTATATTTATTAACACCTAAATCACGTGGACTACATACCACGACTAGATAGCGTCGCCTGGTAAAAGCGACCTCAGATTCGAGTTCCTTGGTCCAGAAAACCCCTGTATAGTGAGTTTCGTCCAAATAAAACAATGTTTGACCATATTAGAGCTTACTACATTCAAGCGATCGCGAAAGTTTTATTTCAAGGTATGAGAAAAATAGACAAAGCCAACTGTAATTGTCAAACTTCCATTTAATTTAATTCCAAACCCATCTGAAACCCACTGGCAACAATATGTTTTAATGTCAAATGTGATTCGGATTCGATAATTCTGTGTAAGAAGGGATTAAGTATTCTCAAAAACATTTGATTTTTGGCATTTAAAATCAGAATTTTTCAAAATCCTTTCTTATTGAGCACCTACATTATGAAACGAAGGTACTGTCAAAATTCCAAGTCTCTACCTGTTATAGTTTAGGCTCTACGTTGATTCCTGTCAGTCAGTCAGTCAGGACAAAGCCTTTTATATATATAGAGATAACCATCTATGAATGTTTTGCATGTAAATGTTAATAATTATAAGGTTTTAATTATTTTGCTATTAATTTTTAATTTTTGAATTAATGGTCGTGGGCAAAGCTGCAGGCACCTGCTAGTGTTGAAAAAAATACCACTGGTGACAGATGCATGATATCAAAAACAACTTTTTCATGCAAGATATAAGTGAGTTATAAGAAGATATTTAAAACTGTTAGATTTTTTCCCAACAATGTGAGCAACTGCAGGTTAAAGAGAAAAATTCAATCCATTTAAGTTCACTAAAAACTGTTTTATTCTACTCTGTAGATTTTACTCACTGTTTTGGTATGAGAGGAGTGGATGAACCTCCTGGGATGATGGCGAGCAAGTTGTCCCATCCGCCTGTCACACCTCCCGCATGAAGTTCAATCAGCTCCTTCAGAGGGATTGACATTTCTTCCTCAACCGTGCAAGGGTTCTTCACATGTCCCGAAATGTTGAACAGTTTTGTTCCAGAGTTACGTGGTCGACCAAAACTTGCAAACCAGGCTCCTCCACGTCGACAGATAGCCTAAATTAAATATTACATATTTAAAAAAATTAATTCCAAAGCATGCTGTAATAGTATATTGCGATACAAGTGCCGTAAGCGATGCATACGGATCGAGGAAAGAGTTTGAAAAAACGAGGTGCTCGTGCCGAGTTTTTTCAATTTCCCAAGAACCGTTATGCGCTTACGGCACAAGTATTGCATGCTATTTTTTGCACAATGATTATTTATATAAATTTAATTATATTAATTGTGATATTATCTGAAAATATTATGTATATACATTCTTGAAGATAGATGTTTATTTCAGAAAGTGATTCGCATGTGTTGGTTGTTATGGGAACCGAATATTTGTCCTGGGGGGGCCTTGTCCTATGATGTGCCGTAAGTAAATTCTTACCGCACAGAAACTCTTACCGCACATAGCAACAAGATTGCGTGTGGGAATGTCAACTTACGATCCACGGCAACAACATTCGTAAGTACCACTAATTACCGTAGTAAAGTTGTGCAAAAATGCATTTAAAGTCATCAGTATATCCACAGGTGGAAAAGTGCAATGAAAGTCATATGAATGTACAATGAATGCCATTGCCATTTTTCCTCCTGCTGAGCTTGATGAGCCATTGACTTTATGAACAGGTTGATGGATTTCAGCAGGAGTATTTGAACTGTATAATAATTATTGTATCATGGATTTTCAAGAAGTGGAAATTATAATATATGGGCAGGGAACTAATAACTGAGTGCTACCACTCCCATAAATAATGTTTTGAGCATATTAAAATCCATAAAACATTTTGCATATTATAATACGGTACCTAAACTCAACGGGCAATTATGGGTAACCTGTGCTGTCAGTTTCGAGATATTTGGAAAATGACAATAATCAATAGATTTTTATGTAGAGTATTTTTTTTCTTTCTTTTCTCATCATGAAAGAAAATCAACTCATCACTTTCATTTTTAAAGGACTCGCACTATGATGAGCATTTCGTTAGCTTTCGCATGAAAATAAACTCAATTTATTTAAGCTAATGGCAACTGTCGTCTGCTTCTCTGCTCAGCCGTGTTTGTCATCTAAGAAGCATTGTACTTTAAGTTCGAGAGACTGATTGCAATCGATGAACTTTCAGCAGACAAACAGCGGTGAATTTACGAACAGCCTGATGCTTTCCCAGTGGATTGTCCACTGACTTTACAAACACCCTGATGAAAGTACGATGAATCAACTGATGACTTTAAAAACGAGCCCAAACATTTGTATGCATGAATTAGGCTAACGAATAAATTGGTATTTTTATTCTATGTTTTTGCTGCTAAATGAATGATACTCACTGGAGCTACAGCCACAGTCTCCACGTTAGCAACAGTGGTTGGGCAGCCAAACACACCGACATCAGCGGGGAAAGGAGGCTTCAAGCGAGGCTTGCCTTGCTTTCCCTCAATAGACTCGATCAGAGCTGTCTCCTCTCCACAGATGTAAGCACCAGCACCGCGATGCATGAATACGTCAAAGTCAAAACCTGAACCACATGCATTCTTTCCAATCAAGCCAGCTTGGTATGCCTGAAACATAATGAAATACAATAGTATACTGTAAAATATGCGTGGTGAGGGCATCACTTTAGAATGGAGAAGGGTTTGGAAAGATGAGCCAAAGGAGAATCTTTAAAAATTTCAAAGATTCTCCAACACATGAGTATTGTAATTTAATAAATATTTAGCATGAGTATTGCATATTATTTTTTTTCTATGACAGGGAAAAATATGTATAAATATTATTTGTCAAATTATTACATACAAACAGCTGTTCGAGACGATGAGTCAAGTTACACGCATATCAACTTTAAAAAGTGAGTGACTATCTCAGCCCGGAAAGATACAATCATGGCTTAATATTGCTTTCTTTCTTTATTTGCCCAAAGTATTATACCATACATATGGCTGAATAAAAACACTTTCCTTAATGCACTTCATTTACCTTGGTAAACTTTACCTTCAAACAGAAGTTTACCAAGGTAAATAAAGTGCGTTAAGGAAAGTGTTTTTATTCAACTATTTAATACACAACGCTAAAGTTGGAAACAAGAATGAAATACAAATGGCATCGTCATAGAATACATAAATATAAACGTGAATTTATGTTGTTAAACATTGTAAGAAATTACTGACATTGAAACTTGAGATGGAGGTTTAACATACGTAACTTCACTTAATTCAACAGACAGACAGACACAACAGACAGATAGAGTATAGCTGATGATGAGTCATGAAGGATTGCTCGAAACATGTACAGGTCAGTGCTTGAATTAAGTGAAGTTACGTATGTTAAACCTCCATCTCAAGTTTAAATTAATTATAACTTCACTATATAAACTTCCTAGAATTACTGACATATTTGTGTCTTTAAATAAATAATTACATTATACAATATAGATTAAATAAAACGCAAATTTAATAGCATAAAAATAATAATCTGTAAGAATTACCATATTTACTCGTCTATAGCACCCCCTCACCTATAATACCCCCCCAATTTTCGACAACACAAAAAAAAGAAAGAAAAAAAAAAAAGAAAATCTTTTAAAGTGATCGGCAACTGCAACATTCCTGTTAACGGTAAAACCCATGCTTCCCTGCCACTTGTGTGTTGGCCTTAGTTACTCTCACCTCCCCCATAGATTTCTCAATGCCCTTCAGGTTTCTGAGTTCAACTTCCGCCATACGCGTGTATTGTGTTGTTGCCTGCCCGAGAGTTAGTAAGCATGTGAAAAATGAGTTGGAGAGCAAGTTTTACGGCATCCTTCAAGTTGAGTGTGTTAAAATATGCAGCCATGTATGATATCTTATTGGCGTAAACAGAAAGACAAATTATCAGGAGCAAAGAAAATGTTGAAATCATTCCGTGGTGTGAAGAAAGGGAGATACGAAATTTAGGCAGTTGCTGCCCAGTTGGATGACAACATTGCAACGCTGGGTTAACCTTGAACACCACGCGGGCACGCGCAGCGTTTAGTCACGTGACCCAGTCAGCTGCGGTAATGCAGGAGGGAGCTATACCAAACTGTTTAAAACTCTAAAGTTAAATTGATGTGATAATTTAACTTTTTGTAAAAAAAAAAAAATGGATTTAAACTATTTTGCATGTTCATTTAAAGACGCTAAATGTGTCTTTTTCTGTTTTTAAAGCATGACAACCCAACCTATGTCATGTGAAAATTTTCACCTATTATACCCTCCCCTATTTTAGAAGTTGAAAATTGTGAAAAAAGGGGGGTGTTATAGGTGAGTAAATACGGTACTATCATTTCTCTGTGCAATTGATTTTATGGTACTTCAATTGATTAGCAGGTCTGGCTGATTAGATATGTTTTATATAATCTTTTTCTTACTTTTCTTTCTTTTATATGCCCTGGCAGCAGGTATAGAATATTGCACCACTGCTTTCTAAAGCCCTTCTGTTTCATGATTCTCTTAGTACTGTTAAATAATAGTTTTCTTTGTTTCTGATATTAGATGTATGCACGCTGGCAATCGAAACATTGATTACTTTAGATATATAAGGGACTGTCCATTGTTAGTATCAGGACACTTTGGTTGAAATTTAAACTTCATAATTTGAAGTACAGTGTGATATTTGACTTACAGAAAACAATTTTGCTGTATACATCTTGAACACCACTCTTAGTTTCTATTCCCAGTATCTTACTTGGGATTGATGACAAAAATATACTGTTTATTGTTCATTTTTGTTTTGTTAGTATACGGACGAGGAAATAAGGTTAAAAAATTTGAATGAATTATTGTAAAAGTTCCTCCTAATTTACTGCATGTATTCAAATTTTGCTTAAAGCAGTTGAATCATACACTATTCAAGACTCAGTTGGTATATTTTGTTTTATGGATTTTTAATTTTAATACTTTGTAATACTAGTAATTGTAACTGCATGTGCGTTAGTATCCGGACTGTTAGTATCAGGACAAAATGTCTTTCGAATGGATGAACATATTACAGTCAAATTATAATTGTAACTAATGTCATTATTAGGTGCCAGTATGGTACTTTATGAGATTGTGTGTGGGGGACGGAAAAATTCTGTCCGTTTGTCTGTCTGTCTGTCTGTCTGTCTGTCCGTAGTAGTAGTAGTAGTAGTAGTAAATGATTTATTTTGCCTGGCAGAGTTAAGGCCATAAGGCCTTCTCTTCCACTCAACCAGGTTTCAGAAAATATATACATAAAATATCCGTGTGTCTGTGCACACCATAATTCAAATACGCTTTATCGGATTTTCACGAAACTTGGTATATGCATTTATAATGTCCATGGGAAGAACCCTATTGATATTGAACGAAATCGGTTCACCGGTACCGGCGTCAAACCCAATTTAATGTTTTTATTTAAAAGCGCCATAACTCAAATACGCTTTATCGGATTTTCATGAAACTTGGTTTACACATTTATAATTTCCATGGGAAGACGTCTGTTGATATTGGACCAAATCGGTTGGCCGGTACCGGAATAATGCCTAATTTAGTGTACTGTTATGGTATTATATAACAAAAGCCCCATAACTCAAATATGCTTTATTCACATACTGTTAGAAGAACTTAAAGACATAGGCCTATCACAAGAGAAATAAACTCTGTCTCGGAAGCTGAACTTATATGCGCGTGAAAGAAAATTTCCTAAAAAGGTGTCAGTATTGTGTGGATGCAAGAGGAGGACATTTTAAACATTTCTTGTGATGAGGTACGTGTTTATTTTCATTGTAATTTTAACTGTAAATGTGAGAACCTGAATCATAGCACCGATCGTGGCTTTTATGGCGTAGATATTTCACCCGATCGCTCGGGAGTTGGAGCTGTGCCCGCCGCGCCGCAGGAACCCAAGTTCATTGGCCAATCCTTGCGTGGGACACACTGTATATATATATGCCACTTTTTCTAGAACTTCATGGCATTGCTCTTTCAGTTCTTTTATAGGCTTTACCAACAACAGATGGTGAAAGCTTTATCTGCTTGCTTTTTAGTAGCACGGCTTAGTCTTTTTCTATCTGCCTCCTTTCCTTAATGTTGCTTCTAGTGCTGTTATTTCTTTTTCAGTTTTTTCACCCTGTATAATTCTTTATTATGTTCTTTCTCCTCAATTTAAATTTTTCATCAGTCTTGTGACTTTCCATAAATAACTTCTGCCTTTCACAATTTGTTTTGCCCATGTTGTTGAAAAAAGCATACGTACAGCTTATAATTTCAAGGAAATAAAATATTTTTGGCTTGTAAATGTATTCAGAAGTATATCTGTTTGTTGACAGATATGTGCCTACAGTTTTCTCTCTTGAAATTATATGAATATATTGATAGTATGCACACGAAAGCAGTCCAACAGTGTGCACTTTAGAGTTTCCCTCCAGAAGTCGTTAGTATCAGGACATAATACAAAACATTATAAAAAAAATCTAGATACTTTTTTTAAAATGTGTCTACTGCTATCTATTACCTGGGTCATAAACTAGCAGTTCCTAGCATCTTGTACACATGGCCTCAGTGAAAACATTATAACACAACTTTTTTGTATTTTCTGTTAGTATCAGGACAGCAAATACTTGTCATTTTTCAAAGTGGGGTTTTCTGCATTTTGAAAAATCTTATGCTGAAATAAATGTTATTAAACATACCTTAAAAACACAGAGAAACATTCAGCAAATGTTTTTGTCCCATGTCTTAGTAGTTTAATTAAAATATAATTTTTTTTTAGTATACAAATTTTGTCAAGTACTTGCTGCAAAATTCAAATGTAAGTTTGGGCTTCAAAAACATGGAAAAATACCCAAAATAACGTATTTTAAAATTTAGTTATCAAAAATAGTGTATTATAGCTTTCTTTTGGTGTACCAATCAACACTGTATTATTACTTTCAATTTTTGGAGAATGTGGACCTCTTCTCATGGACAGACCCCTAAGCATTCATGTACCACAGATTATTGTCTCTGTTGGACACTACATGAGAATATTATAGGAGAAAAATTCCTCCGGCACTGGGATTTGAACCCAGGACCTTTGGCTATTCGCGCCAATGCTCTATCAACTGAGCTAAGCCGGAGCTCAATTCACAGCGCCAGATGGAATCTCTCTCCTATGACTGATTGCCCTAATGGTCTACCTCACAGACAGACAACTTATGTCATATGCAGTAGTGAATTTTGTGACCGGGCTCCCACTGTTACTGCCTCACAGTACTGCATATGACATAAATTGTCTTATCTGTGAGGTAGACCATTAGAGAATCAGTCATAGGAGAGAGATTCCATCTGGCGCTGTGAATTGAGCTCCGGCTTAGCTCAGTTGGCAGAGCATTGGCACGAATAGCCAAAGGTCCTGGGTTCAAATCCCAGTGCCGGAGGAATTTTTCTCCTATAATATTCTCATTGATTACTTTATGCATGTAGTTGCATCATAATTCATGCATCTATGACATTTACTATGATATTTCAGTTTGCTGAAAAAGGACGTAGACTATGTTAATTAAGGAAGTTGGTTGACATTTAAACACTTTGGACTTCACTTTTACTTACATTTTTGCAGAACTTACTTTTCATGGGCTTTGCCCACATTTTCAACTGCTGGTCAACTGAAAATGTGGACAAAGCCCATGAAATGTACGTTCTGCAAAAATGTAAGAAAAAGCTAAGTCTAAAGTGTTTAAATGTCGACCATCTCCTTTAATTAACATAGTCTACGTCCTTTTTCAGCAAATTGAAATGTCATAGTAAGACACACCTCTGCTATAGCAACTTGCATATTGGACGCTTCATTGTAGAACTCTCCACGAATGTAGATATAGGCTGCTTTAGCTCCCATGGCTCTGCCGGCTACAAGACAGCCCTCCACGAGCTTGTGTGGGTCGTGTCGCATGATTTCTCTGTCCTTACAGGTGCCTGGTTCTCCCTCATCAGCATTCACCACCAGGTACTTGGGCCTACAAGTTAATACCACAAAATGAACAACTGTGTGTAATAAACTAATCAAAATCCTATATATTTTAGTTGACCTCTTAAATAAACATTTTATTTGTGACTTGACGCTTTCCCGGCGTTGAGAATGGATAATGGCAAATACTATAGAGACAATACCGGACACTTATTGGTAGAGAAATGGGGGACAGATTTTGCAGCACTCCTGGTGGCACAACCTAGAAACTTGGGGCAAAATTAATATATTCAAAACATATATAAACTGTAATATGCTATTCTGAGCCATTATACATAACATGCCGAGTCTGGCTATTTCGGCTCTTCTATTAAAAACTGTTTAACATATATGTATCTAGATACTGCAATTGTATTCAGTAGTAGCAGGTTGGGCCACTAGATGGTGCTCAAAATATTGTCCCCCGATATATCGCAGTGTCCTGTATTGGTCTAGATTGTATTTGATAATGGTTACTCGGGCTCCCAACCAGGTGAGTATTACTAAAAATACTGAAATTATTTTAGTAATGTAATGTAAGTGTAGGCCTAAGATTCACTGACATGTTTATTACAGATATAAAGAAGCCATATAAATTTGCGGGTGCGCGGGCAAAGAGAGTTAAGTCCACCATCCTCAAAAATTGAGAAATGTCCATAGAGTTATAGATAAAAATGTTCTCTACATTTGTGTTAAGTCCAGTAAGTCATATTAAAAAAGGTACAGTAGTTAAGGCTGTGTGCATCATGGGTTTATCCATCTCTCAAGCGATGTTGGGCGGGTAAAGTGTGTTAAGTCACTCTAATTCTTAGTAACAAGAAAGTGGACTTAACTCTCTTTGCCCGCGCACCTGCGAATTATAAACGAATTAAATTCAATCTGGAAACAATCTGTCAAGAATTACATTAGGTCTATTACTTTCACATAAGTGAGGAGAGTTTAAACTGAAAAATACCCAACTTTTAACAATTTTAATCTGGTTCTACTGTAGGCCTACCCCTTTTCATGGTAAATATTTATACGCAATTCTAATTACTCATCACAAGACAAGCCATATCAGTGATTTCAACGGAGACCAATGCCACTTACCCTAGATCATCAATAATTTGTTTCTTAATCAACAGTGCGGTACAAAAGCTAAATATAATGTACAGAATTCTAATACAACTTGCCTGCCATCTGATGGCTTATTCATGAAGCTCCACTTCATTCCAGAGGGAAAACCAGCCCCTCCTCTTCCTCGTAGTCCAGATGCTTTTACTTCATCTACAAAAAAATTACTGGTATTTATACAGGGTGTTAATGAATAGCACCAAAATATTTTACCTGTGTATAGAGGGGACATAGACAAGCAACTTTTATTAGGAGATTTTTGCTCTATGACTTAAAATGTGTATGCTACAGGGCAATAAAGTCATTACAATTTGCTGCTCATAAGTCAATAATGAAGCGAAATAGGGTTAACATTTTCATTAAATTGACTTCTTGCCTTGTTAGTGATCAATAAAAACCTGATTCTTAATCATTCACCAACAGCTATATAATAATTTAGAGTTTTCATAATCTGCAAAAATTACTGACTAATCACATGACTGGCCACAACTACTTTAATTTTTTTTATTCTTAACTACAATGTTAACAACGAAGTTCCTTTGTTTTGCATTTTTTCCTAATGTTAGATGTCAATGGCAGCCATGCCCTGGAAGATTTTATGCTGTAACATAAACAATTGAGTCCGTATAGCAAAAGTCTCCTAATAAAAGTTGCTCGTCTATGTCCCTTCTATACATAGGTGAAATATTTCGGTGTTATTCATTAACACCCTGTATACATCAATAAAAATAAACAATGTATGAGTTCTGGTTTTCCAGACTCAGAGTCTGAATAAATTGATCTTGGAATTTAAGGCAGGTGAGATGTTTAAACTTTTCACTGCTACTGACGTATAAATGTGTCGCCTCAAAAATTATGTAAAAGCAGAGACATAAGATCATTAGAGTAATGCTTCAGACATAAGATCATTAGAGTAATGCTTTATGATAAAATGTGAAGATTTTATTCTCATGTTATAATTGTCATTCAAGAAATCAAACTGTTCTACTGAAATACTCTTCATCAATTTCAAACTTAAAGCTCCCTGATATCTCACCTGATGACCGTCTTATTATAAGTAAATAAATTCAGTTCTGAAAGGGTTAAAAAATCTGAAGTCTGCAGACAGCAGCCAATCCACAAATTTTAGTTACTATTATTATGGTACAGCATTACACTCTTCTGGGAATTAAGAAGAACCTATCCCCCTTAGATATAAAATATTACAACATATATCCATTTCAAATATGCAAAATTATCCCCTGGCAATTATGGCGTAGAGGGGAACAGTGTTAATGATTGAGGTTTTCCTGTAACCACATTTGCCACGCTGCAGCCTTTGGTGCACTGGCAGAAAGAAACATAGTTTTCAAAATTTGTCTTGTTCTGTGAGGTCTTTAGTTTGACATGAGTGAGAACAAAATCATTAACAACATTTTCGAGATACCGTAATTGTGAAAAATAAAATTTTCTTCATGTAAAGGGGTAGTAAAATTAAGAGAAAGTTGTTGCCAATCTTTGTGATATCGCAATGATATCTAATCCAAAAGTAAATTTTACTGATCTATCGCCCATTTTTTTAAAAGTGTATTTTTACATGACCCAAACTAATTTTAAAAAATTAAAATAAAGTAAATATTTTGAAAGATTCAACTGATACTAACAAGGAACCTTTCACTACCCTCATATCGAAACATGCCTCAATATTTTTCCTGGGTCATCTAGATGCTGTAAGAAGTCCACGCTCCAAAAATTAGCTGCTGGTTTCAACTGCAAGTACCCTAAAATGCTTTGCAAATATCGTGGAACTTATAGGGAATTTAACATGGTAATCGAGAGATGGGACTGGACAACCCTGACTGGCGGGAGTATTACATCATCCATTCATTTTGCGAATGGAAGTCCATATAAACATTGCACTGGTATCATTCCTCCCGTATCTGTATTTGATTTGTCAACTGTTAGCCTACGTCAATCATCTCCTTCCCGCAAACAATGAAAAATTTTTAGTAGGCCGTGTTTCCTTTCATAATAAATATCCAGGAGAGCTACTTTCAGCTGTCATATGCGTAAAAAACAAAGACATGTTTATTTGCTTATTTCGTTGTTCAAGCTGAAATTGAGTGCTAAATGAATAATGGTATGTACAGAATATATACAGATTATTACTGTGAAATAATTAGGCCTACGTACATTAAGCGGAGTTCTCCGGCAGTGGCGTAATTCTCAAATCAGAAACATATCGGAACAAGCCTTCGAACTTTCACCTAATTATTCACAAGAATGCCTCTTGCAAACTGAAGGATTATATTACGAATGCCACGTTTCACAATACGCTGAAACATTTTTAATAAGTTAATATTGTTATCTTAATAATTTTCGTCACATATTATTAGTTTTTAATTATATAAAAATCAAATGTAGTACCGCACTATATTGTCTGCGGTTCAAATCATATGCATTTGTTTACATGGATTCGCAAATGAAAGGATCAAGCTTTTAACCTAGCTTCTGTTGTCTGTCTAGTTGCAATCAAATATACAACTCAGCGATCAAATTCTGTCTACAGACAAATGTGAAAACATGTTAAGAAGAATGTGATAATGACGCGATTATTTGCTGTGCATGGTGCAGAAGGAACTTATGTTTTAATCACTGCATCAACACCAGTCACTTCTCTTTTGTTTTCGACCGTCAATCGTCTCCGCGCATCCGGAACTTCGAACTGCAGATAAGGGTTGTCCAACATCTCCCACTGCACTGCTTCAACCCAACATTTTCCAGGTTCGATTTAGGGTACTTGCAGTTGAAACCAGCAGCTAATTTTTGGAGCGTGGACTTCTTAAAGCATCTAGATGACCCAGGAAAAATATTGAGGCATGTTTCGATATGAGGGTAGTGAAAGGTTCCTTGTAAGCTTTAACATCCATAACAAACAACAGATGAACACAAACTACTCTAGATACATATGTATAATCCACCAAACAGTTTTCCAACTTACTTATGATCCATTCAGACCCCTTCACTAGGATCTCTTTTGTTTTATACCAGTCTCCTCGCTTCAGAGCACCTTTCAATCTCCAGTCATGCCGGCCATACAGATTGGTAAATATGCGGTCATCATCATGCAGGGGCCCAAACTTAGTCTGTAAAACAAGAGAAACCCAATCATTACTGCCTTAAACCCATATGGATGATCAGTTTTACTGTCTGAATACATCGCTATTTTGAAGAGAATGAAAGACCACAT
Source organism: Ectobius pallidus (assembly GCA_964059195.1). Taxonomy (NCBI): domain Eukaryota; kingdom Metazoa; phylum Arthropoda; class Insecta; order Blattodea; family Ectobiidae; genus Ectobius; species Ectobius pallidus. The sequence goes on along the minus strand of CAXKWD010000005.1, from coordinate 160,732,300 downwards.
CAAATTCTGTATTACAGACACATAACCAAGTTATAAGTAATACTAAAAGATAAAAAAACATATTAATGCAAAAAGAATACCGGTATAGTATATGTAAAAAAAAAAAAAAAAAAAAAATAATAATAATAATAATAATAATAATAATAACAACAACAACAACACACTCATCTAGCTGAAGAAGTAAAGACAATGTGGAGGCAAAAAGAAGTATACGTGATACCAATCGTCATCTCTGCAACCGGACTGATCCCTAAGAAGCTCAGGAGCAGCCTGGAAATGATAGGACTTCTGCCTTCCATATATATAAAACTGCAAAAGTCCGTCATCCTTAGCACCTGTAACCTGACCAGAGCATTCCTGTCATCACAATAGAATTTGAATGGACTTGTCTCTTTGGACCGTCCACTCGAAAATCCAGCAAAAGCTGTGACTCAGTGAATAACAATAACAATAATAATAATAATAATAATAATATACATGCATGTTATAACAACAACATACAGAACTGTAAGCTGCCAAACTTATTCAAGCTGGAAATATTCATCCATATTGTAGAAGATGTGAGTTATTAAAAATTCCTTGAGAGATCTTCCAAAAGATTTCCATTTGCTTTTAATACATTACACAATAATTTAATGTTTCTTGGAAGCTTTTTGTAGACCAGTATTACAGAATAATAAGCACCCTTCTGAAAGAGTTTTAATTAATTAGCTGATCTATGTAAATCATTCATGTTTCTAGAAGAATTGTAATTAGTTTGAAATTTATCAATATTATAGCTACCATTTAACAGATTACTGAGTATATTCACTCCCCTGTGAGAGTGAGTACTTTTAATTTTTCAATTAGTGGTTTACAAGATTCTCTTTTTTCTTTCCACATATTATTCTTAATGCACGTTTTTGTAACCTAAATATTTTCTCCCTATGGAAAAAGTTGCTCCAGAATATGATTCCGTATCTCATTACAGAGAAACTCCATCTCATTGTACATAGCATTACTTAATCTTAACTGCCTACAACTTTATTTCACAAACTTAAAGTATCATTATAATTTAATTTGACATTTTCCTTGCTTTGGTTGTAATAACTTATATATCTTTTAACTTTTAGTTTTGATGAAACCTGTGCTTTTTATGAATTAAAAAATTAATTTTTATGAATTAAAAATTTAATTATTATGATTAGCCTTAACCTTAGTATTAGTATTAGCCACTTATCCATTACTTTGTTTTTTAATGTAAATCTACATTGTATATACAGTGAGTCCCATGCAAGAGTTGTCCAATGACGTGGGTTTCTGTGTCACGGCGGACACTGCTCCAACTCCCGAGCGATCGGGTGAAATATCTATGCAAATAAAGCCGCGATCAGTGTAATGATTCAGGTTCTCACATTTATTATTAAAATTACAATTAAAATAACCACGTACGTCATCGCAAGAGATGTTGGAAATGTTCTCCTTATGCATTCACACAATACTGGCACCTTTTTAGGAAATTTTCTTTCACGCGCGTAAGTTCAGCTTCCAAGAAAGAGTTAATTTCTCTTGTGATAGGCTTATGTGATTTTGTCTAAGTTCTTCTAACAGTATGTGAATATTATTTATGGGGAAACTTAAAAAATAAAGTGTATAGGTCAATTTCCCATACATTAGAAGAACTTTAAAGACAATATCACCAGAGAAATTAACTCTATCTTGGAAGCTGAACTTATGCGCGTGAAAGAAAATTTCCTAAAAAGGTGCCATTATTGTGTGGATGCAAGAGGAGAACATTTCCAACATCTCTTGTGATGAGGTACATGGTTATTTTCAGCACTGCTGCGACGGGCCAACTCTTGCGTGGGACTCACTATATTTTTAACCTGGTTGAGTGGAAGAGAAGGCCTTACGGCCTTAACTCTGCCAGGCAAAATAAATTATTTACTACTACTACTAAAGAGTGAAAATATGCAAAATATACCGTGAGTAACCCATTCTGTTGAAAGGATCACACTGGACAGAAGCCATTTACATGTGATGTTTGTACACTATACATCACACGAAAATGGTTTCTGTCCAGAGTGAATGAGCAGATGTGTTTTGAGATTGCCTCTTCGGGAATATTTCTGTGCACACACATCACACATAAATGGTTTCTGTTCAGTGTGATTGAGCAGATGTGTGTTTAGATTCCTCTATGTGCTGTCTCGTAGGGTATGTTTGTACAGTTCACATAGTTCTAGTGTGTTGAGGATGTGACCTTTGTGGTTAATGTTAATCTTTATACCGGTGACTCTCTTTTGTAGGTCTGCATATGAAACATACAGTTTCTGGAATCATTTAGTCTGTCCCATAATTGAATATTAAGAAATCATCACAAATTAATGTAGTTTTGTTCATTATGCATTTCACATCACACTACATACCAAACAGCAATGGAGCGGTGCTTGGTATAAATGACTTCCACAGGCTGACAAAGGTTCAGCATCTCATTTGTTTCCTGTTATCAGCGCTGCCACTGCATTTTTTGTGTCATGCTTAAAACCACAAGTTTCCTGTGCTTACACCCACAATTCCAGGTTAGTGGCAGGTATGTTAGGAATGGTGATATTTCTGATAGTGACATGTAGACATGGGAATTAGAGAAGAACAAGTTGCCCCTTAAGCTCTGCCCGCTCCAGCCATGCACTGCAATGGCAAAAGTCTACTTCCCTTACTTTCCCTAGCCTTCAGCCTGGCTATCAAACTGCTCACTGCCGGCAGTGCAGCTCACTGTTATACTGCACTATTCACTGTACCCACAAAAAAGACCCTTGTACCAAATCATATGCACTAAGTACTCATCATCATCAATACAATCACTAATTACTACAATACGAAAATGACCCTTGTACCAAATCATCAACACAGTCTCTTTAGTGTTAGCATACTCAGGACCCAGCATGTGACAGTAGAGAGCCCTCTAAACTTAAATAGATGAATTCTCGCTTTACAGCCTAACGATCACTCAATGGCGTAGTGGTTAAGGCTACTGGGTATGAAGCTAGCTAGCTGTGGAAAGGTATAGTCAGAATGAAAAATTCAATGCCATAGCTGGGATTTGAACCAGGATCTTCGGCTCTCCGTGCCGATGCTCCAACCAACTGAGCTACCATGGCAACGTGCTGGTACAACATTAAATTCTCCAACTGACTCATCGGCACTCAACTGAGCATCAGCACGGACAGCCGAAGATCCTGGTTCAAATCCTGGCTATGGCATTGAATTTTTCATTCTGACTTCATCTTTCCATCTTAGCCTACACACGGCCAGTGTGAAAGAATTATCATTCTAGCTACCTGTGTTCAAATATCGCTCGATACGTAAATTTACAGTTAGGAATAGGTCCCAAATAGGTGGGCAGGTTGAAGAAGAAGTGACAAAAAGGGAAGAGAGAGGAAGACAAGAAAAGTTGGTTGGTTGGTTGCTAATGCTCTAGGAGTTGGAGGATCTCCATTTTCCTTCTGGCTTCCCAGTATCTTCTGACTAGCTGTGATGAAGGTTCTTCACTAGTTGATGTAAGGGCTTTACATTGGAGCAGGTGGTCTCTGTTCATTGTGGATACTGGATCTTTACAAAGTATGCAAGCTGGGGATTCAAATATATTTATTCTGTGTAGATGAGCTGCCAAACAATCATGTCCAGTGGTCATCCGAAATAAAGCGACAGAATGGTTTCTTGGGTAATCTGGAATATAATTTTTCTTATCCAGCAGGGTTTTCCATTGCTTATTTTTTGTTTTCTCCTTGCATTCTTGTTTCCATTGTGAGTTTATTTTATAGTTTATGTGTATTTTTGCCATGTGATATGAGACGTCTACTGAAGAGTTTTGTTTAATACATGTTCCTTTCTTCGCTAGTAGATCTGCTTTTTCGTTACCCATTATGCCGCAGTGTGATGGTATCCATTGGAAGTAGACATCTTTTTTGAGGCCTTGTAATATTTTTAGAGAGCTGAGTATTTCTCGTATTCTGCTACCAGAGGGGTAAGGTGATGACAGAGCTTGAAGTGCTGATTTGGAATCACTCAGAATTACTGCTTTGGAGAAAGATTTGATGCGATATAGGAGTTGTTTTAATGCGATATTAATCGATTCTAGTTCCCCATCATAGTGAGTTGCTAGGTTGCCCAGAGAGATGTAGAAACTAAAGAGTTCACTGTAAATGCCTGCCCCTGCCTTCCCTTCTTTACTGATAAGTGAACCGTCCGTATATATGTGAAGCCATTGGTCTTCAGGATACCAAGTGTGAATGGTTTCTAGGGCTAGTATCTTAAGAGTCTCTGTAGCTATTGCTTGTTTTGATATCACATTTTCCAAAAGATTTTCTTTACAGTTGATCTCAGGCTGTTTTATAGGGTAAATTGGTAGAGGTAGAGGTTCCATTTTTGTTGTTTTGGGGAGGTTGTATTTTCTGTGTAAGGTGTCTGCTTTCTGCAAGAATCCAATTTGTGTTTTCAGTATCCTCTCTTCATTTCTGTAATTTCTCCAATAGGTGTCTAGGGGTAGTCTGTGTAGTTTTTCTTTCAGCAGTAGGTTTCTTTTCTCCATTTCATATTTGAGTGGGAGGTTGTCTGTGAAGATTTGTAGTGCCATGATAGGTGTTGACTTTACTCCTCCTGTTATCAGTCGAAGGGCTTGGTTTTGGAAAGACAAGAAAAGTAGAAAGGAAAGAAAAAATTTCCCATTTAAACTTCTTGCTACTAGATGGTGTTGCTAGTAGTTCTTCAAATGGAGGCCTCTAGAGGTCTCACTGTTTATAGTTGAGTGTTGAGTGGGCGGAGCTTAGGAGGCTAAGTACTGGTATTTCCTTTTTCCCTTGATATTAGAGTTAGTGACATGTAGAGCTAGTCTCGACCACCATGAAGTTTACATCCCTTTTTATGAATTATGTGACCCTTGCACAGCACACTGTAATTCTTGCCTTCCAGCAGCCATTTTCTGTTCACAGACTGCTATTTACAGGTTAGAAAAGTGATTTCTTCTTCTCATTTTCCCTGTGTTTTGAACACTTTCCACAAAAAGAAAAGTAACTTACTAGGGCTACATGGTTTCTAACAGTACCGGTAATCAAAGATGTAATTGACATCAAACTAGAACCAAAGACTTTAAACAGAGACGTGAAGGTAGCAGAAGACTAACCTTGAAAATGACCGGAGGAAGGGTGACACTCCATTAAAACTAGACTGGTATGCATTCTACCCTAATACAACTTGAGTACTTCAGCATCCCGGTGTAGGCCTTTGAAACATAAGAAATCAATCTCCATTTCTGACTGACAACCCAAGATGTTCAGACTTTTCAATGCCAGACCTCAAATCTTATTTTACTAGAAATTTGCACATATCACAAATTGATTTCATGTATTATGGGAAAAGATTCTAAGATAATAAGTTAAAATTCCACAGTTTTCAGACTTCTTTTCTAGGAATAAACATAAAGAACATCAGCGAAACCTTCTTCAAAGAAATATTCGAATTGCTTAAATTCAAATCTATTTGCAGAGCAAAATTAAACAGAAATATACAAACGATGGAACCGTGCTGTAAAATTAATAACTTATTGCATTTTGTACTAACTTACCTTTGTAGGCTGAGTGGTGTTGGTTCGAACAGGGGCACTGCTTAACACTTGAACGCCTAACAGACCTGGAGATAATAATTATTGTTGTCAATAAACAGAAATAATAATATTGGTTTATTTTCTATTTTGCAATGCAGACATATTGAACTATAAATACTTCGTTACATAACATGAACTTCACGATAAACGCAAAATATCTTATATACCAGTGCATACTGAACATCTACATACAATTAACTTATAAGCAGATAAATAAAATAATTAGATAAATAAACATACCGAAATGTCCTTTGGAAAAAGGAGTCCACCTAGCTAAAGTCCCTGCCATTTTCTTTTTCGGCAAGGAGAATTGAAAATTCTTCGATATAAGTTCTTTGGATTTTAACGCAAAATTCTTCCGCTAGAGGGCAGACAAAGGAAGAGACTCATCAGTGTTATCTATTGCATAACCAACGAACTAAGTGATGCATTGTTGTTTTTTCAGATGATCTTGTGATGACAAATTTGCATAAGCATGGCCGCTGCCATACCAGCTATTTCGTGGGTTTCTTCGCGAGTTCTTCGTGTTTTGGGATGTAATCCAGGTCCAATGACATTACAAGGGACTAACACATACATTATCGGAACTGGACCAAGGTGAAGGTGGCATGACATGCAACCACGAGAGATTTGAATGATTACTATTTCCTGTTATTTCTAGTGTGTCCAATATAACCCAAAACAATTTAATTTTGACATAATGTAATTAATATCTTGCGACTCTTCAGGACATTGATAAATGCATTACCCATAAATTGTAATTGAAAAGAAAAGAAAAACAAATTATAATTGACATTTTTCAGTATAGCCACAAAATTAAATGCACCACAAACAAATCAATTTATTAAAACATTTTTAAAAAAATTATAACAATAAATGAGAGAAAAAGAAACGAAAGTGTTTATAAATAATATAGTAAACTATTATATTTATTTGATTCAAATTTCTCTCTCTCAGCAATGAACAAAATTTTTATTTTTTCAAAATAAAAAACTGAGCTACTCACACTACTGTACTGAGAGTTCCTTTTATCACATGAAATACATTTTTCAGTTGCTGCTACCCATCTTTCTGAACCTTTCTATTATAATTCACTTTAAGATCTGAAGCGACTTAGGATGTTCTAGTGTCATTTTGCATAGTGTTGTTGAAACATATTTAGAAAAATTTTCTCTATAAAGTATAAAAAGCAATATTGGATACAAAAATTATTTTAAAAAAATAATAAACCACTATTCTATTGCATATTGAGTCCCCATGTTGTAGGAGTAAGTTTTAAAGAAAGAAAGAAAGTCTTCACAAATTTTTAATTGAAAAATGTTTTTATTCTACAGAAGAGTTTCTAGAAACCTAATTCGCTTCTTTTTCTCATATACTGAAATCAGTGGCGGACGCAGAATTTTTTTTCGGGGGAGGATTTGAATACTAAAAAAATTAATTAACTTACATAGTATACAATTAGTTTATAAAACTGGCCACTGAGAGTGCATATATAGCCTTTTTTAAAATTTCGGGGGGGGATCTATCCCCCCAATCCCCCCCTCTGCGTCCGCCACTGACTGAAATTGTATTTCATGAATAGGCTAAGTATGTTTTTTTGTTTGTTTGTCATACTACAATATATTATGTTACACTTTGCTTTGTAATTCTGTATTTTGTATTTTAGAATTTCTGTATTTATATTTTTATTTATATTTGTATTGACGTGTCCATTATCTTATGTAAGATAGAAGGATGAAAATAAACTAAACTAAACTAAAGTTAATTAAATGTATTATGAAGATCTAGAATCTAGATCAATTAAAATTTCCCGCAATACGAAAAGATCGGAATGTGATTGTGCAAATGTACAATCTTAAAATTCTGAAAACTCTTAAAATAAGTATTATGTAAATGTGAAGTTTGCTTCTTAATTAAAGTAAAAAATAAATGGATAGTGCCAGGGATTTAGCCAAGGAGGGGGGGGGGGGAAGGTGCCCCTAAAATAAGGAAGCCAAACAAATTAATTATATGCATTTTTATCTTTACATGATGTATGAAGTTTTTGTTATTTTTGGAAGCACCTACTGCTATTTAGAACTTGAATGTTAAAGTAATTACTTTTTACAACATAATAAGTGATAATTCAGAAACTGAAATCTTTAGAACACTTTAGGAAACACCACAACATTTACCTACGGCCATCATAGAATTGACTGTTCTTTGTTTTTTAAAAACAAAATGCAAAGGAGAAGATGTAGTAATTATTATTATTATTATTATTATTATTATGGAACTTGCACACCGAAGCATAAATTTAATCTATTACACGAGTTGACTAATACACACTTTGTAGCTTCATTTAACATTTTTTTGGGATGACATGTTTCAGGGATCTTCATCCCCATTTTCAAATGCATTGTCAACTCATATTATTGATCAAATTTATTATGGAAGTACGATGGCTACTTTTTTTAAACCTCCGATGGGGCATAAAATGAAAACCACAGTGAACTGATTTATTTGGAACATTTAGGTACACCTTCCAGCTACTTCTCTACATAATCTCGCTCTGACTGAGTCATTCGTCGTAGCGTGGTACCAACTTTACTATACCCTCCTCATAGAAGCTTGCCGCCAGCATATTGAGAAGGGTCTTCAGGGCATTTTGAAGAGTTTTGAAATTCTTTGTTGGTGTGGAAGCGCTGTCCTCCCAGACCTTGGATTTGCTGGGGAAATTTGTGTACATCCATTGTTTGGATTGTTCTTTTGATTCTGGATTGTCGTAACGAATCCACGTTTCATCCCCTGTCATGATGGATTTCAAAAACTCGTTCTCGTGCCGAGTGACTTTCATCTTTTTTGGCAGCTGAAGAAAGATCTGGGAGGACATCGCTTCCACACCAATGAAGAATTTCAAAACTCTTCAAAATGCCATGAAGAACCTTCTAAATACGCTGGCGGCAAGCTTCTATGAAGAGTAAAGTTGGTACCATGCTACGACAAATGACTCAATCGGAGCGAGATTATGTAGAGAAGTAGCTAGAAGGTGTACCTAAATGTTCCAAATACAACAGTTTTGATTTTCACTGTGGTTTTCATTTTATGCCCTATCGGAGGTTTAAAAAAAAATAGCCCTCGTATTAACAAAAACCGGATCCCCTTCCCCAAACAGAACTCTGGCTACGTCCTTGGATAATGTTATTCAAAACCTGCAGATTAATTGTTGAGGTTATTGCACCATTCTCTTCAAAAATCAAGTTACCTCGTAAATGATAATGTGTACCAATTTACTGTTTCACTGTTGCTGAAAACTTGCCATGAAGGGAAGTCGAGACACTTGCCTTATTTTGAAGCGAGTATAACTTGGAAAACGTCAGGAAATAGCCTACTATACACACTCCACAGAACATCCTTCAAAGCCAATATTTCCCTTTTCAGGAGAATTCTTCTGGATACTGGAGACAGTGATGTTCCACAGTACATAAAGAATCTGGATAAAGTGTTAAAGAATGAGAAAATAGATTTTGAGCACATAATTATCACACACTGGCACCATGATCACATTGGTGGAGTGCATGATATTGTTAACAGAGTAAACAATGGTAAGCTACTCATATAACTAAAATGTTCACAGATTAATATTATTGTTATTAACTTTCTGCTCAAGGGTAGGTCTTTGGACTTGATCTGCAAATTTCACTCTCCCATCTCCTCCTATCCATGGCTTTCTTTTTCAGTAACCAATATTTTTTTCTCCTTCAAATATGTAGCAGCTGGATTCTTCTTCTTCCAAGACCGGAGTTCCCTGTAACTTTCCTTCAATAACATCATGCAGCAGACAATCTCTTCTCAAGATGTGACTTATGCAATTTGCCTTCCTAAGAACTTCGTTCAGAACTGATCTCTTCTCAGCACTTCATCTGTCACTTTGTTCATTCTTTTTATTTTTTCCATTCTTCTACAACACCATGTTTTAAGATTTTCCAGGTACTTCTCCATTTTTCTTAAGTGTTCGTCTTTCTGATCCTTGTAAAGCATGATTTTAATTAAGCCTTTAAGAATGTAAGCAGGAAGAGCTTAAGTAAAAGCTAAAAATAATACAATATTAGGTCATGTATACAAGAAAGAGAGGGATTCAGAGAATCACTATAATTGTATGAATGTTCTAGAAGTTGGTTGGTGAAAAATTTTGATGAGATAATTTTTTAGTCATGGCCAACTGCTTAAGTAAAAATGACAACAGTTATGGTTAAATAAAGGACTGATTATTGTCCCATTGGACTTCAGGCAATACTAGCCTGTAGGACTGAGGCTATTTGCACTAAATGGGGAAAAAGCTCTTTAATATTTAGCACAATCACCTTCATGTAGAAAGTTCACTGGGTAATGTAACCTTTTTTACATGGCATTGTGCACTACGCATCTACAGTAACAGATCTGTAATGAGTATCAAAGAGTTTTCTAGAAAATACATTTTTTCATGAATGGGCGTCCACTTAAATGTTGTGAGTGGATTATGGCTTCAGCTGTATTTTGTCAATATAATTTTGTACAATAGATTCTTGATATTGAAACAAAAAACATATTTTCTTTTCCGTAGGTTGTTTGGTTTGGAAGTTCAAGCGCACAGATTCACCTGATGACCCGTTACCAAATAATATTCCTATTAACTACCTCAAGGATGGAGATGAAATCGGTACAAAGGGAGCAACCCTAAGGTAAATCAGAGATTCATCTATAGAAGAAAGAAATTCTAACTTATAGTGTAAGGCAAATAATCTTTTATTCATTCCCTTTATAATGTATTCCCCATTCCCTCTTGGGAAAAGATCAAGCCAGTCCAAGATTCATCCATTCTAGAGATGATTCAGTTGAGATAGAGTCCAGAATTGTAAAAGTTTTATGAGCAATTTAAATATATCCATAAATGCTTTTAAAAATGCTTGAGAAGTTAATTCTTGTATTTTTGTCACAGAGTTGTTCATACGCCTGGGCACACAACAGATCATATCTGCTTAACACTTCTAGAGGACAATGCACTCTTCAGTGGGGACTGCATCCTTGGGGAAGGCACAGCTGTGTTTGAGGATCTGCACGACTACATGAAGTCCCTGAATAAAATTCTAGAGCTTCGTCCCCGATGTATTTTTCCTGGCCATGGACCTGTGATAGAGGTTTGTTTCCACAATACATACAAAAATTCCAGAAGTCCTGTAAAATTTGACATGTGCTTTCCCAACTGGCTTCCAAATGGGTCATTCCATGTCAAGTGAACCAATGGAAAAACGTGACCACCTCCGATTTTAGTCATACTTGGTTGTCATGAAGTACCACCTGAGATATGTTGAAGTACAAAATATCAGATTTTTATGTGTTGTAGTTTTCCAGTTATACCCTTCTGAAATATGGAAAAAAACCAAATTTTCTGCATAAGTGCAATCACAAAATGACGCATAAATCAAGCTGGAATTGACATAGATGAGTGGGAAAAGTATCAAAATGTAGCTTATATTATGAGCTTTAATTTGATACGTCACACGACTACTTTCGAAAAAAAATATTTTCAAGGTTACCCAAAAAAAATTTGAAAACTGAATTTTTCAAAAACCTATATTTTGAAAATTTTGAAACAATTCTCATAGAAACATACATATTTCAGCATCATGTCCTACAAGTTTTGATAAGGGATCGCAATGGGATCATATTTTTTTACATTTATAACAAATACTATGCACGCTGGGTAAGAATATATGACACAGGAATATTGCACTTAATTCTAAAATCCATTCCTTTGTCCAGGGAGTTGTTTACCAACATGCATATACCAACTTGTGCAAGTGGTCAAATGGGTATGAGTAAACACAGTCTGCAAGCATGTGAGTCAGCCAGGGAATGCAAGTTGTAACCTGTTGGACCTGGCTTCAGTTGTGCCTTGACTCTCATGCAGTGTGCTTCCTTTCTTCAAAGGCTGTACAAAGACTGTATTGCTGCATGTAAAGTAGTGGGTTCAGTGATTAAAATAGGCATTGTGTATTTCCCCAGTATGGCTGAAAAAGTAAGTGAAACAGCAAAGATTTTCTGCTGCAACCCTTTCAAGAAAGACAGACATCAGGGTGTGAAAAGAAGTGTGAGGCCTGTTACTGACTGGATGTGTGACATGTTTGACACCATTGTGGTAGGTATGAAAATTTGTGACAGTTGTAGGAAAGAACTATCAAAGCAGAAACAGGTTACAGATACAACAGATGACTGTTTAGTACCAGTAGCCAATACCACTAGGCCTACTAATGTTGATGAATCATTTGTAGCTTTAGATGTTACCTTAGAGTACCTTAATAAGTCTCTAAGCTCTCTAGAGGAGTCACCTGTTGCTAAGAGGAAGTTGCAAATGAAATCATACTGTGATAAAAAATACAGTAAAATAAAAAAATGTTTGACAGAAAAGGTACTAACAGCAGCAAGTACAAATACAGAGAAAACTGTTGACCATAAATCAGAATCATGTGAAGTCATTTGTCAGCTAAAAGAAAAGTTTCAAGAAGAAAATATAAGTGTTAGTGAAAAATTGCAAATTTTAACAGTACTACCTAAAAGCTGGTCATGCAGTGAAATACAAAATGAATTTCAGGTTAGCAACAGAATGGCAAGAAAAGCTAAAGCATTGGTGAAAGCGAAGGGTATTCTGGCAACACCAAATCCTAAACCAGGAAAGGTTTTAAATGAATCTGTGATTGAGAAGGTAATAGGGTTCTACAACAGTGATGATGTCAGCCGTCTTATGCCTGGAAAAAAAGATTTTGTTTCTGTGAAAACGGGTGACAGTAGTAGAATTCATGTACAGAAGAGGCTAGTGATGGGCAACTTGAAGGAAGTGTACGAGCTGTTCAAAAACAAAAATCCTACTGATAAGATTGGATTTTCGAAATTTGCTGATTTACGACCTAAACATTGCGTCTTGGCTGGAGGAAGTGGTACCCACACAGTATGCGTTTGTACAGTGCATCAGAATGTTAAATTAAGGCTACAAGTGTTGAAATCCAAACAAATTACACTGAATGATGGCACAGATATAAGTAATTATAATTCCTGTTTAGCGAAGTTAATGTGTGAAGAGCCAGGCACAGCATGCCACCTTAATGAATGTCCTTCATGTTCAGGTGTAGATAATTTGAAAGATGAGTTACAGTTGCTGCTAGATAATGAACTGGTGGACAACATTACATACAAGCAGTGGGTTTCTGTTGACAGATGTAATTTAGTAACCTTCATCAAAACTGCAGATGAGTTTATAGAAACTTTGTGTGAACAGTTGTTGATTTTGAAGAGACATTCTTTTATTGCAAGAAGACAGGCAGAATCTTATAATCACTTGAAGCAGAATATTGGAGTAAATGAAGCTGTGGTATGTATGGATTTTGCAGAAAATTATTCGTTTGTACTACAGGATGAAGCCCAGTCTTTTCATTGGAACAATGATCAAGCAACTATTTTTCCTATAGCAGTCTACTACAATGATCATAATATACACTACAAAAGTATTGTATGTATCTCTGAATGTCTACAGCATGACACCACTGCTGTTCATTTATTCCAGAAAAGGCTTATCTCTCATTTGAAGTTGGAAGTAATTAGAGATTTGAAAAAAATTTACTACTTCTCAGATGGTGCAGCTGCGCAATTTAAAAACAGAAAAAACTTTTCAAACTTATGCCACCATGTTCATGATTTTGGAATTGAGGCAGAGTGGCATTTCTATGCAACAGCCCATGGGAAAGGAGTATGTGACGGTCTGGGTGGTACTGTGAAAAGACTTGCAGGAAAGGCAAGCCTACAGCGGCCATACGAGCATCAAATCATGACACCAGCACAGCTGTTTACATGGAGTGAGGAAAACATCGACTCCATGCAGTTCTTCTTCTTCAATGAAGCACAATACAACAAAGAGGAAAAAATACTTGCAGACAGATTTCTGTCTACAAAAGCAATACCAGGCACACAGAAGTTCCACAGTTTCATCCCATTGTCAGATAAAGTGTTGTTGACAAAGGTATTTTCAAGAAGTGAACAGTCATCCACTTTTTCAGTGTTAGGACCACGTGTGCAACAGAGGCTGAAGCTAGCAGAAGTAAAAGGATATGTTACATGTGAGAACAACAATCATTGGTGGCTTGGTGTAGTTGTGGACAAAAATGAGACAGCACAGATAGTGGAACTGATGTTTCTGCACCCTGCAGGTCCTTCTCCATCATTTACTTTCAAAAGTGACTGTCCAAATAAACTGACTGTGCCTCTCTCTCAGATCCTCACCCTTGTGCAACCTACATGTCCCACTGGCCGTAGTTATTACCTCTCGAAGGAAGAGATGGATGCGGCAACCATGGCTCTAGAAAATTACTGTAGACAATAAATTCACGTTTTTGTCATTGAAGAAGGGAAGGTAACATGTTTTCTGTAAGTTTTTCTTTTTGATTGTAATGAAATTTTAGAATTAAGTGCAAGATTACGGTGCCATATATTCTTACCCAGCGTGCATAGTATTTGTTATAAATGTAAAAAAATATGATCCCATTGCGATCCCTTATCAAAACTTGTAGGACATGATGCTGAAATATGTATGTTTCTATGAGAATTGTTTCAAAATTTTCAAAATATAGGTTTTTGAAAAATTCAGTTTTCAAATTTTTTTTGGGTAACCTTGAAAATATTTTTTTTCGAAAGTACTCGTGTGACGTATCAAATTAAAGCTCATAATATAAGCTACATTTTGATACTTTTCCCACTCATCTATGTCAATTCCAGCTTGATTTATGCGTCATTTTGTGATTGCACTTATGCAGAAAATTTGGTTTTTTTCCATATTTCAGAAGGGTATAACTGGAAAACTACAACACATAAAAATCTGATATTTTGCACTTTAACATATCTCAGGTGGTACTTCATGACAACCAAGTATGACTAAAATCGGAGATGGTCATGTTCAAAATTGACAAAAAATTGGTTCACTTGACATGGAATGACCCAAATTAAACTAATTGAGATACTGAATGCAGTGACCCAGCATGAGGGGAGATCAATTTACTTATCTTATAAAGTACAGTGAATGCTGCTTAATGTAGTCGCGGATAATGTTATCAATCGGGTAATCTTATCACTTTTATGAAGCCCCATATGGATTAATACTGATACATTGAAAAAATGCTGTTTATTGTGTTCAAAGATTAAATAAAAAGATGTGATTAAAATTATTACAAAATCAGTGGATTCACGTTAAAAAATTAAAACACAACGTTTCAACTCTGCCCTCGAGTCTTCCTCAAGTGACTCCTCACACAGTACTGATAATGAAGAAGACTGATTTTCGTCACGGTAACCATCAATAAAAACATTGTTTCTAAAATATATTTTTTTCCAGTCCTTTGGAATGTCAAACATTTCCTCTTCTATGCATTCCACAGGTGGCTGGGGAATTTTTACCACTGGAATTTCCCTTCTCAGTCTCCTCATTACATCCAGCCATTCGTCCCCTATATCACCATCATACCTATTCAAACACACCCCCTGGTTTCTGATTATGCACCATGTCTCATATACCTTTCTTTTTACGTAATCATCCTCGATTCTTACAATGTTTACTTCACCAATACCATGCTTGTTTTCCGTCATATGCTGACTGAGTCCAGTAGAGCATGGTATTGGTGAAGTAAACATTGTAAGAATCGAGGATGATTACGTAAAATGAAAGGTATATGAGGCTTGGTGCATAATCGGAAACCTGGGGGCGTGTTTGAATAGGTATGATGGTGATATAGGGGACAAATGGCTGGATTTAATGAGGAGACTGAGAAGGGAAATTCCAGTGGTAAAAATTCCCCGGCCACCTGCGAATGCATAGAAGAGGAAATGTTTGACATTCCAAAGGACTGGAAAAAAATATATTTTTGAAACAATGTTTTTATTGATGGTTACCGTGACGAAAATCAATCTTCTTCATGATCAGTACTGTGTGAGGAGTCACCTGAGGAAGACTCGAGGGCAAAGTTCAAACGTTGTTTTAATTTTTTTACGTGTATCCACTGATTTTGTAATAATTTTAATCACATCTTTTTTATTATATTTGACTCAGTGGAAATTTGGGACCGATATGGATGTTTCAAAGATTAAAGCTGGAGCTTTTGATTTACGAAGATAAGTGTTGACATGCAGTGATAGCTAGTGTAAAATGAAAAGACTTGAAGAGACAGGCGTTTAGATGTTTTGCTACGTGGTGTTCACCACAGATCAGTATATACTTCCAAAAACACTCCTAACACATAACTGAGCGTGGAATTAGTATAAGCTTCTACCATACATCTACTGAATTGGGTTGCAATTGGTTAACAAGTTTTCAAAATCCCAGCAGATAAAAGTTTGATTAGAAGCTACATTCATCTTTTACTAGAGGCTAAAAAGCATCCAGTAGTCAGATTAGCTGAGGATAAGGATTAAGTTCAGGAGTTTGAATGTTATGTGTAAAACTTTAACAGTTATATTGATTTCTGAGCTACCTAACCCTTGGATTTGTTCACAGGAACCAACGGAGAAGATACATAATTATATTAACCACAGAAATCAGAGGGAAAAGCAGATTCTAGAGGTGCTGAAAAAAGAAGACAAGAGTATGTCTGAAATGGACCTAGTCAAAAAAATTTACACTGTAAGTAACGAAATGCATCAGAGAACTTTAAATTGATAAACTGAGGACATATCCTATTGTAGATTGTAACTTTATGCTTCAGCTAATGTACAGGTGGCTGCCAAAAGGATAGGTCATTTAACAATTATAAGTTTTAGATACAGAATAATGCGCATGCTGGTCACATCATTGCCTGCATATACCAGGTAACTCATAAATAAACTATTGAAAACAACCTTTACCACTTCAAAAAACCTATGGTCCATAAACTTTATAATTGTAGTTCATATGATGAGAAAAAACTACAGAAAAAACCTCTGTTAACCAAAACAAAAGGGGATAACCAAATTTTTTGGTTTTGGGTAACCAAGATTTTGGATAAAAATTAAAATGTAATTATCGGAGGTTAAGAATCAACAGTACACAAAATCTTACTTACTTGGTCAATGGCAATAGACAATTCCTAAGCAAGCTAAGGAATATTATCTATTTTATGGAACTCGAAGGTTCATTGCTGCGCTTACCTGAGTCCACCATTCAACCCATCCAATCATCCCTCACAAATCCTGCTTCTCTTAAATCTATCCTAATATTGTCCTCCCACCTACGTCTCGGTCTTCCAAGTGGTCTTTTCCCTTCCGGTCTGTGTAACAAAATTTTGCCATTTTCAATTCTTTTAACTGCTTCTAACTTTTCTTCTATCGTTATCACAACCCGTTTCTGCTTTGTTGACATGATGCACAATAAAACTGATAAAAACACTCACAAAAATGTTCGATCACCACTGCATGGACAAGTACTAGCATATGATGATGTGAAGAAATAAAAGAAAAAAAAAAAGAGTTGGCATGTGCCTTTTTAATAGTTAAGGGAAGGTCAGAGCCCTCCCATTCTTTTACTCATCCATGGGGTATTTCTTTCCTCACTTGCTTTTTATTCACACAAGCAGGTTGACAAGGGGGATGGAGATATTTCCCTTTCCTGTCAAAGAATTCCTTCCCTGTGTCAGAACCCATGTTCTTAAAACACAACCTACATACACAGTATATCATAACAAATAATTTTTTTTTGTCATTTTGATTAAATGGTTTTTCGGTTAACAATGATTAGGATAACAGAGGTTTTACTGTGTGTATAGCTGTAGTTCTTTTGTGATTCAAAGCTGTTTTAACTGTGATTACATTTTAAATATTCATTTTATCTCTTATCTTCAATCAGCATTGTAAATACTCACACAAGATGATGTTTCTTCTTTCAGGAAACGCCAGCAAATCTACTCAACGCTGCAGCATCGAATGTAAATCACCATCTTGTAAAACTGTTGAAGGAAAACAGAGTTGTGAAAACGGATAATGCAGAATGGAAATTCAAGACCCTGGATTCCAATCTATAAACATAAAGTTTAATATTACAATTTACCAACTGTCCCTTAAATGTTGTATTACTGGTGCTGGTTGTAAAATATAAATATGTTATTGTTAATAAATTTTACTTGCAAAGTTAACTTAGATTTTTTAAATATTCATTTAGAACTTTCCCCAATCAGTGGTTGCCAAACGATAAGGTATACAAGTTACAATTAACTCACAAAAAATATTAATTTTCTAACGTAATAACTAGGGCAAGGCATTTGATGATTTTCCATCTTTGTTTTGAAAGTTAAAAGATAGCTTGAATATATATAAATGTGTATCATGAAATAATTGATTAAATGAGGGCTATTTGTTTTTGCATTTTTCGTAATTTTCAAGAAAGAGGTCATTTTTGGGCAATTTATAGGTCATTTTCTGCATTTTTAGGCCATTTTCGGCGATTTTAGGTCTTTTTTTCGGCATTTTAGGTCATGTTTCAGTGAAGGTAGAGAGGAGTTTTTCTATGTACGAATTGTTACTTTCAGACAATAGACAAACGCTTTTATTTGAGAATATCCGCCAAGTTAATTATAGTTAATTTTAATTCAGGTTTATTGCAAACTTTTCGCTAAGGGTGTCCAAGTAGTATAGATTTACATACTTTTCTAGCAATGAAATAAGGGTGTTTTATATTGTAAATTCATATATAACGCACTATCATCCGTTAAATTGCTTTTAGCTATTCATTACTTTAAAAACTCACTAAATATAAGTATTAGTGGAAAATTTATTGGTCATTTTTTTAAAAATGTTGTATAATTTTTCACTATTTTTAGGTCAAAAATGCATTTTTTATTTTGCATTTTTTCACTATTTTGTGGTCATTCAATGCCTTGCCCTAGTAATAACACATAAATATCATTTTAAAATATTAAACAATCTGATGTGAAACACAAAACTTCCTCTGCCCAAATAAAAGTTTTGTCTCTTAGTAAAATAACTTATATTATGTATGACATTCTCTTCATGTAAATTGGTTGTAAAAATGAAGAGAATGTTATTACCACATCACATTGCAACCGCAAGGGATACACAACCCAAATAAAATCTAATTAATATACTCACGTAACTTTCTTTATCCTAAGCATGGGCAATACATCTTTCTCACTTCACATTCTGATATAGAACAACAGGCACGTATTCAGTTCAGATAGCATACTAATATTGCTTTAACACTGGTGAACGTCATACCTTCTTCCTGCTCCTCACGCCATTTCACTTCCATTCTTCGGATGGTCAGTAGGATGTCGACAAATGGGACTCTGACAGGTTGCCACAATATTTGCGGAATGAATGAATCTCCTCTAGAAATTTTTCGTCCTTCGATGCGATTTCATGAAACTCAAAGCAAGATACATCCTTTAAGTACGATTTTACTACCAAGACAGACTTCTCTCTCCAACTGGAATTGCTTATCTGTTCTATTGAAGCATTTGTTCCATGCAACGTGGCGCACAAATTCTCATAATATTTCTCCTCATATGTCAAGATTTTAGATTCCAGGCATCCCAGATAAAACTTTTCAGGACACTGGGACAACCCAACAAAAACGACATCCCTGTATATTTCAGCAGTCTTAACCTTTTCACTGCTACTGACGTATACATTCGTTCGTTCTAAAAGTGTATAAAAGCAGAAATGTAATATTTACAGAGTAAAGCTAAATGGAAAATTGTGAGAATTTTTATCCTTGCATTCGACTGTAATCCATACTAACCAGTTATTCGACTGCAATTCTCTCTATTGATTTCAAACTTAGATCCCGCTGATGATGGCTTATACCAGTGTATAAATTCAGCATTGTAAAGGTTAAGTGGATAGTGTAATGCACATTTCGATGTTTTTACTGCATAAAGTTCTGAGCACTATTACTGATGGTATCTGGATAAACATGTTTTGGTACTTCATGAAGTAATTTTTCACTTTTCTTTTATTATAAAAATCTAACATTTTGGTACAGAGACAGCTCACAATTTCTACAGTAGGTACAGTAGTTTCAAGACAATAAAAATGCACAGAAGTTGCAGAAATGAAGACATGAAGGATTCTCATTTATAAAAAATTATATATCTGTCCTTTACAGCCCCCAATGTTTTATATCTCAATATAAAAAGAATTGCAATATTTTGATTGTTAATATAACAACATACCATGTAAAACTATTTTATTAAAACTTGGAAAAAGTATCCTCTCTCAAGATAGGAATTAATATTTTCTATGTACAAGGTAGAGATAACAGTTTTCAATATATATCTCCACACTGCATCTGTGCGAACTGTATTCACAATGCTTTGTCAGTCTTTGATGAAAATAAAGGAATTTTTTTGCTGGATAAGATGAGAAAACAAAGTAGGCTAAGGAATTCAAAATGTCTAAAATAGAAAACACTACGAACATTCTGGACCCAAAAAAAGTACCATACAAAAAGGGATTACGCAGGACTTGACAGCTTTCAGAAAAATTGTGTGTAAGGATACGATTGATGAGATTGCAGAATGTATGATCTGGCTTATTATTCAAAACTCGATATCTGAACAGAATATTGATTTTATGGAACTTTCACAGTGAAACAAATATACGAGGGGCATACTGAAAGCCGTGAGCAACTTTTTTCACAACCTTAATCTTTATTTTTAAGTGATACCAAATACATTATCTCAATCTACAGACCTTTCTTTCACTTTTCCACATAGTCTCCGTTTTTTTTTGCACACATGTTTCCCATCGTTCTGCAAGTTTGTAAATACCCTTGCAATCGAATTCCATTCCAGCTGCCCACAGACATTGATGCACTGCTTGTTGAATATCCTCCAGTGTTTGCCTGTTGGAAATTTTCTAAGTGTTGAAAATTTTCAAAGTCCGAAGATGGTGCGTGTTGTATGGGGAGCTTCGGCTCCCCCCTTTTTGTCAGATTTTTCAATGTCCAAAGACTTTTTTGTTAGAATTTTTTCAAAGTCCGAACATGAGGCCAACACTAAAAGACCTGCGAGGAACTGTAACATCTGGAAGCTTACACTGGAGTCTTGTCTGAGATCTTTTTTCTTGCAGAAGAGTATTTCACAAACGTATCATACAGAAAAATATGCTGTTCTAAGGGATACTCAACCATAATAATAAATAACTTATCTTAAACAACACAATTTTACTACTAACGTGCACAATAACCTTCACAAGCAACAGATAAAACTCATAATCTAAGTATTGTAGGAAGTTTACACAGTGAAGTTAATAATTAGAGCACATGAGTGGAGGTATTATACACTATACTTCACTAGATTTTACCACTGACCTGGACCATAGGCGTAACCAGGCCGACCATATGGGGGGGGGGGGTTATAAAGGAATACCCCCCCAGGGAGAGGGGGTCCCCCTCGGTATGTTTCGGGATTCTGTCTTTATCCCATTGTCAACAAACTCCAACTGTTGCCCAACTAGAAAAATCCGCGGTAGCAGCCCATGTATGGAACATGGACCCACGAAATTGAGCATGAACCTAAATTGGTTAAGTCTGTCAGTGGACATAAGGAATTGACAATCTGGGAGAGGATCTTCATCCAGAGGAATGCAGACCAACTAATGAACTTCGACATTCCCTTCGAAGATGTCCACCAGAGGGAAAACAGACGACACCAACAGTTGGAGTTTGTTGACAATGGGATAAAGACAGAATCCCGAAACATGTCCAGGTCAGTGGTAAAATCTAGTGAAGTATAGTGTATAATACCTCCACTCATGTGCTCTAGATAAAACTCAACTGCCATGAACAGTTGTAAGGGGTAGGCAGAAGATACCGGAACTGTTGCCCAGTCCAAGACCTGGCGAACTGATCGATCTCTGAACACACTGTAGAAGGAGTGGAATATGTTCTGACAAATCAGAAGATCTGACAATACTGATGGCATCAGTACCTGAAATTATGCAATGAAGTTATTTAAATTGAATTAATAGAACAAATATCAACCTCATTTATGAAATAGTCTTGTGAACATACTAGGTTTTTATAAACTCTGGGAGATAGCTGCCGAAAGCTTGGAACTAGGGATGAGTCGATACCTGATTTTCTCGATACCGTCAACATTTCCAGTTTCAATAAATAGGTACATTGAAAATTAAAAGTTGAGAGAACTGTGTAATGCCAACTATATTAATTAATTGTGCATATTTAATGAGACAAAATTTAATATCATCAGTAGCCTATAATTATTTTTAAACTCTACATTAAAACTAAAATTAGTTTTTTGAAACAGTCCACTTACAAGTTTTTGTTAAAAAATTACAATGGGGTTTGGACAGTCAGCTTGCTTGTTGGTTGTTATTGTAACGTTCGACAGGAAAGGAAGCAATTAAGAATCTTTTCTGTTGGGATTTTAAAAGTCGGAAAGTGTTTATTTATGACTAGACAAAAGTCACAGAGTGGTTTTCTCCATTTCAAGGAGAAATAGAAGTATTTACTATATTTAATAGACTACTAAAAGCAGAAAGAGATACCGCATTTCCTTAAATTGCAGAGTTACCAAAGTATCAAAAAAGTACCGAGCGAGTTCGCGAGTTTTCTGAAGTATCGCTCGATGCCAATACCATGCAAGTATCGAAAGTATCGAGGAATATGTTCTGACACACCAGAAGATCTGACAACACTGATGGCATCTGTACTTGAAATTATGCAATGAAGTTATTTAAATTGAATTAACATAACAAATATCAACCTCATTTATGAAATAGTCTTGTGAACATACAAGCTTTTTATAAACTCTGGGAGATAGCTGCCGAAAGCTTGGAACCAAACCTCCAACTCACCCAGTTGGAATCCCGAGAAACAATAATACATTCTGAACACCGGGAAAGCCTAAAGTCACACTGTACTCACAGTAATTTGTTTCATATAAAGGATACTTTTTCCAAGTGTAGTCTTCATAATACAATGAAATTCAACTCACTATGTCAATTTCTTGGGTTGACAAAAAGTTAAAAAAAGATAAAACAATTATAGTCTTCAGTCCATTATTTTTTATTTATTCTTCTTGAAATTCATAAGTAAATTCCTATTCTGACTCCACACAGTGATTTGGTTGCACACAATGGCAGTTCATGGATTTGCTCAACAAATTCTTCAGTAATCCCGGGCACTTTGCACTTGAGTTCATCTCCTTGGGACTTTACCTGGTGGAGGCATCAGATCCTGATCGTTCTCTCTCCACCTCTGGTTCTCGATGTAATCCAGCAGTTTTTCTGTTGTGATTGGATCTCGGATGGTGTTGCATACGGCTTGAGAGAAAAAAAAAATATATATATGTACCATACACTGCAACATTTTATTGCTCTTATGTTGGGAATCATAATGAATAGGGTTCAGATGTTTATGACTAGGGGCGGATTTCTCTGACCTAAAAAATAGGATATATGCATGCATTTATGACCTAAAAAACATTAAAATATGACCAATAAAATTTAAAATATGACTTTACCACTTACACATTGTGTATATATTTTTTTAAGTTTCATTACAATTCATTTTATTAAAATATGTCAATTTTACAAAATATGATATGAAACTTCAAAATTTCTTTAATATGCACACAAATATGCCAAAAATATGTATATTTATACTAAAAATGCTACAATAGTTGAAAATTTTCTAATATACAGTTATATGCACAATAAAAGCCGTTCCATTTTCACCATTTTCGGGTTTAAATTAGTCGGAAACCTGAAATAATGCAAAGGGGAAAAATATGACATGTCATAGAAATCCACCCCTATTTATGACTGTCATATTTTTATCCTGACCTCCATTCTCGCCGCAAACGCAAATTGCACGCTTATTATCCTAATCGGACTGTTCTTGTTTTGCATTAAGTAATATTTTGGCCATTTTTATGGTCTTCATCATATTTTGGTCATATTTGTGATTTAACGACATATATCGGCTATAACTTCGGTAAAGGAGCACAATTATAACTTAAAGTATATGCACTGAATGGTCGAGTTAAATTTGAAATATATTTTACAGGGAGATGCACGGTCTATAAAATATTATTTTGAGCTGATGAAGTGGGCAAAGAGCAGCAAATTCTTTAAAATTAGAAGTTCATTGCAAGTAAAATTGTAAATCACCTGTAAAGTTGTTAAAAAGGGAAATCTGACTGATAATTTAGTATCATTAAACATCTTCAGTTCACGGATTCCATCACCTGATGTGTTCCACCACGAAACACCATGAACCAGACTCGCTTCAGTGTTTGTGTCAACTGTGTGGCCGACCATGTGAACGCTATCATGTATTAACATGCAAGAAGAGACAAAAATCCCTAACCCAGTTTTGTACTGAAGAATAACAATGCACATTGTGCGCTCTCCTATTTATTATAATTAAACATCTTAAATAGCAACTTTTTTTTTTAGAAAATATGTTCTTTTATTAAGTCATATTTAGGACTTATTTTAGTACTATTTAGTCACTTTTAAGGGCATATTTGCAGTCATATTTTCCACTTTTTTGTTCATAAACATCCGAACCCAAATAATGAAGTGGGACAAATTTATTAACACACTAGTTTACAAATGAAGTAATATGATCTCTTATCAAATTAATAAATTTCATTGTTTATTATTTATTTATTTACCTGTTGCAGTATTATAGCTGTTGGGGAAAGATTTGTCAGTTCTTTCTCTCATGAATACCCATTTGTTATCTTCGAATTTGCATTCTATTATCTTTTTGTCCAGTTCTTTAATGGTTTTGGTATATTTCATTTGGGCAAACGGTTGATCCATGCCTCCTACATACAAGTACCCAACCTTACTCTTTAGCAATCTGCAAAACAAACAAGAAATCCTTCAATACTGAAGCTATGTAAGAGGTTTGCAATTTTGAGTGCTGCTAAACAGCTGACAAAAGATCTAATACAAGTGATACAATGTAATACAATGAAGTTCTGCCACTTCCCCGCATTGAGTAAACTGTTAGTACGTTTACATGCAGGATTCAGATCGATCTGAGTCCTATCCCCGTATTGAGATCGCCATGGAAACGCGGACTTAGTCCGGAATGAATTTTCGATCCAATCCTCTGCAAATGGAGGAACGGATCGGATTCAAGTCGAGTTCAGTTCCATGTAAACGATAGCAAACTCAATCCTGGTGCGCGCGTATACACTCGCACGGCGTTCGTCATATGTTTGATCAGCGGATCATCAGTTTAATAAAATATACTCACACTATAATAATAATATTGTTATGTTACTCTTTTATGCCATGATTGGTTTAATGTGACTAGAATTAATAGAACCCACACTTTTTAATACTTTTAATCATGGAATAAACACGGCAATTGTTTACACAGGTTAGCCACACAAATAGCCATACATAACCAGGTTAGCCAATAGTGGAACTAATCTCAATACACTCAATACAAGAACTTTCCAAGAACAGGGAACATATTCAGCTGGGATTGGATTCAGATAGATTTCAATCCCGCATGTAAACGTATGTTACAGTCTCAAGTTGTTCAAATGGCAATGTAGTGCGTAATAGGTTTGAGCCTCTAACATGAGGTATGCAGGACTTGTAGTCCAGTCAATAAAGGTAAAAATAAAACTGATCAGGAAAACAAAATTGTGTAGTTTAGAAATTAGGCAGACTTGTTGGGGGGGAGGAGGGGGAGGTGTCCTGAACATACCAGAAGTTCCCGAGGGTGGGGAGTGAGCGCAGGATAGGAAGGCCCATAGAAGGTCCCTTTTATTGGCTTTTCGCTTATATTGAAATAACGGTGCATTGTACAGGAAAAGTTACTGTATTCAAAATTCAAGCTGATAAAATTTCCTGCAAGTTTAAGCCTTTACATTTTTTTTATTCCCAATAGCTTTCGAGATATCCACCAGCAAAAATAGCAAATTGTCAAAAACACTCTTTTGCCTCATGCTTTTTGACACACTTTGCCTTCTAGCGCTTCAGTCCTTAGGTATATAGCAAAGCCCTCATCATAAGAAGTTGAAGGTCAATAAATTTCCTTTAAAAGAGTAGTGCTTTGCTATTTTTCTTAAAATGTTCAAACATTATAGCAATTTTAAATTTCGGACGAATTTCAAGATTTCGAAAGAAAACCGTACATTATATTTTCTCTTTATGTAGGGGTTATATCTTTGTATATTGTGTATTTACATCGTGAAACATGCGGAGAAATATTTCACAGCCATTAAGTTGCATTAAAAATCCAAACACGGTACAAGCGCAGTATATGTAATGAGAAATACATTATAGTCCAGGCAACAAAAGAAAAATAGGGGGGGAAATAATGTAGTTCTGAAATTTGGCAAAGATGTGGAATTGGATGTCCTACACAACATACTAAAAGCCCCCATAATAAAAGGAGCGGGGGTGGGGGGCATGTTGAAATGTTTTTCTCTTTTCCCCTAAATATCCAAAAGCTATGGGTTCTAAAAAGAAACAATTTATTCACAAACTTAAAGTATATATTTTTCCTAAAAAAATTGGAATGAATCATATCTCAGTAGGATTAGAAAATAAAAGCATATGGAGTATGACATAGTTCTGGAAATTCTTTTTTATACAGACATATATATTAAGTTTTTAACAAAAAAGAGAGCAGAAAGTAAGAACACTAGTTCTAAGAATAATATTTGTACCAAAGGTAAATATTACACATAAAACTCAATATTATTAATATTAAATGCCAGAATGGTACTTTATGAGATTGTGTAGGGGACGGGAAAATGTCTGTCCTTCTGTCTGTATGCATGATAACTCAAATACGCTATATCGGATTTTCATGAAACTTTGTAAACGTGTTTATAACATGTAAATGGCTGAACTGTGCCCGAGCACGAGCGCTTGCTCATTCGGGTGGTCTTGATTTGTATAAATAAATGTTGTTAAAAAAAAAAAAAAAAAAACATCCATGGGAAGAAGCCTAATTATTTTGAACCAAATCAGTTGACTGGTAACGGAATAATGCTCAATTTAGTGCCTATTTTATGGTAATATATTAGAAAGAATTTATCAAATGCCAATCAGTTCTCATTTCAACATATTGTTTTAGTATAGAAACTGATATTGGGAAGGTCACAGTGAAGTCATAATAATATATTATGGTTTAAAAAACACACTTAAACTTCACTAAATTCATACCTTGGTAGGACTACGTAGTTTCAATCACCATTGTGATTATCCTCGGCTACTTCTGAAGTTTGTTTGGCGGCACTGTTGTCCTCAGTAGTCCTGAAACTACGTAGTCCTACCAAGGTATGAATTTAGTGAAGTTTAAGTGTGTTTTTTAAACCATAATATAATATTGTTTTAGTGTTCACATAGGGCTTTTGAAGTTGCAGTACAGTTAGCTATGACAAATAACACTAGCCACATATTCCTTCACATATCCTTATCAAATTAGACCTATGTTCTTGTAAGCCCTGCTTAATGAATCGATCTTAACTCTGAAATATATTTAAAAAATAAATTATTTCCACATACCTTAAATGCAATTAGCAGTGACTAAACAAAAGCATTCTGGCACTTTGTTACATCAGTTTACCTGATTTTATTATTATTACTATTATTGCCATTACTGTTATTGTTATTATTGTTGTTATTATTATTATTATCTCACAAGAGATGTATAAAGTTTCATCTAATGGCCTTTTTTCATAATACCGCTTGGTCAAACGCTACCTATGAATTTCAGGAACTTCAGTGAAGTTTTTGTGTGTATTTCTTTACAATAAAACAGATAGTAATTTCTTCACAATTGCTAAGTCTGGTCATTGGTAATTTTACAGACCTCATCATATCACATTCATGAAAGGAAAATTGTAAAAAGATATGAGCCTTCAAAGGCACAAGTTTTAAGCTATAAATAACTTACCCATCACCTTCTTGTGTAACAATTTTCAGCTTAAAATCAACTGAATTGTGACTGAGAGGCTTCCACTTAAGGACCTGGCGACATCGACCAGCCACATAAGGCTGAAATTGAAAGAAAACAATTTCAATCATGAGTGCATAACGTATACAGTGAACTCTTGATAAACCGGACTAAAGTGGGCGGGGGTCTGTCCGAGTTATGAAATGTCCGGCTTATGGAGATTAAATTAGGAAATGGTATTTAAGTAACAAAATTTCGTGTTTGAGCTGCAATAACAAAACGTATGAGGCAGAACATAATATTAAAACTTACAACTGGAACGAAAAAGAATAACACTTCAGTTCTATATTGAAATTTCTAGTCAGAGTCTGAAATACACACTGTTACATTATTAGTACAATATTATGATGATGTGGCACTGTGAGCATATTTTTCTGAGAAGATTTAGGCCGAAAGAAACTGTAAATGTTCTTCTGTGTACACATTGTTTCTGTTGCTTTTGAATAATTAATTCTCTTGCAGTTCTGGAGTGGCTGTACAATGACCGTAGATCTGGGTCTGGATCACCAAGAATCTGTCCGAGTTAACCGAAGTCTGGCATACTGAGGTCCGAATTATTGAGAGTTCACTTTAGTTAGGAATCTACAAAGATTTTATTAAAGGAATAGCTCAAAGGGTTAATCTGCAAACTGGTTGATCTGCACCCGGATAATCGGGAGTTGATTGTAATAATTTCACTTGATTTCAACAGCTCTTGACAGTTTAAGAAGAGGAAAGAATTGGCAGAACAAGGGTTAACAATGACAATATGCTTACATCCTTGGATGGCTGGAAGATAAGTCCATCGGGTTCATGCGACAGCATCTTGCTGAATTTCTCACTGAGTAAGCTGCTGGCTTGTGTAATATCCCAGAACTGCTTCAGTCGCACACTGAAGGGTTCTGATGACTTGTCTATTATTCCCTCTTTCATAGCTTGGTGCCTTGGAGCCACTATTTCTTTCTGTAAAATAAATAATACAACATTTATTTTCACTGCAAGGAAAGGAAAGTGAGACTTTACTTGTGAGGTGAGATGTTTAACTTAACTACAAATATATAAAATACTTTTTTAGACAGTTGAGAGTAAAAGAAGCACTTTTGACAGTAGATGATATTAATTAAAAGGAAAAAATAATACCACTGAGTGTTATAAAATGACTAGGGATGGGTCCTCGATACTTTTGATACCTCAATACTCTCGATACTTGCACGGTATCGGCATCGAGCAATACTTCAGAAAACTCAAACGGTACTTTTTCGGTACATTGGTAATTCTGCAATTAAGTGAGAACGCTAGTTTTTTGAACAAAAACTTGTAAGTGGACTGTTTCTAAAACTAATTTTAGTTTTAATGTAGAGTTTAAAAATAATTATAGGCTACTGATGATATTAAATTTTGTCTCATTAAATATGCATACTTACAGTGCTTTTCAAATGGGAAGCGTTTTGTTCTTCCTCTTGCTTAGATACGCAGTCCAATCAGAGACGGCGAGACGGAAGGAAGACCCTTCCTGATAGCGGTACTGCTTTAGCTCGTACACGTGATTGGCGGTGAAGGAAAACGCTTCCCATTTGAAAATTGTAGTAATTAATTTAGTTGGTATTACACAGTTCTCTTAACTTTTAATGTATCTATTTATTGAAACCGGAAATGTTGACAGTATCGAGTATCGACGGAAAAAATCATGTATCGGTATCGAGTATCGAGAAAATCTGGTATCAGCCCATCCCTAAAAATGACCATTCCACTCATATGTCGTATGTTTGATATTGACCAATAACGTTTATCAATTTCTCGGATATAGACCAATTACGATCGTTTATCTTATAAAAGGCTTGCTATTAATATGAGGATGGGATTTTACCTGATAACATCGTCAGCTCGTTACTGGACACATAAGCATCAATATGCCGTGATTAATACATCACATGCTGCCATTAAGCAGCACGAAAACAGATTATTTTATACAACACAACTTGTTTGGTAATTGGAAGAATATAAATGTACATTGATTAAAAATACAATTTCAATTCGATGCAAGCCAGTTCGTGTACTTTTATTCTGTTCTGCTGTTAGCTTACCTGAATCAGGTTAACAGTGTCTTATATGCACCAATGATAGCACTGGTTACAACATGGTAACTCGAATCGATTCATGGTTGGTTGATTCATAGTATGCCACGATTTCACAGCTGTTAGTTTTGTTTTTATATAACAAAGCACGAAAGTAACTATTATTTGTACAATCCATTACATTTTCATTAGGGCTGAAAGTCGATTAAAATTTCTAATCGAGTTAACGCTTGACTTTAATC
The DNA here is from genome assembly GCA_964059195.1 of Ectobius pallidus. NCBI lineage: Eukaryota > Metazoa > Arthropoda > Insecta > Blattodea > Ectobiidae > Ectobius > Ectobius pallidus. Next base: position 160,702,357 of record CAXKWD010000005.1, on the reverse strand, counting down.
AATTAATCGACCGATTAATCAACTGATTAATCGACAAACAGGTCAGTATTTTAAACGAAGCCAAAGTGTACATTTAATATTGTTTTACATGTTTAATAACTACTACACTACAGACTATCAGAAGAAATCCTGAATTAATGAATACCATTATTAGTTAATTCGTGAACAAATATATACAAAACTTACATTTCTGGTTCCTTTTTCAGCCAAGACTTGAGACACACGAGTTTGTTGACCAAACTAAACTACCCTTCAGGTTTCTGAATAACGGGAATTGTTTGGACACAATAGGCTGAATGACACATGATGTGCCAAGGCCGGAGAAGCGAGAGAAGGAGTTTGGTAATTTGACCCATTTCTCGAAAAACGTTTTTTAGAATTCGACTAAACCGATTAATTGGAAAATGTAATTGATCGACGATTCAATGTTAAATCGATTAATCGGTACAGCCCTAATTTTCATTCATGGAATAGTCTCAATAAATCCAACTCCAGTTGGCAAGTTTCATCAGATAAATTCGCTCCTGCTGTACAGTCGCGAATGTATCGATAACCTCGTAAACTCTCATGGGCTTATCTAAGATAACACTCTAGGGCAACCAACTTGTTTTCCTCCTTCACAAATTCTTCAATTGTAAATCCAGAAAATATAACAAATCATGTAATCAATTCTATTCCTACTTCCTCCGCCCAAGGAATTACCACTTCAACTTATAATTATTGTAGAATAAACATTCCTGTTCACGGTTAAAACCAAAACTGCATTGTCTTCCATCTTGTCACATTTATAAAATAAAATTTCTATACGCTTTATAAAAACACTATCACTATCACTGTGTCAGACCCACATTGAAGAGGCCAAAGAGGACGATTCAGTGATAGTGTTTTTATAATGCTTTTAGAAATTTTATTTTATAAATGTGACAAGATGTAAGAGAATGCAGTTTTGGTTTCAATTATTGAGAATCCAAACCAGCAAAAGAAGATGCCCTGAAGATGGTGAAAATATGCTGAAAGGCCTAGGGGAATTATAAAATAAAAAACTGTTGAGTTACTGATATTAAGTCTATTTTATTTAATGAAAGATCATGTTAGAAACTATGCGAAATCACGTAAAATTTGATTTTGTGCAGGGGTAGACATAATACGGTTCACAATGATAATCCTCATTTACACACACAAAGTTCCTGTTTTATATATTTTATTATTAAATAACATCTTTTTTTGCTGGTGTTATAAATTTTGATTGGTATTGGTGTAACAATAATATAATATAAAATTTTAACAAACACACCCAAAAAAAAGACTTCATTTTTTTAAATTTGCTTCATCATAGTCACTTAACTTATCAGAAATGGATTTTGACAATTACTAAATTATAACTAAATTTTGAGCCCTATGTAAAATTTCATCTTCCATTTTTCCACCCTTAGGGGTGGTAATTTGTCTTCATAATATGTGTTTATTCATTTCTTCATATGTATTTATTTATATGTATATTTACTCCAGATACATTACTAAATCTATATATATATATAAAAATGAATGTATGTGTGTGTGTCTGTCCTTTATGCATTACTACACCATTCATCCGATCGCCATGAAACTTTGGGAAGTTGTTGCGTACATTCCCGGGAAGGTTTCTGGCATATTACATTTTTCATTTTTGCTTTCGTTCGTGAGCTATGAGTGAAAAACGGGCAGAAAACGTGTATTTTTTGCGTTTTCGAAGCATCAGTTTTCAGTAATACATTTCAATGTCAAATCAATTACAGTAGGCTTTGGCTATTTTTGTCATTCCTTGGACATAAAACTATCGCGATCGCTTGAATGTTGTAGCTCACGCTGATCGATTCATTTGTTTATAATGTCAAGGCACGCATACATATGAAATTTTCAACCTAATCCCGAAGAGGATTATTATTATTATTATTATTATAAGTGGGATAATCAATATAAGCCTAAATATGGTCAAACGTTGTTCGATTTGGACGAAACTCACTATACAGGGGTTTTCTGGGCCAAGGACTTCGAATCTGAGGTCGCTTTTACCAGGCGACGCTATCTAATCGTGGTATGTAATTCACGTGATTTAGGTGCTAATAAATATAATGATATAACTATTATGCTCTTAATTTTTTAAATAATTATCGCGGGCGATCGCTTGATTTTGTAAGTCCATCCTTGACGATTCATTTGTTTAGAATATCAAGGCCCGCAGACATATGAAATTTTCAACCTACACGGAAGAGGGATATTCAATATAGGCCTAAATATGGTCAAACATTGTTCGACTTGGACGAAACTCACTATGCAGGGGTTTTCTGGGCCAGGGAACTCTAATCTGAGGTCGCTTTTACCAGGCGACACTATCTAATCGTGGTATGTAGTCCACGTGATTTAGGTGTTAATAAATATAATGATTTAACTATTATACTCTTATTTTTTAATTTTTTAAATAATTATCGCGTGCGAAGCCGCGGGCACACGCTAGTTATAAATAAAATTTGAACCCATACAAAATTTCATCCCCTATTTTTTCATCCTTATTTTACCCATAGGGGTGGTATTTTTTTCTTAAAATTTAAATGGGACCAAACGGGAAGTATACCTTCCCAAAGAAAAAAAGAATTTTCCAAATCAGTTCATAAATGACGAAGTTCTGAGGTAACAAACATTAAAAAAAAAAAAACCACACACACACACAACCGAATTGAGAACTTCCAACTTTTTTTGAAGTTGGTTAAAAAGAGCAAATTTAGCTGATTGTAATTAGTAAATACAGGGTGCAGCAGAAATTCTTTGAAAGCACACATGATGCCATTTACATCAACGTGTTTTGAAGAGAACATCATTCAAGTGGCGGCCTCCATTGTTTATACACTGATTGAGCCTCTCTCGGTAGTTGTCCTTGACTCATTGTCATTTCGGGTGGAAAAGCAGCATTTTTCTGTTGGATTTCCTCCTTAAGACCTTCCAAAGTTTGGGGACGATGTTGGTACACCTTGGCTTTCAGAAATGTACGTGAAAGGCACGCTGCGTTCTTGTGCTGCGTTGCTGTTGGCGAATTGCCATTTTGAATAAACTCCTCTACAGCATAAGCGCGATGCACTCCTGACCAAGCCATAGTCTTAACTAAAACGGCATCTAAGTTGCTGTTCGACAATATTCACCTCGCCCCTCTACCCCCACCTGTCATGTAGATATCTATCTCCCAAATCGGGGAGTTCTTTCTGCCGCATCCTGTATATATTATGACCTCACTGTGTTCTTCCCAATATCAGTATCTAGTAATTAGTAAGTTTTATAAAATCAGAATATGAGGGTTTAGGTAGACATTATAGAAGAAAATTATACATACGTCAATACACTGGAGTCTAACAGGATAAAATTCATTTCTGCCCACATCAAGGCCTTCGAATTTAATAATATCATATGCTAAGTATCGAGGAATGTCTTGTCCATTCACTTTGTCTATAACCATTTCCTGTAACAACAAAAAGAAACTATTAGTTGCATTACATTATTACTGAACCCACTTCTTTCTACTGATGAATGAATGCATGGAGGTACAGCTGCCATAATAGACCTCCCATCCATTAGGAGAGAACAGTTGGTGGCATTATATCGAGGGTTGACTGTATTTCCTAAATTTTATGAATTTGATTTTGTCCCCTTTTTTCCCTTAATTGTCCCAGCCCTGTTTTTATATAAACATTATATGGATATTAATACAAGTAAGAATCAGCTTGAAAAATTTTATGTCATAACCGGGATTTGAACACGGATCTTCGGCTTAACGCGCCGATGCTCTACCATTGAGCTACCATGACAACATGCCAGTACGACATCAAATTCCTCAACTGATTCAGAAGACAAGGCAGACCACGGGAGGTTTCTCCGTTGAGAACACACATCCAATGGCATCCTACATTTGTAGGTACTTTGAAGCCAAGTTATATTTATATACTATTAATTAAGTGGAGGGAAAGGAAATAGACATTAAATCCATAAAGACATGGATTTAATGTCTATTTCCTTTCCCTCCACTTAATTAATTATATGGATACCCTAGTATAGTACAACCTGTTTTCTTAGGACTAGAGGGCAGCATACTGAAAAACCAGTGAATGCAACAGAGTGGCAAGACAGACCAAGCAACTCAGGAATGAAACATCAGTAAAGTTTCATTTTAAAATGTTAAGTTTTGCAAAAGTAACACAAATTATCATGATTAGTTGTAAATTTATTTTAAAATTTTATATATGCTGTCAGTTGTATATCAGGAACAAGTTTACATGTCCTCCGTCATGGAAGGGCTAAAGAATCAAGAAAAACCTAACAAACAACTCCGCCCACAGTTAACTCTGGACTGCTCTAATAATATAACACTACAAGAAGAACAAAGTATAGCAATGAAGTATTTAAATAAGATCAGGTAAACTGATGTAACAAAGTGCCAGAATGCTTTTGTTTAATCAGTGATAATTGCAATTACGATATGCAGAAAATAAGTAATTTTTCAAACAGACTTCCGCGTTAAGCTCTAGATCAATTCAATAAGCAGAGCTCACAGAACAACAAAGGAGTTGACAATGTGTTTGAAAATGGGGAGGAGGCTCCTTGAAACGCGTCATACCAAAATATGATAAATGAAGCAAAAAGTGTGTTTATGTCAACTCATATAGTAAATTAAATTTATAACAAAGGTCTAGTTTGGTAAGCATATGTGAAGGAGTATGTGGGTAGTGTTATTTGTCATAGCTAACAGTATTGCAACTTCCAAAGCCGTATATGAACATTGTAAAACAATATGTTGTCATGAGAATTTGATTTGCATTTGATAAATTCTTTCTAATATATTACCATAAAATAGGTACTAAATTGGGCATTACCTGGGTACCAGTCAACCGATGTGGTCCAATATCAATAGGCTTTTTCCCCATGAACGTTATAAATGCGCATACGAAGTTTCATGAAAATCCAATAAAGCATATTTGAGTTATCGTGAATACAGACACACACAGACAGACATTTTCCTGTCCCCCACACAATCTCATAATGTACCATTCTGGCACTTAATAAGCCTAACAACATGTCAAATTTTAGAAGATTTTAAATTTTTAAAAAAGCTTCATTAGCTAGAAAGATGTCTTGAAGACGGTATGTTAATATTGAAGAAGCAGGTATTTACTTAAAGTGTTATCGACCAAGCTAAACGACATCCTACTAATGCTGTTAGCTATCAATTACAGGCTACTTTTACACATTTTTAAAAACAACAAAGATTTTGTGAGGACACAATTTACCTGGTTGCTTGCAACATGTTAGCTGATTAGGGAAACAAGTCAATAATAATAATAATTAAGAGACAGACCCCATCCATTAGGGTGTTGGCCAAATGTTTCCTCAGGTCCTTTCTATGTGGAAACCTCAATCCTGACACTTCGAACACACAATTGTCTCGATCAATGAAGTAAACTTCATTCTCCTGTAATATCAGCATCATGTACCTGAAATAAAAATTTCCATTTAGTTACCACAGAAAAACTTGCTCAAACCCCAAACAGGAAGACCAGAAACTTTCAAATTAATTCAGCACCACCAGTTTGCACACTGAATAATACACTAGAAGTGAAAAGGTTAAAAGCAATGGTTTTACAAGTCTATTTAAAGAGAGAAAAGGCAAATTTGGCTCACCTTGTACCATCAGCTTTCCAGGAGACTCTGTATGGTTTCTCATTCAACAATTTCATATTGTCCATGTCCATTGATACAGGCTGGCAGCCAGGAAACCCAGAGCTAAAACAAAATGTTAACATTAGTTCATAGGCTTCTACGGCCGGTGTCATACATAAATTGATTGTATTGGCTATCCGGATTGGGCCACGTCGTGTTTTTAGTGTCTAAAGTTCTAGACATCCTATCGTGTTCTTCTTCGGAGAAAGATTCGCATTACAAAGAAGTGCTTGTGAAGAGTAAACAGTCGCAGTTGTCATGACGCCAGTTTTAAAGTTTTAATTATTTCCCGCCAGATGTCACTGATCTTATACCCATCTTTTCTGTTTATGTTATGGGGATGTTTAATAATTTCTATGGCTTCTGTAACAAGTCTAGGGAATCTTCTGTTTTCATGTTTCAGTAGAGTTATATCATCGAAAAGTATTTTGTGTTAACATAGCATAATCCACATCTGGAAATTACATACTAGTAACTACTTTACAAATGAAGCAGAATTAAACATTTTATATTTTTACTGATTATTGGCAGGTGTCCACAGCTTCGCTCGCATTTATAAATTCAATTGCTAGATGCCTTATTTAAATCATTTATTTAACAGAAAAATACTTAGAACATTATATTTATTAAGTGCCAGAATGCTACTTTAGGAGATTGTGTGCAGGATGGGAAAATGTCTGTCCATCTGTCTGTACACACGATAACTCAAATAGACTTTATCGGATTTTCATAAAACTTGGTATATGCATTATAATGTCCATGGGAAGCCTATTGATTTTGGACCAAATCAGTTAACCGGTACTGGAATAATGCCCAAGTTAGTGCCTATTTATCATTGGTCAAATTGAAGCTACCTTATGGTTGTTTTCTTGAGAACCAGCAGATTTTGACAACACGAATTGTATTCATTTTAGTATGATATTGAAATTAACACTAACAGAATTTATTTTATTTTAAATGCAGGCTATTTATTAAGCAGTTTTCAGGTGGTGCTCTCTAGTTCTCATGATCGTTTTGTGTTTGATAATAACTAGGGCTAGGACTTTTAGGTAAATACATATTTTTTTTGCTATTACTTATGATTTCTGGACTTTGTCAAAGTTTCGGTTGGGACCTTTGGATTCAAAATACTGAGTTGCATTTCACATAAAAAAAAATATTTTCGATATTTCTTATTTGAATAAATATTTTTGGTAACTTAATTATTTTTACATATTTTACCACATATCATGTTTAGAAATGAATATTTTGACAGTTTTTGTAAAATTGCGCCATATTATCAATGTGTTGCGTTGTTATGTTCAGTCAGAGAATAAATCAGGGCGGATTTGGCCTTCATTAGTGCAAATTTCTGTTTCCTCTCACACTGCATTACTAAGTTGGAAACAACAAAACAATTGTTGACAGAATCAATAAAAATAAATCAAACACATTGAAAACAAACTTAACAAAATTAGTGGTTCAAAAGCAAACAAAATTAAAGAAAAATTCCTGTCATGCCTAAATAAGAATGAAGGGTTACAAGTGTTGCGCAAGATTTCAGAAATTTTAATGGGTAACAGTGTAGAGAACTTGGAGCAGATGGAACATCTGAGTGTCAGTGTTACAAATATGCAAGATGTTGAACGTACATTTTCAAGATACAAGTCTCTGTTCCGTGAAAATCGTCACAGCTTTAAGATGCACAACTTAAGATCTAACACTTGCTGACTAGAATTACTAGATGAGTAGGGCTACTTCTGTAAATATTGGTTAAATAAGTTAATTAAAATATTTTCATATTTTTTAACATATTTTCGACTTATTAAACACATAAAAAATAAATATTTTCGTTTTTATAAGCACCTAAAACTCTGAGCCCTAATAATAACAATCGATATCACAATGATCTCAAAATGAAAAACAGTTTCGAAATGAGTGTCATTATGACACCATTACGTCACACGTAATAAGCATATTATAGTGTGGTCAAACAAAAATTTAATTTTATGTACACTTGAACTTTTTTTTATTATCTCACCTATGCTATCTATCTCTCTATCTCTGTAGACGGATTTTTCTTAGCTATTCTCTCATATCTGCCTACCTTTTCCAACCACAGAAATCCTGGACTTTTCTCTGAATTGTCTCCAGTTTTGGTTGCTCTGTAATTGGTGCAACCCCAGGTACGCCTTCCATGAAGATAGGATTTTTGTTCTGAATCTCACGTCTTCGCCGCCGCCCTCTAAAGGGAGAAAAAGAAATCAGAATTCATTAAGAAAGAACATGCAGTATTAACTATACTTCATTGTTTAGTGGGAATGTAGTTTAGTTTAGTTAGTTTATTTTCATCCTTCTATCTTACATAAGACAATGGACACATCAATACAAATATAAATATAAATATAAATACACAAATTCTAAAATACAAAATACAGAATTACAAAGCAAAGTGTAACATAATATATTGTAGTATGACAAACAAACAAACATACTTGGCCTATATAATTACAATTTGAGTTGAACTTAGACACTTATGCTTCACTTACCAACTTTTTGGTAGAACATGTTTCAAGGACGCATTCTTGGGAAAATGACCACAGAATTTGTAGAGAACCAAAATTGTTAAAATCAGTAAGCAAACCAAAAGAACTGGACATCTGGGAGAGGATCTATATAAAGAAATTTGATAGTAATCTCATGAATTTCGAAATACCAGAGGATGAGAACCTCATCAAGAAGTTCATAAAACCACCACCAGGGACACTTCATGACCTTCAAAAGCAGGATTTGTCAGTTGGACACGTAGCCGAGGATGGGGACAAGGGTCCTTGAAACATGTTCTACCAAAAAGTTGGTAAGTGAAGCATAAGTGTCTAAGTTCAACTCAAATTGTAATTATATATTATAGTTCCTTCACTGTATATGTTCCATTATTTTTTAAATACTTGGCCTATTCATGAAATACAATTTTAGTATATGAGAAAATGAAGTGAATTAGGTTTCTAGAAACTCTTCTGTAGAATAAAAACATTTTTCAATTAAAAATTTGTGAAGACTTTCTTTAAAAGTAGGTAGGGTTTATGTGATACTAGGTAGGGTTTTTCCATAAAACTGCAAAAACCAAAATTGGATCAAAGCAGCAACTTATTGTTTCAGACTTCTCTGTTTATTTATTTTTTCCCCCACTCAAAGTCTGAAACATGTAGTTGTGAAGATGTTGATTATACGTGTAAAAAACTGCAAGACAAGTAGAAAATGTGGGGGTTAAAACAGATTTAAAGAAGACAGACTACACAATATCAAGTACAGATGACAAACAATAAAAGGACTTAAATTTAAAAAGTTGATCATTGTATTTGTGATCAGTTATACAACTGGATGGATCTTCAAAATCTGAAATAGATAAATGTGTATGTCAAAGAAAAGAAGGACAATTTGAAAACTAAACTTATTATGGAGCATTGATATCATGATCAAATAGTAAATAGTAAACAAAAGGCAAAAGTAAGAGCCACAGAAAATCAATTTCAGCAATGTTCTTTTTTCCCTGGAAGCTATGGCAACCGAGCAAGGCAATCTTCAATTAATTTCACAATTGAATTCGGTCTTGTTAATAGGTGGCGCTGGATCTACACAGAAGTAGTAGCTCAAACATTAGATCAGATTAGACCTAGGTCGAGGAAAATCACAGCAATGTGCAAAAAACCTGAATAATAATAATAATAATAATAATAATAAAATATATGAGGCGCATCCATAAAGTAAGTTTCCTTGGGGCTGTTTACAGAAACAAAACACAATATCATGGAAATGTTTAATGCAACAGATAATGCAAGTCTTCGACAATTTTTCAAAATATTCGATACCGGAATTGAGACATTTCTCATACCGTGGGACCAACTTTTGAATACCTGTGTCGTAGAACTCTGCCGCCTTGGATTTGAACTATTGTGTGACAACCATCTCCACCTCTCTGTCATTTCTTGAAGTGTAGGAAAAGATGGAAATCACTTGGAGAGAGATCCGGGCTGTAAGGTGAATGTTTAAACACCTCCTAGTCGAACTTCTGCAAGAGACTTGGTGGGAGGTGTTTAAACATCCACCCTACAGCCCGGACCTCGCTCCCATTGTCTTCCATCTTTTCCTGCATCTCAAGAAAATGACAAAGAGGCAGACATGATTGCCACACAATGGTTCAAATCCCTGGTGGCAGACTTCTCCGACACAGGTATTCAAACATTGGTCCCACGGTATGAAAAATGTCTCGATTCCGGTGGCGAATATGTTGAAAAATAGCTGAACACTTGCTGTATCTGTTGCAATAAACATTACCAAGAAATTGTGTATTGTTTTTGTAAACAGCCCCAGGGAAACTTACTTTATGGATGGCCCTCGTACTTAACTGGATTGGGAAGATTGTACTGTGTTCTCTCTGGGATAAATCATTTTGTAATTACCAAGGATCCATTGGAATCAGGTACCAATTGCAATATTATGTGGTTGAAAGCACTCCACTGTAAGTAGCTTGAGCTTTTTTCTGACTTAAATGTGTTTTTTTTTTTGTTAAACTTTTCCGGGTGTTGTGGCCGTGGTCTATCGGTTAAGTTACTGGACGTTTCACCTGCGTCTACGGCAAGCATCCTCAGCAGCGTGATCTCAAATGAAGTCTCCTCGGAGAGGTCTCATTGACGACTGGGTTCTGAGCCAATATTAAAAATAATATTTATTTTATAAGGCAGGCTATTGGCTCAAAAGGGTTAAAAAGATTTAAAGTATAATGAAGTTTTAATTAGTAGTGTGGGAGTGAAGAATCTGTTTTACTCAAGAATGTTACAGGCATGTATCACGTGCCTATTGTTGCGTATTATGTCTGGCTGACTTGTATGGTGTTTAACTTCGTTATGCTTCGGAAGCGCTCGCTCTGAAGGGAGACAGCTTCGCTGAGAGGGGAAATAGCTAGGGAGTTTATCTGCATTGCAGTATAGCTAAGTCAGTCGCCTCAGGGCGCAGGAGCGAGACGCTCTGTCCGCGCCGCTCTGTGTCCGTAAATCTTATTCGCGAATATAGATTTTGGTTAGTGTTTTGTTTTCATTTGATATAACTACACACCTGATTGGTTATAAAGTTAATTAGTACTTGAGAAGAGAGGGGATCTACACTATATAAAGGAAGGTAACATTTACCTCCTTCTCACTCACTTCTTTCTTGTGTACGGGACTGCAATCCTGGTGTCACCATGGGGCTCGGGAAACACAACACAATGGCGACTGAAAGGTCGACCATGCTAGGATTTGAAAGGTACGTGTATCACCTTTTATTTAGGTAATCCTTAACTGTACCTAGAATTCGATTAGTGATTATGAAGGACGGGTCCTTGTATTTTAATTTTGTGTATGTAGTGAGTGTTAGTTTCAGTAAACATGCGGTATAATTGAGATTTATCTAGGGCTTCACCCTTGTGTTTATTTTAATTATTTCTTGTTTTTGCTAACTTTAACATGGGAGACAGTGCCTTGTTAGTTAATTATTTCACTTAAATTGTGGGGCTTCTAGAATCTGGTGTTCCTTTTCTTTCGGTTGGTGTTATTTCTATTTATGAGGGATGCTGATACACGTAATAAATGTAGTATATAGGTGACACCAGATTGGAACCCGGGACCAATATTTTCCTGTCCAAGGATGTCTGGCGGGAATTTCTTCAAGTGAGTAAACAACAAAGGTCACTTTGTGTTAAAAATATTGTTACCCATTTATTTTAATTGTTCCTAATGTAAAGATAAAATAACAAATTAAGATTTATTTAATTTTATCCCTGCTGTGGGGAACATGTGTACATTTCTATGAATTTGTAACTAACTGGCCATTTGTATATTTTGTTTCAATGAAACAATTATAAATCAATTGTCTTGGCCGAGATAATTTTAAGAGTGTAAATTATAGATGTTTTAACGATATTTTGTTAGTTGTAAAATAGAACAGTTTATTTTACCCTGTTGCGGTGGGGAATTGTCAAATATCAAATTAACATGAAATTAGAAATAAAATAATTAATGTTTTAATGTTAATTTCTTCGGTCATGCAGGTCCATCAGGCCTAAGTTGTAAATATTTTTTTGTTTTAATCTAGAGCTAGGCCAATAGGCCTATGTTGTAAAATAATATAAGTGTAATACTTTCTTTTATGTCTGGCCCATCAGGCCGTAATGACTTTATTATTTTAAATGTAATTCATGACATGATTAATTGTATATATAACTTTAAATATGATTGGCCCATCAGGCTGTAATTTTAATTTATTTTAATAAAATCATATCTTTCAGTTTTCACATGTTAAGTTTCTAATCTCAGCTGCGAAGGGCATCTAAAACTATTTTACATGCTCTTCGTTACGTGATGCCACCTCCACCTGTCTGTTACCCTCCAAGTTATTTTATATAGGGTCGGCCTAGCTGAGATCAGCACGCTTCACATCTGATCGAGGAGGCAGAAGAAGAGGAAAAGGGTATTGGGTGTAGGGTTGGCGTTGCAGTTCACAATTGATTGGTTGGTCATTGGATCTACTGATAGACCACGGCCACAAAGCCCAGAAAAGTTTAACCAAATGGACACCGGCCATGAAAGCCTACATCATTTTATTTTAAATGTGTTTTTTTCCTTCAAAACCATACGGTTGTAAAACTCACCCACTCCCACCTGCATCACTGCCAAAACTTTTGTTATTGCTCTCTTCAGCATCTTCTCCATCTTCGTCACCATCCCCATCGTCATACTCTGAAGTACAAAACACAAAACAACATCGTTAGGACTTATTATGCATTAGTCAGTTTACTTTCCCTACCTTGCATCACAGATAGAGGAAATTAAAATGATTAAAGTCAGTATCAAATCCAACGACAAATTTGACAAGGTTAACAAATTAACACATCAAAATCCTCCAAGCTAACTAGCAAAGTCGAAAAAACATATTCTGTTAAATCAGGTTACATCAATAGATGTACTATGCCACCAAGTTAAATCTGCACGGCGATAGGGGAAGTGTTTTAGCGCTAGTGTCGCTCAGCTACCACTATACGGAAGGGATGTAGGGGAACCAGTGGGTGGCGAATACCTAAACACGTGCGAAAGATCATAACGTGATTGCCAGATTATTCATTTGGACAATGACTGTCGAAGGTGTCAGGTCATTTAAAAACACAGCAATTCTCAGCGCCCCTCTTCCTGCCAAATAACCCAACACAGTGGACAGGAAGTGGCAGCGTGGCGGCAGGGGGTGTTCCTTCAACAGATCATTTCTACGCATTTTCCCCAGTAGGGACATGGTTGCCAGATTATTCATTTCGAGAACGAGTGCCGAAGGTGTCAGGTCATTTAAAAACACAGTAATTCTCAGCACCCCTCTTGTAGCCAAATGACTTAACTCAAAGAATAGGAAGTGGCAACGTCAAAGGAGGGAGATCGAGACGGAAGGCACATTCCTGACATATTTTCTGCATGCAGAGATAACTTGGTGGCGTAGTAAGAGCCTGCTGTAAGGATATCGCACAGAGGCGATAGTAATTGAAGTGCTAAATGTCTTTCTCTGTACCTGTTATTTGCTGGCCTATGATTTAAAATTAATGTAATATTCACAAACCTGTACACCAGGCTGGAAGAGGAGGTGGTTCAGGTGTATCGTTTACATCATCAAATCGTCTGTATAGTTCTTCCAAATAGTCTCCTTTATAGATTCCAGGTTCACTGAAACATAGAGACAAGTACATCAATATAAACCTAAAACTAATATTTAACTAATTCTACATTTTTATTTAATTATTTATGGTTTCCGCTGCAAAAATCTCCACTTGCCATTTCATAAAATGTCGCTATGCAACACAGTGCACTGATTCTATGGAAAGGTGAAGTGAGAATGAAAAATTCAATGCCATAGCCGGGATTTGAAGCAGGATCTTTGGCTCTCTGTGCCGATGCTCTAACCAACTGAGCTACCATGGCAACGTGCCGGTACAACATTAAATTCTCCAACTAACTCCCAATCCCAGTATACCACCAGGCGTTCTCAATATGAGATACAACCCAGTGGCGACTTACAACCTGTAAGTACTTTAACACCTGGGCTTCATAGTAAACCACTAGTAGGTCACAGTGGAATGATAATTCTTTCACACTGGCCGTGTGTAGGCTAAGATGGAAAGGGACTTCTGACTTCACCTTACTGATTCTATGTTAAAAACTTCTGCCTCTGACATAGGTCACGGACCATGTGCCGATTTTCTAGTAATAAGAGGGGCAACTTAAAATTTTAATACTCAGAACTAGAGAGGGAATATCAAGTAGAACATGGAAAAAAAGGTTCTCTTAAGGCAATGGCAAAGTAACATTACTCTGCATTCCAGGGCAAGTCACCTGAGAGTGACCTACTGAATTTGTGATCAGAAGCTGCATTCCAGAGCCTTGCTATAATAAAAATTCCATATCTCTACTAGACTTTCCTAAAAGCAAGTACAAAATGATTAATCTATGATACCTAATTGAGTATGATATTGTCAGAATAATATTCCGTACACATTTTTACATCCAAGAAGCCATCACATCTCACTGAAATGCGCACAAACTTTGATGTGCTTCATTCCTTGAAAGTTGGAAATTGTATAATTATGTCTACATCAGGGATTTCCAACTGATGCCCTGGGGGCTGCATGCTACCTGCTTGAATTAGATTGAAAGTAAAATTTTTATCTAAATCAGTATGTAACTACAGCTGTCACCTGATAATACCGCCACATTTCTTGGTCATTCATAAAGGATTTCTTAGCTTTTAACCTTTTTTTTCAAATTTCTATAAGATTCTATTAAAAAAAAATTAAACTTGCACAATTAGCAAGTTCTACATTCAGAAGTGGCACCATTTTATTAATGTGTTAAAACATGAAAAAAATCTGATGTGAAAGTCACATAACTTCCTCTGCCCAAATAAAAGTTAGCAGTATTTACATATCCTTGTACAGAATCACAAGACACAATTTTATGCTAATTATGCTATAAATACCTTATAGCCCCTTCTTTGAATGTTGCGACTAAAAACGCAGGCTATGGACAAACAAAAAAAGAAGAAAAAACAAGCGACTGCAAACATTTATTGAACTTTCTGCTGTTAAGAATAATTTCTGAAATTTATAGAATATTCCCCTCATATTACTGTAAGCATGGCCAATAATATATCTTTCTCACTTCACATGCTTATATAGAATAAGAGGCCATGAATGTCCGCGTATTGAGTTGTTCACCAGGCAAGAGAGAGTTTCTACAAACAGTGGGTAGCTTACAACCACCCTTCAGAGAATTTATTTGAAAAAAGTTTCAAATAAACGTTTTAGCTCTTTGAGAAAATCGCAAAAGACAAAATTTTCTTCATATAAATGTAAGAGAAGGTTGTCGCCAATCCTCGTTTCACAGCCTCAGAAGGTATCTAACCCAAATACAAAATTTTGAACACCATGATAACACAATACACTTACCGAACTTTGGCAAATTGTCTAACTGCCGCTTCTACACTCCAGTCCATTTTTGTTACGAGATATGAGACAATCAGGAATCCTGTTCGATTAAACCCATGAGTGCAGTGAACACCTGAAAAATGAAGGTGTGGCATTGAACAATTCAATGATCAAGGAGAAAATATTAGACTTACTTCACAGATAAAATAAATAGAATATGAAAGTACTATTAAGTACTAATAGTTCTGTGAGCAGCAGACATCATGTAAAAAAAATCCAAAATCTGTTCTTCATCTTGAAACTTAATCAGAAAATATAATCCTTTAAAAAACATTTTAACATACGAAGGAGAATCAAATGAAAACCGCAATTAATTTTTCCCACTATTTTACTGCAGGAAGAGTGATCGCTTGTACATTATTTTTCTACTTAGTCCCCTCCTAGTTCAATGCACTTAGGTATAGCATAGAAAGTGCTTCGATACTGTGTGAGAAAAATTCTTTTGGTTGACGCTGTAGTCACTCGTGTACCGCCGATTGGACATTTTCATCAGACTTGAACTTCTCCCCTCTAAGGTGCTCCTATAATGGGCCAAAGATGTGGAAATCCGATATAAATAAACTTCCTACATTTAAGGAAAAATATTATAGTTTTTTACCTAAAAAAAAAATACAAAGCACTAAAGCGAAGGAGATAACATGATAATGCTCATCCTCATGCTCCTTGTGCAACAATGAAAACCATCGACGACATTAGCCATAAATGCCAGATCTGGGACCATCAGATTTCCATATCTTTGGTTCATTAAAGGATCACCTTGGAGGGCAGAAGCTCAAGTCTGATGAAGACGTCCAATTGGCGGTGCATGAGTGGCTACAGCGTCAATCAAAAGAATTTTTCTCGCGGGGTATCAAAGCACTTCCTATCCTATGGCTTAAGTGTGTTGAACTAGGAGGGGACTAAATAGAAAAATAATGTACAAGCAAATATTCTTCCTGCAGTAAAACAGTGGGGAAATAGTATATTGCGATACAAGTGCCGTAAGCGATACATACGCTCGCGCCAAGTTTTTTCAATTTTCCGAAATATGTTATGTGCTTACGGCACGCGTATTGCATGCTATTTTTTGCACGATGATTATTTATATAAATTTAATTATATTAATTGTGATATTACCTGAAAATATTATGTACATACATTATTGAAGATAGATGTTTATTTCAGAAAGTGATTCGCATGTGTTTGTTTATAGGAACTGAATATTTGTCCATAAAGGCTTGTATTATGATGTGTGGCGCAAGTAAATTCTTTCCGCACGGAAACTCTTACCGCACATAGCAACAAGATTGTGTGTGGGAATGTCAACTTACGATCCACGGCAACAACATTCGTAAGTACCACTAATTAGTTAAGTCGTGCTAAAAGATTAACTGCAGTTTTCATTTGATTCTCCCTTGTAGTTTTTAATTACTTCCAGGAACATTCATGTAAAACTGGGAGAAAATCAAACTCAGCACATTTGGGCATGACAGCATAAGAAACAAATTTACAAACAGACAAAATGCCGAACAGTTGAGTTAAAACAGTACCTCGCTTCGTAGGTAAATTAATTGTTCTATTCTTTGAAAGAGAAAGTGCAATAACGATTTTACAAAGAACTAAATCTATATGATCATTTAATTGTTTAGGAATTGTAAATTACATAATAAGCAGGGCCCGGATTCTAATGACATGTCATCTTTTTATTGATGCTGCATACACATTGCCAACTTGTGGATAAATCCTAATCATGGCCTCTAGATTAAAGAAATGCATTTTTATTAGGTAATTTTTTGTTATTTTATGCAATTTCATATTTTTAGGGCGTTTATTTCAATTTTACGTCATTATTTTGTCAGTTTCGTGTCATTTGCTTCCTTAATTAGTCACTTTCATGCATTTACATTGAGTGTATTAACTTTTTTTCGTCTACAGCGATGCCGTCTTTAAAGTGTTGTTTGTTTAATGCAAGAAGGAAAAATTCTGTGTTGTCGTGTCTCTGTTGGAAATTAGAATCAAAGAAACCCCCAAAATTTTGTATTATATTACTATTGTTATTAGATTGACTTGGCACCAGAGTCTGCCACTTGCTTGGATTTAAGAGTGCAAACTACTGTTTACCCTCAATAAACAATAATAGGCCTATAATCCAGCAGACAACAAAAGGAAATGCCGAAGTTTGACTCGCCAATGCCCCAGTGTCAGTATAAATTTCCATGAGAAAAAAACTTCACAACATTACAGTTATTTAAAGTTTTTACAGTTATATACAAATTAGTACCTATAACTTTCTGTGTAAAATAATAATTTTTTATAAATAAAATGTAAGTTTTTAGGTCATTTCTATAATTATTAAGTCATTTTCTTTAAAATTTAGGGTCATTTTATAGGTCATTTTTCAAACAATTTTAGGTCATCAGAATCCGGGCCCTGATAATAAGCTTTGAACTACATCTCTTTGTAGCTGAAGACCTCTGCTTTCTTTCAGTGTATGGTTGAACTCCATTCACTGTATTTATTATGGTAAACCTAATATTTTTTATTATTATTCCATTCAAATGCCATGTTTGAAATTGATCAATAATATTTAGCAATTCCTCGGATATAGACCAATCACAATCGTTTATCTTATAATATGCTTCCTAGGATCGTAAGGATGCAATATTATTGATAAAACATCAACATGCAATGATTAATACATCACATGCTGCCAGTGAACATAACGAAAACACATTATTTTATACAACATAACTTGTTTTTAAATTGAAATAATATTAATGTTCATTGATTAAAAACACAAATTTGATTCGGTGCAAGCCAGTTCATGAGCTTTTATAGTGTTTTAATGTAAGCAACTATGACGACGCTCTTCATCTTCTGGTACACAGCTTATACTGGTAGCATTGGGAACTCTGATTCATCAAATTGATTAATGGACTGTTCATTAATTTAGTCGCTGTGATGTTGTAGTTGACCGAATATTTTCAACAAAGAAAATAATTGAGTTACTTGATATAAATTGAAAAATAAATTTTAAGTTTTTGATTGATAAATACATTGACCACATTGGAGGATTTCTCTATTTATTTTGAGACCTAGTTTTTATGTGCAATATTATGCAGCGCAACATCCTCTGTCCACTGCATAGGAAGGAATTGAAATGGTAGGCTTCACTGAAGAGTTAACCTGTTAGAAAACCCATTTCCATGATCCAGAAAATGATGGTGTAAAGGCACACAGAATATGATTGATACTGAACACAATAATGATTAACTGAAACACACGTAGGCCTACAGATTTGGGTACAATTTCTATTATCATTGTTATTCATTGAGCATCTTTCCCTCTTCTGCTATTAATTTAAAAAAACAGCAATGTTAGCAGCTACTTCAGTACTTACCAATTATTTCCAAAGGATGCTGGCTTATAAACCTGTCACAGATCTCAGAGAACGTCTTAGCTACCTCTTGAGAAGGAGTTTCACCATGTCCTCTGCACTTTAGTTTCACATATTTACAACCTGCAGCTTCAATTTCTTTCCTGTTGTAGAATCTACTGGTGTTTGTCAAATCTATCCATAATCCCACTTTTATCTGGGGGAAGAAAAAAACTGTATTAATGCAAGGTTTACAAAATATTACTTGGAGCTGATGAAGCAAACAAACAGAAGCAAATTCTTTAAAAGTAGAAGTTCATTCATCACAACTAATGATTATCCGATTGAATTCATGTGATGTACGAATTTAGTCTCTCTAAATGTTTTAAATTGCAACCTTTATTTTGTAAACATTTTTATTAATTTATTAGGTCATGTTTAGTCATTTTTAAGGGCATACTTGCAGTCATATTTTCCACCTTTTTAGTCATAAACATCCGAACCCTACTAATAACCCTTTATTCGGCAAGACATGACTTCTCACACAATGTGTAAAACCATGAAAATGTATTAGGAGAAAAATTCCTCTTGACACCAGGATTTGAACCAGTGACTTTTGGCTTTCCATAACACTCTCCGAACTCTCCACAATATCCCAGCATACCTAGAGAACAAGCTAGTGAGTGTTTATTTAGGTGGCTTATCGAACAAGGAGTGGACTGTGTGGTGGCCAACGAGTATGATAGATGGTTCAGGGTGTGTTCTGAATACAATGTGTTTCAATTTGATGGCATTATTTACAAACAGAAAGAGGTTTTGGCTATGGGAAACCTGGTGTCGGGGTTCGTATCGGATGTAGGCCTATTCCTGTACTTCATGGAAAAACAGGTGATTGGGAAGAACTTTGACAACATATTGCTGTATATGTGTTACGTGGATGATATATTGGCAATAGCTAGGCAAGACATATCGGACTCACTGCTAGAAGAATTCAACAGTTACCACAACAGGGTGAGGTTCACGATTGAGAAATCGGTGAACAACAGTATCAACTTCTTGGACCTTAGAATTACCCTACAGCAACAGGGAGTTGTTTAGGCGTGTTTATACTAATTTCACTTTAAGTTCAAAGTAGATGTAAACAAAGCCACGTGACAAGGGAGCGCCTCATTGGCTAGTGGACGAAGTGTAACTTTTGCTGCTTTGTATGCATACTCTTGCTCTTAATAAAATAGTTTGGTTCAAACCGTACCTTTTTGTAGCTATTTTTGTGCAGAGAAATTTAAAAACACGTTTCTGAAGCAGATCTGTATATGAAACAAAATTAATTTTATCAGATTTTCATGATGCATAATAACTAAGTGAACTAATTAAACCGTTACAACAGATGTAAATTGTAGGCGTTTACGATGGCTGTGTGAATGCTCAAGCACGCCATCTTGGAATGAACTTGCCACAGCCCCCTCCCAATAACCTGCTGAATGTGCGTTCATTTATTTATTTATATTGGTTATACAACACGTACGTGAGGACAAGAAAGTCGTGTGCTATAACAAGACAAAAATTTCGTCAAAAGTTACATGTAACTTTTAGCTCTGAAAGGATTGGGGCGGTTACAAACAGAAATTAATGAATTCAAAAAGAAAACGCCTCTGAAGTGGGCAGCCAACATTGCAAAATGAGAGTAATTTTTTTATACTCGTTAATATCTTCTTGTTAACTGTCTATGACTTTCTTAAATACTAATATTAAGCCTAATTTTGTACAGATGTATCGATCTTTTCAAAATAAATATCACATTTTTCAACAATGGTGCATGTCATAAAAAATATTTTAAAAGTACTATTGAGAACACTGGAATATACACAAATCCTCATTCCGTTTCTTTCCGTGGCGGGTAAAACTCCACATGGTTTGTCACATGCTCGGCGGAGTGGTACTTTAGAGTTTGTTTACATCTCCTTTGAACTTAAAGTGAAAATAGTACAGAAAAACAAGTAAAGGAGAAATGTATATACATAGAAGATCAACACACCATCACAGAATCAAAAACAATTTATGGCGTAATTTTACACACAGAGCTATTGGTCTATGCAATAATATCGAAGATTTAGAAAAGGAAAAGAAAGAAGTATTTAGATTAGCAGAAATAAATGGGTATTGTGGTAGAAAAATTAACCATATATCGAAAAGTGTTGAAAAAGGAAGTGATAAGAAAAGGAAAGAAAACAATAGTATAGGTTACATAGGAGTACCATATGATCCCCGCATCAGCGAACGCATAAGGAAAGTTTTCCGGAAATATGGCATAGTACCAGCATATAAAACAGAAAAGACAATTGAAAAAATATTTTCCCAGTATAAACATCTTGGTACGAACAAGGACAAAATGAATTTTCCCAGAGTATACTCGATAAAATGTAGTGATTATGAGGGAGTATATGTCGGGGAAACCGGGAGGGACTTTAAAACCAGAATATGCGAGCATGAAAGGGATGTAAATAGTGGGAAATGCTCTACTGGACTCAGTCAGCATATGACGGAAAACAAACATGGTATTGGTGAAGTAAACATTGTAAGAATCGAGGATGATTACGTAAAAAGAAAGGTATATGAGGCATGGTGCATAATCGGCAACCAGGGGGTGTGTTTAAATAGGTATGATGGTGATATAGGGGACAAATGGCTGGATGTAATGAGGAGACTGAAAAGGGAAGTTCCAGTGTTAAAAATTCTCCGGCCGCCAGCGGAATGCATGGAGGAGGGAATGTTTGACATTCCAAAGAACTGGAAAGAAAGATATTTTAGAAACAATGTTTTTATCGATGGTTACTGTGGCGAAACTCAATCTTCTTCATGATCAGTACTGTGTGAGAAGTCACCTGAGGAAGACTCAAGGGCAGAGTTGAAACGTTGTGTGTTAATTTTCAACTTTTATCCACTGATTCTGTAATAATTTCAAACACATCTTTTTATTGGATTTCTCCTTTCTTCTCTTGTTTTCCTCTTCCATCCTCCCTTTCTCTCACCTCCTCTTGACCCTACCTACCTATTTGGGACCTATTCTTAAAAGTAAATTTTATGCATCCACCAGTATATGAACCTGGGACAACTAGCATCGTAGCTAGCAGCTTTAACCACTACACCATGAGTGATTGCTGAGCGTTGAAGGGAAAATTCATCTACTAGTATTGAAGTTTAGAGAGCTTTGATGCATGAGAAATAGCCATTACATTTTGGCGCAATGGTGATTACACTTCAATTACAATAGCGCACGGCAAAGTATAACATGCAGTACATAGAACACATCATGCAGTACGGAGGGGAAAGGTTGCTGTTGGCCTTGAGCAATGAGCAGTTTGAAGGCCTGCTAGGGTAAGGTAGGGGAAGCGGGCTGTTGCCATGGCAACGCACAGTGGCAAGTGGAGTGAGAATGAGGGTGCCGCAAGTATTTGGTTTTTGCCAGCAGATTAAACTATAAACACAGTGGGCAAAAGACAGATTTATGATGCGCACCAGCCAAGCTCCGCTGTTCTGTTAGGTTAGGAACGTTTATGTTAGTTTAGGAGCAATATACTGAATAGCACGAGGTTTATTATGTCTCAGATTGAATTTCTTCTGTGACGAAACCCTAAACCCCGCCTTCCCAGGCAGGCCCCATTAGAGAGGAGCCTAGAGTGCAGCATAAAACTATTTTTTCCCCACAATGTAATAAACTTTTGATGTGTTTGGTATTAGCTGTGTGCATAACTTCAACTATGGCATGTAACCTAACCAGCATTTAAAGAAGTTTCAACATGCCTGAGATTGGTTATTTACATATCTCAAAAGATGATTCAAGACTTCATAGTGTTCTCTGAGGGCATTATAACATAACCTCGAGGAAACAGCTATCCTTGAATTTCTGACAGAAAACTTGAATAAAAGTAGATTCCAAAATATACAATAGTTTACCTTGTAGCTTTTCATTGAGTTAAAAATCATTTCCGGGGGAAAACGACATTCTTCTGGAACTTGATCATCATATTGTGAGCTGAGAGGTGTTTTGAAGGCTAGAAACTTTTCCGCCACTAATTCTGCTGCTTTACGAGGACAATGTAGCCAGCGTTGCGGTATGGGCCCAGGGCTCCTGCCGTCGCTCATTTTGTCTGAAATATATTGAAAAGTAAATAATAACAGTACATTTTACCAATCAGCTGTTACAGGACTACCTCAAGACATAGCCTACATTCACGGCAAATGATCTACATCGTACTACTATTGTATTGGACAAATTCATACATGAAATGACTACAAAACTAGTTTACCCTTTTCTCTAATTTATAAACTTCGAGTTACAATAACTGCATAAATAAGATATTCATCCCGAAACCAAATATTCAAACTTCCATAGCAAGAACGATACAAATAATTAATCCTCATCGACGTCAACTAACATCACTCTACAAACGATAAAACATCTAATACACAGCTCTCCATAGAGAACACAGAATAGATCAGACCTCTGCAGACGGTATAGTACATGAAAATTTGGGTTTAGTACTAAAACCCTATACTAGATAGCAATGCAAGCATCAACTGTGCGGGCGGGAAGTATGTTGATGGTAATATTTAGAAGCAGTGCTTTTATGTTTTCTTTAGTTTAATTTAGTTTAGTTTATTTTCATCCTTCTATCTTACATAAGATAATGGACACGTCAATACAAACATAAATACAAATATAAATAGTGCACATAGATTGATAGAATATGTAAGCAAACAATAACAATAATTTCTCTATCGCAAAAAAATGGTCATATTATGATGAATGGAGCAAAGTGGCAGGATAAACAGGAGCACCCCGAGAAAAAAAATGCTCGGCTCCATTTTGTCCACCACAAATTCCAATGGACCCACTGATATTCGACCCTTGGTCCCAGCGATGGAAGGCGAGCAGTCTAACCACTCAACATGGGGCAGCCTTAAGCACACAATATGGAATAAGTAAGTATGACATCAGTGATGCATTCTCCAAATGCATAATTGGTAGAATAGAATAGAATTTTAACCCATTATATAATGTATGATTCTTTTTCTTTGTTTGTTCTGGATCTGTATGGTCAAATCAAATCAAATCAAATTTTATTGTCATTAAGTTCATTGAACAATAGACAAAGTCAAAAGTCATAATTTTAACATAATAATAACATAGTTTAAGACAATAGTAAACAGACACAGAAATATATGTGAATAAATAGCAAGTTAAAACAAATATACCTTGATAGAGTTAAACATGATTACAACGCATACCGTACTTTACTTTAGTAAACCATTAAGAAACTCATTTATACTGATAAAAATAAAATTAAAAGTTAGTCATGAATATAACTAAAAGATCGGAGCATATACATTGCAGACAGCATTGTAATTAGTAAACAACCACCTAACGTATAGTATCAATTATGAATAAGTACACATTAAAACACCATGATATTATGTTACATTACTGGCATTGAAACAATTTAGACAATTTCAAGAAACTCGTTTTTACTGTAAAATGGGTTTAAAATTAGCCAGTTAAAAAGTCTAGTCTTAAATTTCTTTAATGGTTCGCCTATTAGCTCCAAAGGTAATTTATTGAAAAGTTTCATGCCAATTATTTCATAACTATTTGTTGATTTGGATAATCTTTGGTATGGAATATCTATTTTATTGCAATTCTTTGTGTTATACGAATAAATATCTTGTCTTAAATTTAAATTGAGTAATTTTCCTTTGCATATAGTGAAACAGTAAATATGTATAAATTCACTATTGTCATTATTTTAAGATTTATAAACAAAGGTTTACAGTGCGCAGTTATATGAAAACCTGATATTACTCTGATCACCTTTTTTTTTTGCAATAATAAGATTTTATCAATATGCTTACTATTTCCCCACAATAGAATGCCGTATGAAATAATGCTATGAAAGAATGCGAAATAGGCTGACCTTACATAATTTTCCAGGACATGATTTGTTAGTTGTTTCAATAAATAGATAACTCTTGATAGTTTGCCAGAAATATAATTAATGTGGGCTTCCCAGGCCAAATTTCTATCCATGTATATACCTAAAAATGTTATACTTGTTTTATCTACATCGGTAAAACCATCCCTAAGGGTGAAATTTAAGGTTTGGGTTTTATTTTCACCTGGATTGCCAGGCAGATGACTTGATAAGTATTTCTCTCTCACATACTTTTACGTACATAGTTATCTACATCCACTTTATACGTCTCTTATCTAGCCTATAAGTCTATCACTACCCATTAAGAATCCCCTCATACTATAACCCTTAGGTTTTATGTATGATTGGGGATTCTGATTAACTTACCACACCTTTCTTGATTTATTTTACTCTTGATCTATTTCTTAATTTTTCTCATCCATTTCTCTCTCATTTTTCCTAAATACTCCCCTATATTCCTAGTATTTCTTCTCCTCTGAATTTCAACATCTTGATGATAATTGTCTCATGAAATTTATCCCACTTTGTCTCCCAAATTTCTTCTCTCCACCTTCTTACCCCTTCACATTCCATTAAGTAGTGTGATATTCCTTCCTCTTTACTGCATAGTACACAACCTTCCTCTCTGTCCGTCCTGAACCCTTTCAGATATATCACCCCTGTTCTCATCCATGCGTATCCCTCTCTTCCTTGCTTATCACAACAATCCACATATTTCTCCCTTCCCCACTCTGTTTTGATTACTCTGTATAATCTCAAAGAACTTTTGTTCACACAGCTCGCCCAGATCTCTTATCTTTCCATTTCCTCTACTCTTTTTCTTACTTCCCCCCAAAGTCCTATCTTATTACCTTCTCCTCGTTGCAAAATATCACCCCTTCTAACTTCTTCCAGTATCCTTTAAATTTTTTTCCACCTAATTATCATGCCTCCTACCTTCATTTAAATACTTCATAATATGTAATTCTCATCCACATTTATATTGCGATACCAATGCATAATTGGTAAGTACATGTATTCAAGTTTCATGATTTATTATTCGTCATTAGGTATTACATGTAGGCCTAATGGTATACAATAGACTTTGACTAAAACTCTTAAAAATAAAAGTAAAATTAAACAATATATTATGTTACATCAGTGATTGATTAAAATATCAATCTGCATATGAATATTAATCTGGTCTACTTAAAACTGTACGTCACAGCTTACTGTGTTTAGAAAAAATCATCTTCATTGTAAAATGCTTTTGACATGAGCCAGCTTTTTAGAACTTTCTTAAATTTGTTAGTAGGTACTTCAATAGCAGAACTGTGCAATTTATTAGAAAACTTATATTGTTTATATGGGGTATGCCGTAGCGTAGTGGTTGAGGTGATGCGCTACAAACTGGAAGGTCGCGGGTTCGATCCCTGATGAGGTCATTGGAATTTTTCAATTGGCCTAATCCTTCTGGTGGCACTATGGCCCTGGGGTAGACTCAGCCTCTAACAGAAATGAGTACCAGGAGCAGTCCTGGGGGTAAAAACGGTCGGTGCGTAAGGCTGACAACCTTAACACCTTCATGTGCCGATGTCTAAAAATCTGGGAGCCTCAACCTCCTGGAACCCTCTGGGCCTCCATGGCCTGTAACAGGGAACACTTTATTGTTTATATAGATGACTGTCTATGCATTTATTTAATCAGAATGACGGCAAATCTAATTTCAAATTGTTTCTAGTTCTGTGTTCGTGTACCGGTATATCAAAACGTTATGAGAATTGTTGTAGGTTTTCTTAAACGTTTATTAAATTTATATATAACTTAGGCTATATATAAAGACTAGGAACTGTGATTATTTTTAATTGATGAAATAGATCTACACAATTATCTCAATATTTTACTTCTGGTAAAATTCTTAAGGCTTTCTTCTGACATAGGAACACCTTTATTGACCCTCAGCTACTGCTCCAGAACCAAATACCATATAGGATATGTAGATGAAAAAATGCAAAATAATCTTGAAACTGATCCTACGGTAGGGGGCAAATATTTGGCATTGAATGATCAAGATCTTAAATATTGCCTTTTCTTTCTTCAGGAATTGTGGGGTAGAGTAAATAAAAATCTTCTCATTTTCAAAATAAATTTGCCTGAATGTCCTTCGGCATTATAATTTGTGGGTATCACTGCATCCTGTTAGTACTGCACCTTGAATTATGTTAACTCTAGCTATGACACTGGGAAGCCTCAGAGGCCCAACTTTTAATTTTTTTTAGTAATCATGAATACTTGGCACACAAACCTGAAAACGATTGTTATTGTCAATAAGACCTTCTGCTTTCAAAATATGGAGACTGCTTTAAAATTTTTTCTGTAAATTATTAACAAGTAACTAAATTTTGATGTAATTTTAAGAAACCCACCCCTTGGCAATTTAATGAACTGAACTATTTCTGTTTTTGATTTACACTAAAATGTAATTCCTTTTTAAACTAGACTTTCCACTGTTCAGAAACACTTTAAGATCTTTGCCCTCAACAATGGGATAGGATGGTCTACCAGCCATCACGTGATTTTTTTATGGTATTTATGTTTAGACATCTTTCATCCCACAAAAAGCACATCGTTAATTTAAACAAAAGCCATATTACAATATCTATGTGGTATTCAGTGCAGTAGCTGGAACATAAAATTTAAACAGAACTCCCTATTTTTGAAAGTTCAAGATTCCTTTCTCCATCATCTATCTTTAGACAAGAGAATATTAAAGGAGAAAAATTCCTCTGACACTGGGATTTGAACCCAGGACCTTTGGCTATCTGTTCCACTGCTCTACCCACTGGAGAAAACTGCATAATGATGAACTTCACAACCCAAATTCTTCACCGAATACAGTAAGGGTAATTAAATCATGGAGGATGAAATGGGCCGGACATGTTGCATACATGGGGGAGGAAAGACAACTAAAAAAAAAAAAAATTGATTTGGAGACCCAAAGGGGAGTGACCACTTGGAAGACCTAGATTTAGGTGGGAAGACAATATTAGAATAGATTTAAAGGAACCAGAATTTGTGAGGGATAGTTGCGGATGGAGTTGGCATATAATAGGGTTGAATGGCAGGCTCATGCAAGTGTAGCACTGAACCTCCGGGCAGGGCCACCACATCTCAGGGTCGAGCCCAGGACCATGTACTGTTTCTGGGCCCCTCACCAATCACTGACCATCCTCATTCAGTTGTCTTTTCCCTTCTTTGTGGAGCTTACTTCTCATTACTCGTGTAACAGAATATTTGTTCAAACTTTTCAAGTTTTCCATAAAATTATATGACATCACCAGGACTCAGCCAGCCCGGGTCCCTTGGGTCCAGCAGCCAAACCCCCCCCCCCCCCCCCATGTGGTGCCCGTGCCTCCGGTTCCGTAAAATAGACAATTATTCCTTTATTTTGCATAGGAATTCTCTATTGCTACTGAGTAAGATGTCCATTGTTAGTAACAAGAATCTATAATAATTAATAATGATTTTGCGAGCTATAAGCCGAGTGAAGGGATAAACATTCAACATCCGGCCATCCAAGCCGAGGGAGATGTCAGTGACCAAAAGCTTGGATGTTTAACCCTTCACTCGGCTTATAGCCTGCAAAACCATTATTAATAATCAGAGCCAAGAAAGCCTCAAGTCTTATGGAAGAATCTATAACTTAACTTGCATGATCTCTTTTAGGGTCTTATTACACCTAACTATTTAAACTACTTGTGTGTGTTTATATGTTTAAAGTATAACAAATTAATAATAAGAATAATAAAGATTTTTTAGCATTATCAAAATCTGAATGAATTACTTTTACGTTATTTGATGAATAGAGGTGAAGAATTACCGTATTTTACGGACCATAAGACGCACCTTGATTTTAGCATGGAAATTTAAAGGAAAATAAATTGAATGTGATTCTAAACCAAAAATTTTAAAGGGAATAATATACTTCATTGCATAAACAAATTATAACCTTGTACAATGGAATCAGTGTAAATCACTTCTAACTTAAAACCTGCGTTGTACGAAAATCTCTTCTGTATCGGTGGCGAGTAAATTTTAAAAACTGAACTGATTTCTCAAGAAAGACTGGAAATACTTTCACACCCTCTAATCCCCAATTCAGCATGCAGTAAGTGTAATAGGACAAGGCTGTTTAGAGGTCATTGCCTTCATTTAAACCATTCAGCAGAGACAACTCCTCTCGTATAAAAGAACTTAACATTCCTTTCTTTTCGCATTGGTATTCAAAATATATCTTGAATGAGGCTGAAACAACTGAATAAGCATTCCCCGCAATATGACCTCTTATCCTATATGGCAGGGGTGGCCATAACAAGGCTCGCAAGCCACATGCAGCTCTTGAAACCAAGCTATGAGTAAATATGATATGGATTTTAAAAAGTATATAGTTAATATCATTTAATGAAAACATATTATGAGGACATGAAAAACTTATTTCTGATTTAGTGGAGAGTGTATTTAGTTTTCAGAGCAAATTAAGACTCATTCAGAAAGACCTCGAGACTAAAACATTTGCTTATTTCAAATGTTTGAAGAAAATTAATGAAAGCCTTCCTGACGTTGAGGTGGAAACAGAAGATTATTTGTGTAAAATATCTGGTCTTGCTAAAGAAATCAATGGCAGATTTAATGATTTGAGAATACTTAAACCTTCATTTTCATTCCTGGAAAATCCTTTTGCTGTTGATGTTGTGGGCGATGGCTGTCCTGTTTCATCACCAGTTACAAAGGATACGGTTAGACAAGAGTTGGAGCTACTAGAACTGCAAGAGGACGAAGAACTAAAAGGAATTAAAAGAAGTGGTGTTTTTACCATAGAATTTTGGAAGAAAGTTTCTGAAGAAAAATACCTACTAACAAAAGAGTGTGCTAAGAGACTTATCTCGATATTTGGGACTACTTATGTGTGTGAAATGCCGCCATGGGTGAGTTGGTAGCATGACTGCCAGCCACCTGGATGGCCCAGGTTCGATCCCCGGCTGGGTTGGGGATTTTACAGAGATGTAAAGTTTCCTTCCTGGGTCAGGACTGGGTGATGTGTCCTCATTCCTATCCCGCAAAAGGAACTGGCCACCCTATGCTGTATCATCCGGCCTAGTGTCCCTAGGGCAGGACAGGCCTACAGGCCGAACACTTCATCTTCATCATCATCATCATCATCATCATCATCATATGTGTGGGAATCTCTGTACTGAATGCTTAAGTTCATTATATCTAAATATCGATCTGAACTAACTTATGAACATTTAAGTGAACTCGTGCAAACCGCGCTTACCAATATCAGCCAGATTTCAAACAACTAACAGCAAAAATGAACACTCGAAAAAGCACTTCTCAAAGTAAAATCTTATTTCTTGTTGTATAATTGAACAATAATGTTTATGTGCAGTGCTTTTTTTCTAACAAAAAAGGTGGCGGTACTCACCATACCTTTTAAACTGAATCTCACGGGAGCTCCCACACTTCTCCCAGAAGTAATTTTTTGGGTTAATGTCGAATAGTCGGGCCTATCATGGCCAGAAATGTTTCTCCCCTGAATTGCAGTAAAATTACCGGTACTTGCGACGTTCTCTAAAGATTAATTTTATTCACTGTTTGCAGGTTTACGAGATACTTCAAAAACATCACTCATGCACTCTTTCATTGAGCACCGGTTCAAAATAATTACATATTTTGCTCATTTCACTTCTCTACTTGTGAACCACGTGCAATCCTTGACCCTACAATATTGTACTAAACAACTGTGAATTCACTTGCCTCTGCAACACAAATGAAGGGGTTTCTTTTCAAATTATATGTAAGCAACGAATGCAGTTAAATTTAAACACGCACTAACCCCTGATTAACTATGGTGGTTAGCTATTTACTGCTTGTTTGTTACCACATTAGCATTAACTGCACTTGGTGCAATCTTGTACTGTTATAATGGCCTTGGCCACAGCAGAAGTTTGCTGAGGGCTGGAAAAATCAACCCCAACTCTCTTGCAGTCCAGTAGCCACGATAATTTACAGAAATTATCATGTGCTCGTATGTAGGCTATTATGTATGTAGAAATCGAACAAAACCAACAAACAAGCTTGATTTTAAGTAATAGGCCATAATTTTATAGGAATTGTGAAAGGAATATTCCGGGTAATATCCAATTTTTTTTAAGGAAAAAAAGGTGCCGGTACTGCGTACCGTTGCATACTGTCACAAAAAAAGCACTGTTTATGTGTATAGTAAAAGCAATGTTGTTTGCTTCGAACAGCTTCATAAATTTGCGGCTCCCAAAGTTAAGGCATCCCTGCTATATGGCAACCGTAGTACAGATTTGTTTATACGTTATGCAACCAACACTCTGTTAATGTTATGTAACATACCCCTCAAAACAATACATTTTACATGGTATAAAACCCTACTACTCACGCTAAAACAATTTCAACATGCTTGAAGCAGCCAATCTGATAGTTGGGCTTATCTTAAAACTGCTAGTTTCACGATATTGGATCCACTCAAGTTATAAATCTAACCCTGTACTTCTTCATAAACACGACTGCAGAAAATGTGGATTTGTAATATTTATTCTGAACTAGAAAATACAAAAACACCGAAAGCACAAACAATTAACAACAGTTTACCACGAGACAATAGCTGTTCTTTTATTGCTAAAAGAAAAGTGGGGGTTAGGCAAGAGTTAAATCAAAACAATTATATTTTTTGGAATGGAGATCATACAAGTGTCTGGGCATTAGACACTACTACTACATATTTTTTTGGAAAGATTTTGAGCATCACTGATCTGAGGCTATAACAAACTTTCGAGAAAAACAGAATAAGATGATTAATAATTTTTCGTAGACCCTTTTCATTGATCCCATGAACCCCTAGGGGTCTGCGAACCACAGGTTGGAAAAAGCTGCTCTATAGATACATACATTATTTGTTGCAAAGGGGGGGGGGGGGCAGGGGGGCTGAGACAAAAATGAAATGAAAACATAATAAGAAAGAAGAAAGACGGTATGTTTAGTGTAGGTAAGACAATATATCATTTCATAAACAATTACATTACGCTAAGGCAAGACATTAAATTCCACAAATAATTGTAAGATGACATAACGATCAAGTACATAGAAAACAAAAAACATGACACTGAAATAAATTATCAGACACTTTAGTTGAAGACATGTCAACAATATTTTTACCCATGATGCAATTTAAATGGCATGCAACTTGGAGATGCACAAGAAGAGTGACTTTCTCGACGTAAAGTGTCACCAAGTTCAAAAATTGCTTGTATTAGAACATCTAGCACAAGGTGCATGCAATTTCAAAAGCTGCATTGTATAAACAATTGTTGCACCAGCTGCAAATGGCATGAACAGTTTGGAATATTTTTCTAGAAGAACTTTCTCACATCATAGCATTTCTGAAAGAGATTATACTTAGGGACTAGGCATAAAATTCGTCCCTTTATATATATGAAGGGCCTAGTTCCATATGGGCGTAAGCTGATGTTTTTAAACAATGTTACCACTCACAAGTAGGTGGTTTAATGTTTAATTTTATAACATATATTTTTGAATGACAGGCTAAATTAGTGTTCTGCAAATTTACAAGGTAGAGTGTATTGGGATTTTTTTACAACTAGAGGTACCTAAACATGTTAAACAAAAACTGAAGTACTTTTACAGTAACAAAATCTTTTTACTTTGTATCATATTATTTGTTTTTTACAATATTTTAGTAAAAACCTGTATCATACAGTGACAATTGCATGTTTGCCGTTGAATACCAGTATAGTCATTAATACAATAGATGATAAGCAAAACAATCTATTTTGAATGAAGTTACACTTCAGAAATGTAAGTTCAGTTTTTATCGGGTATAAACATTTGCTTGGATCGTAGCACTGCGGAAAATAAAAACAGTTGGTAAACACACCTCAATAACAGATAGGAAGTGTGCCTTACGCCTCTATGGAACTGTTATGAAGTAGAATGAATGTGCAGTCTCACAGGTCTTTTCTTATAACTGACGCTGTCTACAGCCAGCATTGAAAAGAACGGGGCAGTCCAGTTCCCTGGCCACCGCGTTCTCCTGATTTAACCTGCTTGGATTCTTTTCTTTTGGGGACTTATTAAAAGCCTTTAGAGTATTTCTTGTAAACTGTTAATAAATTTTTGTTTTCTTTTGTCTTTACAGTTTCCTGTGATTCGTACTGCTTTACAAGCTAGCGCTTTAATGTGTCATTACCGCACACACATTCCTATACGAAATATGCTTATTAGGTCCCCTCTACCTACCTTTACAGTTATGACATACAGTTTAGGACCACCCGGTATACTAGTGTGT
The DNA here is from genome assembly GCA_964059195.1 of Ectobius pallidus. NCBI lineage: Eukaryota > Metazoa > Arthropoda > Insecta > Blattodea > Ectobiidae > Ectobius > Ectobius pallidus. The sequence continues at coordinate 160,669,364 of CAXKWD010000005.1, read as the reverse complement.
TATTTTTGGCTATTTTTGTCATACCTTGAAATAAATAGTTGAAATGTTCGTAGTCTAATAGCACTAGGGGAATGAAATTCATTAATGAATAATGTTATTCAACTTTTATGTGGATCGTGTCCTGTCTTTGTTCTTTTTTCAAAGTGTCCTTCTTTTTGGGTTTGGAAATCTCGTCATCATAATCTCTATATATATAAAAGGCTTTGTCCTGACTGACAGGAATCAACATAGAGCCTAAACTATAACAGGTAGAGACTTTGGAATTTTGACAGTACCTTCGTTTCATAATGTAGGTGCTCACTAAGAAAGGATTTTGAAAAATTCTGATTTTAAATGCCAAAAATCAAATGTTTTGAGAATACTTAATCCCTTCTTACACAGAATTATTGAATCCGAATCACATTTGACATTAAAACATATTGTTTCAGATGGGCTTGGAATTAAATTAAATGGAAGTTTGACAATTACAGTTGGCTTTGGCTTTTGTCACACCTTGAAATAAAACTTTCGCGATCGCTTGAATGTTGTAAGCCCTAATATGGTCAAACATGGACGAAACTCACTACACAGGGGTTTTCTGGACCAAGGAACTCGAATCTGAGGTCGCTTTTACCAGGCGAAACTATCTAATCGTGGTATGTAGTCCACGTGATTTAGGTGTTAATAAATATGATTTTACTATTATGCTCTTAATTTTTAATTTTTGAAATAATTATCGCGGGCGAAGCCGCGGGCACATGCTTGTATACATATATACATACATACATACTCAAACTGTAAACAGTATGTGCCATTTTTGATGCACAATAAAAAATAAAAGTTGCATGCCATTTAAGTTACATCGTAAACACTTTCCTTTAGGAAGAGAAATAATTTCAGTGTTTTTAAGAATTATCGTCCAAATAAATTATGACACAGAGCGAAAAAGATTCAACATAATATGATATTTTAAAGACAGTTCAACATCTGACACCACATTGATTAATATTTTACTAAGTCCTGAATTGTTAACCCTGTAAAGTGAATATGTTCAGGAACAAATTTTATTATTGCAATACTATTCATATCCTTACTTTGTACAATTTACAAAGCTGGCTGAAGCTAACCTAACAATGGCTTATGTTACATTCTGCACTATCCCAAAGTTCACAGTTTTGGAGATTTTTTATAACAAATTTCTCCATTGTAGATAAAGAAATATACGATTTCACTCATCGGCTGAGGTCAAAGGATTTTTCAGAATGTAAAAATCCTGGGTAAAAAGACCTTGGGTCCCACGTTGTAAATTTAAAGGACTCAAAGCATAAATTAAAGCCTTTCTCATATACAAGTAATATCTTAGGTTCCTCTAGCTGGTTGTTGAAGTCATGGGTTTACCAAAACAAATATTTCTGCATAAATTTTGTTTCACTTCTTAAGATATATGTACACATTTAGGTATGTATATGTATATATATTTTAAGACATTTCACAAGAAAATATGTTTTGTAATTATTCATAGTTTGTTTATAAAAATTGTTTTTATGAAAATTTTGACTATAAAATTGCAACATGATTACTTCAAAACTATGACAGATAAAAGCACCAAATTGTAGACAGAATAATTTCCTAGTGCCTGACATTAAGTTTCTTTGGATACTTAAGATTTTAAGTTGTTACAATGATTTGTAAACTGGAAATATTTTTTCGTTCACATAATTATAAATAAAAATTTAGAACACAGTAGAATATCAAAAATTTCTCCATGTCAAGTACTAAGAAACATTTAAAGCTTCAAAATGACACAAAATTCACCTTGATGTTAATTTATGGGAGAATTATGTTGCTTGAAATAATTGAATAACAAGCGATTTACTACTTATGGGAAATTGAGAAGATAGAAATGCTTCTATTGAAACATGTGAAAAACACATGCTGGGATAAACAAGAAAATACAAAGTTCAAACAGTTCATTCTTACCCCAGCATGGCTTCACTTACTAGTGTATTAGTAACAACTAATATGAGAACTTCTAACAGGGAGGGAAGAGTAAATACTGAAATTTGATAGTTGAATAAGGGGCATGACAAAATGAAGCTTTTAGAACAAATCAAACCATTGCTAATGGTACTGGTAATACTACCCAAACTAAACATATAACATCTATCTAAATATGTAATTTTCAATAAATGCAATTTTTCAGATTTTGTTGTTGTTGGTTTCTTGGAAGTACATAATATCTTAAGAATAGCAAAACATCTATTTAGTGTAAAAACCCATTTATGATAAACAAATTCTGTATCCTTGAAAACATTAGATTGGGGTTTTACTGCATTTCTTGTTTTTATAACAAGAAGACTGCAGAAGAGTGAAATAAATGAACTGCTTGTTTAGGCCAAGAGTACAAAACCTGGAACTTCCGTGAAGTTTATTAAATCTTTCCACTTCTATGACTCACTCAAAAAATAATGTAAAGGCTTGTCCTGCTACTGTACAATGCGTCACATTGTGGTAAAAATAGTGTATTTAAATGAAAAGCTGAAAATGTACCACACCACCAAAATCTATTAGTTTCATAATTTTTTCAAATTTAGCACGCTTTGCTGTTGACTTCACTAATCAAAGGAAGCATGGAGAATAAAATAATAAATTATAGGCACTCGTAACAACTGATTATTGGTATACTGCTCCTGCAGATGATTTTGGTTGACACCTGTATAATTTTCATACAGTGAGTCCCACACAAGAGTTGGCCAATGACGCGGGTTTCTGTGTCGCGGCGGGCACAGCTCCAAGTCCCGAGCGATTGGGTGAAATATCTACGCTAATAAAGCCGCGATCGGTGTAATGATTTAGGTTCTCACATTTACCGTTAAAATTACAATGAAAAAACCACGTACCTCATCACAAGAGATGTTGGAAATGTTCTCTTCCATACGCACAACACTGGCACCTTTTTTAGAAAATTTTCTTTCACGCATGTAAGTGCAGCTTCCGAAATAGAGTTAATTTCTCTTCTAATGTACTAATGTGTGGGTAATTGACCTATGTAATTTATTTTTCAAGTTCCCCATAAATAATAGTCACATAGGCTATTGTTAGAAAAACTTAAAGACAGTATCATAAAAGAAATGAACTCTATCTCGGAAGCTGAACTTACGCGCGTGAAAGAAAATTCCTTAAAAAGGTGCCAGTGTTGTGCGTATTCAAGAGGAGAAAATTTCCAACATCTCTTGTGATGAGGTACGTGTTTATTGATAGGTACGTGTTTTATTTTCAAAATGTGAGAACCCGAATCATTACACCGATTGCGGTTTTATTAATGTAGATATTTCACCCGATCGCCCGGGAATTGGAGCTGTGTCTGCCACAACGCAGAAACCCGCGTCATTGGCCAACTCTTGCATGGGACTCACTGTAGTACATCTATTTGACCAAACTGATGAACATCCCCATTCATTCTTTTGTTTAAAACCTGTACTGGCTATAAATTTGCTTAAAAAAGCAAGAATGCGCAACTTTCAGATCTTTGTTTTTGTTTTGGTGTTTTGACACTTGTAGCACTAGAATTTTATATACTATTTTCTGACTGGATTATTCTAAGTCCAAACTAATATTTTTATAGAAAGGAAATCAAAAGACTGAAAGGAAAGAGATTTTTCTGTGCTGCCGACAGCCTCTGAATACATTTGGTGCATATTGACTCTGTGTTTTCCCACTTTGACCACTGGACTGTACAGATTGTGAAGCCAGAAACCATGTATATAGTCATCTCGCTATCATAGACCCCAGTGGTGTTGTCTTTGAAATGTTGTTTGTTTAATGCATAAGGCAAAATGTTGTATTATATTACTATTGTTATTAGATTGACTTGGCAACAGAGTCTGCAATCTGCTTGTATTTGAGAGTGCATACTACTGTTTACCCTCAGTAAACAATGTATATTCTGACAGACCGTAAAAGGAAATGCTGATGTTGACTTGCCAAGTGGGGACGATGAAAACGAGAGCATTATACATAGACTGTCTGCCATGTTTATCAACTGAAACAGAGATCAATTTTCTGTTTTGTGTGAACGGCTGTCGGCTTCTTTTGGTGAATTAATTGGATTGTGGGATGCTGGATTTACAATCCTCAGCTCTGAACATATTTCAGGAAATATAACACACAGCATTGTTCAAGGCTATACTTCATTTCTATACTAGTGAATTTTTACAAACTGAATAGATAACATAAGAGTAAATTACAACTGAATGGATAACATAAGAGTAAATTAAAAGGGCTAGAGACAATACTGTTTCACATGAAAACTTCGGTCTGAATATCTGTAAATTAACTGTCAATTTAGTATTTCTTTTGCATATGACCAACAATAATTGCATGCACCCATTACACAATTTTATCTTTTTTTTTTAAGAGTATGCATGTTGGTAATATTTATGCAAAAAAAAAAAAAAAAAAAAAAAATTAAATAATTTACATATTAGTACAATTTGTTAAAAAACAGACTAACTCCTTTAAGGGAAAAAATTCCATCCCCTGAGTCTTGTAAAACGACTTTCACTGTAAAATTAAATAGAAAGTTTATATATAGTGAAGTTAATAAATATATATTAATACTTGAGATGGAGATTTAACAAACATAACTTCACTTACTTCAAGAAGTAATTCAGGAACCTGAACATGTTTCGAGCCTGCGTCATGACTCATCCTCAGCTATACTATGGAGTATCGTCAGAGCTGTTGGTCTATGAAGTATAGCTGAGGATGAGTCTCGATGCAGGCTCGAAACATGTTCAGCTTAGTTCTTGAATTAAGTGAAGTTATGTATGTTAAATCTCCATATCAATTATTAATATATACTTTCACTGTAGCTAAACTAAAGGATTTTCTTCCAGATTGTATTGGTGATACAGAAAATGAAAAGGGGCAATTTGTCATTTTTTAAAAAAATGCTCCAAGATTATCTTTGGAAATGTATTGGTATAGCTATCCAACATGGCAATTCTGTGAGCATTATGAGGACATTTCAAAATTCTTATTCCCTAGAGGAGCTAACATGTAAAATACCTTGATAATCTGAATTAAGTTTGTGAACATTTTGTACATTATAATGTAGCCCATGTATTTTTAACAGAGCCTGTCTACTTTTCTGGTACCATGACATATTTTCATTTTAGTTTTAACAATGCTACGGGGTGATTTTCACCTTATAAAAAGTTATTAAGGTAAAAAATAAGTATTTTAAAATAAACACACAAAATTTAATATGGCCAAAACATACTCTAATCAGCCTCCTCTGTAAGATTTTGTTTTATTTTCAGCACCACATTTGGAGAAATTGTAGTATGCTTAAGTCTAATTTCTAAATAAATGTAAACTTTCAAGCTAAATTTAAACCAAAATCTTATATAGTCATTAGTATTGCCCCAAGCCCTTGGAACTACATATAATCTGGTGCTAAACAGAAAGAATGGAAAACTTACAACAAAGTTAAAGATGAACCTAAAGTCCACAGAAATGTAAACAAGTATACACAGTAGACTACACATGATAGAACAATAATAAAGCAATATGCATTTGCATGAGAAATAAATACAAAATTGTGTAGAGATGTGCATATAACAGACCATACAGAACTTAAGATTCATCTCTTAAACAGCTGACTTGATCTGTTACAAAGGCTTAAGTGTAATATGGCTATCAACAATAAATGGAAAGTCTTAAAAATCATATATGGAAGACAGATCAATGGTTTTTAATACTGTAATAGAATGGTGGAACAAAAGGAAAACAAATAAACAGGAAGTTTTGCACAGCTGTCGACGTTGCCCCAGGGAGTTTGAAACACTTTCACACGTCCTAGGCAAGAAATCTAAGACACCACACAATAAGACACGCATTAGCTCATTGAGAAAGAATGACTACAGGGGCCCAAGAGAAAGTTACAGGAATAATTTGTAATGCATAGGAGCACACGGCATATAGAATATAGATATCATCGCCTTCAAGCATGAATCTAAAACTGGCTACCAGGTGCCCAACAGGTAAATGATGAAAAAAATGCCTACTGTCCCCTATTATAAAGATAGGTATCATCTTGAAAATACTGAAGTATTTGGGCTTTTCAACAGTGGACACGGTAAAATTCCCAACATTTTTAGTAAAGATATGCAAAAAGGTGGGCATCCCGAGTGCAAAAATAAAGTAAGTTGGATTATCGGCTCTAAAATAATTGATATCGATCTTAAGTCACCATCTATATGATGTTCAAAATGCTTGTGTATTTTATTTCTTTTGTTTTAATATTCAAGATTTTATTAAATCCATATTTTTTGGTATGGAGTCATGATTTGAAATTCTTGTTATATCGTCATATGATATCTGTTCTTTGCATATTGTGTATAATTATTGTGTTCCTTTCGAAATTTAGGCTTTGTCATTTGGCAGCCATGAAATCAAGGAAGTACTAGAAATAAAATAAAATAATTATACTGAAATATAGATCTATCCTGTCCTTCCTGAAGGCAATGGACTTGAATGAATTCTCCAGTAAGAGGGGCACAATGGGCCCAATTATGTGGCCTACGTGCACGGGACCGAAAGGGCCCAACCCATTCATATTCATTCATTCATTCATACTGAAATATGACCCATAAACTGTATACTTATTGCTTCACTAATACCTAGATAATTATAATAATAATTGTTATTATTATTAAGTTGTTATTTTAGTATTATTACTTTATTTTATTAGATTAATCATCATATGTCCAAGGAGGAACCCGGCTACGACATTCCAAGGGAGTGGATTGACAGACATGGTAGAAGCATCATGTTTATGGTGATGCAATCGGATGGCAACATGGAAACCTGCTCATCTCATCGGATAGCCCTGGCAGTCGAGGTTGAGACACGTTACACCTGAGGGAGGCCGAAACGTCGTCCCGTTTGGAAGTGTGAGTAATTACTATTTCATTATTATATATTTTATTAGGCCTAGTATTATTGTTTTTACAAGTCATATGTTTTCCAAAAAAATACTTGGCAAAACAACTGTTCAATTATCCTGAAACCTCCAATGACTTTGAAAAAAAAAATTGCAGTACTATGAAAAACAAGGAGAAAAAGGTACGATCATTATATTCTGCTAATGTAGAATATTCCTAGATAAAAGCAGAAAAGATCTTGTGGAGCATGTAAATTTTTATACAAAAAACATATAACTGGAATGTGTTGTACAATGAAAAAATCCTTTGTAAGTTTAAGAATTCACCTTTGACTACCCTTGAATGTACTATATTAACACAATCTGGTTGTGGGAATTCATCTTGAATCCATTTGGTTCCCAGAAGAAAGAAAGAGAAAAAGTCTGGTACTTTCTTACAATACCTCCACAAAGAAAGACATTCATTTACAATGCTCTGAAGTATGGAGTTTAACATATTACGGAAACACGAACTACGTCTTTACCAATGAAACATATAAGTGACGATCACAACAATAATACATCAACACGATAGCATGAGTGCAGGTATTGTTACAATGACAAAGATACGAAATGCAATAGATACAAATCCCCCCCTTTTTTTTTTTATTATAACTGACTTGCAACCTTCTGTTTTAACCACCTAGTTACTTTTCTTATAGATTGCAGCTAGGTTACCATACGTCCTCTTTTACACAGACATGTCCACTTTTAGCGTTAAAGAAAAGTGTCCATGTGGATTTTAAAAAAATGAGGAAATGTCCTCTTTTTTTGGAATCAATGTAATATTGATTTGCATGATTGGTTGCAGCACCATTGTCGCAATGTTTTGATTCTACTGCATAGCAGGACGTAAAAAAATATACACCCTTTGACTATTTTTATGATTTAAGAGTCGTTATGTTGGCTGTATTACAGTTTGCTCCTCTGATTGGATCTAGACTAATATTAAATTGTATTGGAAGTTAACACAGTGAAGTTATATAACATAATAATTATATAAGGTTGAATTTTACACAAAAACTTCACTTTTGGTATAGTTTACCTACTGTTGTCAACAGCTATACTTCAACTGCCATGACACCCACGAAGACACCGAACTAGTACAGATAAGCTATACCAAAAGTGAAGTTTTTGTGTAAAATTCAACTCTTATGTAATTATTAGGATCTAGACTATTTGATGTTTAGTTGGGCACATGTCATGTGCATTGACAACTGTGTGTTTCGGCATTATACGTATTTATAACAGCATTTCATTCTTATTAAAATTTCAATAAATAATATGATGCCGAAAAGATAGTCTATGTTCAATAACCAACTTGCAGAAACTATACAGCATTTGCAAAAGGACGAAATGACTTCAAGGTAGAGTTTTCTATATGTCCTGCCTGAACAGAGACTTTGATTGTTAAGAACATGTTCACACACAATTCCTAGTATATTAATTAGTAATAAGGCCTATTAAATTATTAAAACCTAATATAGATCAGCCTAACCTAACCCCACACAATAATCTCATCAGGTAATTCATTTACTCTTCTCCAATCTTTCACGTGTATTAGATCTGGAAACGCATGAGAAAAGTTCAAAACATAGAAAACATGTTCCAAGTGCTGCCAAAGTTTCAAAAATAAGTGAACACGTCTTATGTTAGGATTTCGGTTACATTACTTCCGTTGACAAACATTTCCTCTTTTTTCAAATTGTTCATATGGTAACCATAATTACAACACACTTCAGTGAAGAATGAATTAATAGCTTCACAAAATATTCTTGAAATTTTGTGATTAATGCCCGGTTTCTATAAACTCGTGAAATACCTACGGGTAAATTATCCATGGGCAAATTAGTTCCTAACCACCCACAAAGATATAATGAGGAAGGCCTTGAAGTTGTACAGTTAATTTAATTCAGAAGGCTTTGATTTTCATTGTTTAAATTACACTGGGCAACAAAAAAGAAACTTTTTTTTGTCTCAGAAAGAAAAATATGTGATTCTGATAGCATTTCTTCTCCTGAATTCAAATATGATATCGGTTTTTCTCCATCACGCAAGGTTTTCGAGAGACAGGCATTTATAATTTCAAACACTTGAATATTTTCTACATTCTTAAATACACGATATCCGAACATTCGGACTCACCTAGAAAGTAAGAAATGACGATTTTCTGCTATATTTCACCTGTGGAGCATCCCTCTTGATGGTCCAACAATAATCGGCCAGCATATTAGGATTCCATTTGCCTTGATATCTCTTTTCTATAGCTGAAATCTCCTGATGAAAGCGTTCCCCATGCTCATCGCTCACTGCGCCGAGATTTTCCGGGAAGAAATCTAGGTGCAAGTGCAGGAAGTGAATTTTTAAGGACATATTACAGCCCAAATTTTTATAAGATGTTATAAGATCATTGACAATATCACGGTAATTTTCCGCCTTTCGATTTCCCAAAAAACTGTGAGTTACTTCTTTGAATGCTTGCCAAGCTGCTTTCTCCAGTGGATTCAATAGTTCCTCAAACTTCTCATCATGCATTAGTGATCGTATTTGTGGACCCACAAATATCCCTTCTTTAATTTTTGCTTCACTAATTTTAGGAAACTTCTGTTTTAAGTACATGAAACCAGGAGTATTGCCCATGGCTTTCACGAAATTCTTCATCAATCCTAGTTTGATATGTAAGGGAGACAGGTACACATTTTTAGGATTACACAATGCGTCATGTTTCACATTTTTCTGTCCAGGAATGAATGATTCGCGTTTAGGCCATTCTTTTCTGATGTAATGGTTTTTTTCTGTCCCTACTATCCCAAAGACACAAAAAGCAACAGTACTTTGTGTAACCAACCTGCAGACCAAAAATAAGTGCAATTACCTTCAAATCACCACAAATATTCCATTCATACACTGCATATTGAAGCTTTCAATATAAATTGAAAGTTTTCATATGTTTCTTTCATACTAGCAGTGTGAGCCACAGGTATTGATGGGAATTTATTTCCATTATGCAGAAGCACTGCTTTTAAACTTGCTTTGGAGGAATCAATGATCAAGCGCCATTCTGTTGAGTTATGTTCAATACCAAATGTCTCCATAAGAGAAGAAATGTCATTACAAAACACTAAGCCATTTTCTTCAGAAAAATAGCCTTTAAATTGAGAATGACGACTACGATAAGTACATATCTTTGTATTCTTTTGAAGAAGATTCCATCCTTTTAGCCGGGAACCAAGCATTTCAGACTGGTTTTTGGATAATTTTAAATCTCATATGAGATCGTTAAGATCTTCTTGAGTCAATAAATGAGGCTCAGATGAAAAGCTTTGTTCAAAAGTTGTATCACCAAAATCTGTTTCTTCTTCTTCCTTACTTCCATCGGAATCTGAGCTCTCTTCATCTAATGTCACATGTTCTGGAGGCTTTGGTATGGGCAATTCTTCGCTGTGTGGAACTGGTCTCATTGCAGATTGCAAGTCAGGGTACACCACTGTATGTTTTAATTTTGACGTAATCCCTTTAATGTTTGTTAAGCAGAAATAACAGTCAGAGGAGTGATCTTTGGGTTCCCTCCAAATCATAGGGATAGCAAATGGCATGTGGCGTGTGCCATTCTTCCATGCAGTGAGAAGCTTACTACACGATAAACAACAGATGTGTGTGGGGCCCAGGTCCTTGTTTGGTCTCCCACTTTACACCCAAAATAAAGTTCATAACACTTTTTTACTAATGGAGTAAGGTTTCGCCTTTGGGACTTGAGCGTCACTTCACCACATATATAACAAAAGTTGTTAGGATGATTTAAACAAGCTCTAGGCATTTTGTAACTAACAACAAATTAAAAGAAATAAATTTGTAAATATGTAATATACAATATACAATAATCCAGACACAATGCACTCACAATTACGTGTTTACTGGTTCACTGCTCTCTCACAACTGACATCGTTGTAATGAATGCATGCATGATCATGTTTGTGCCTGTCTGTACAGACTGAACTTGCACAACAGTAGCAACGGTACCATTTGAGTTAGCTCATTTGGTTCCATCACATTTACAATGCTCTAGGAGTTTTTATTTTACAATGGACAAATGGCTGCTTATTAAAAAAATATATTTAAATCCTTTAATTGAAATTGAAATAAAAAAAAAACTGTGGGTGATGGAGAAATTCCGAATACATATTTGAAAACATGATAAAAAACTGCATGAAGTACAACTATTGATACTCGTGAGACAAAAATCATGTTGACCAGTGTTATTATTGATCCTATGAGAGGTTAAATTTTATCCAGTCATCCATGAAAGGATAAATTAACCCGACGATTTACCCTTGGAAAGATCTAGCCCGAGTTTGTAGGAACATTTTTTTCTGTCATTTTCATATTTACCCAGAGGACATATATCTAGAAACTCACCACAAATGTATGTGACTGTTACCTTTAAATTATTTGAGTTTGTAACAGGTATTCTTGTGTAAATTCTGTCCATTGGATAATTTACCCATAGATATTTCGCGAGTTTATAGAAACCGGGCATCAATTATCTTAATGTACACACAATTCTTTTTCACAGTAATGTTCATTGCATTAAATGCTCCTTTCCATTCTGTCTTCCATATACAACTTGCTCCACAATTCAGGGTTTGTAATGGAAAGCAAGAATATTGTGGATTGGAATGTTAGCTAATACGAGGATCTACGAAGATAACTACTTGCATGAAATCACCTCCTGATCCAACATGAGCTTTGGACGGAAACTATTGGAAAAGGAGGTAAGTTTTATGATTACAATACACCCACTTAAGAAGAATGCTAGCAACATATGACACATCTGATTTACATATTATTGGATTTCCAAGCTCATAATATGCAGACTGAATATGATTTCCTATTATAGGTTAAAGACATTTATAAATAAGCTATCAATAACAAATAGGGCTGGATTCTTATGACATATGATAGGCTTCTGTGGTCGGACAACTAATGCTTGCTTGTTGGACCACGTTAATTAATGCATCTATTACACAAGGATAAGCAAATTCCTAAATTTTCAAGGTAAAATTAAGGTGCTTCTATTATATGGTGGCAACCGTTACATACATAAATACAGTGCTTTGTTACTAATATATAGGCCTATACTGGTCAAAGAATATTCAAACCTGGACATTATCAAATAGCATTGCTATTATACACTTTTAAGAACAACATTTTCAAATCTTGCAATGAGTTTACTATGACTGCAATTTGGACTTGTGACACAACCAACCTGATGGAAACAGTTGCGAGAGCACAGCACATGAACTCAAAACTTGGCACTTACGCTCTAGCAAACCTAAGGAAAAATATATTGACAGTCAACATGAATGTGCTAATGGATAAAAATTTAGATACAGTGAAAACCTCGGCTATTCAAGTTTAAAGGGAAATGAGAAAATGCACAAATGAAATTTTTAAAAATTCAAATTGAAGTGAAATTTCTTTAAATACTGTTTCATCCCAGACAATACAGCGAATAATAACAAAGCAGTTGAGTGTAAACAACACAACTGCTCAACAATCACCTATTAGGATCAAAAACTTACTGCCTACTGAGTACTGCCGGCTATGGTGAAGAGGTAGCATGCTGATCTTTAGATCAGAGGGTCACGGGTCCAAACCCAGCTGCAGTCAATGCATTTTTTCAGGATGTAAAATCCTGGGGCGGCCCATGTCATAGATTTACAGCATGCTAAAGAACTCTAAGCCTAAATAAAAGGCTCTGGACAAAATTCATTCGTCCATTCATGTCCAAGTGATACCTTAGTACCTTGGTTTTCTATGGGAGTTGTGAGGCAGTGGGCTTACTATCTGTCCCTCTGCTCTCTCTTGGAAAATAAGTATAACCAAATTAGTCTAGGTACCAAAACTTCCACTTGGAGATACTATCCCCCAACCAAGGAGATTACAAGGATGTATGAAATACTGAGCGGTATTGTAACCAGCAAGAAAATATTGCAGTGAAATCTTCATGAATATAAGATCCACCAGGAAAATAGCCCATTGTCCATTCAGCTTACAATCAAACCAAAAGTAAGAACAGTTTTAGACAGATAAGAGTAATGTGCCGGAGTAAGGCAGATGTTAACATGTAAACGAACAGAAGAAACATGTGATATTTATCTTTATGAGGTGAAATCATTTGTCTGAAGACAGATGAATATCAAAATAAAATAGTTAAATCTCTCCTGCCTGGAATGAAATCAACTGGCAATACCAGAACAATGGCACTTTACATAATCTGCATTGAACCTAAAAATTTATGAGGTAAGAAATATTGCAAAATCATGTTAATATTTGAGCGTACATTCAAATAAAATATTTAAATTTCCACTGTGAAAATTTTCGTATAAAAAGTATCGCTAACATATCACTGGCCAAGAGAGATGACGTGTTCTGTTAATAACATGCCAAGTAAGCTGATGGCTTTGCCCATTCATTAGCTATTTTTTTTCCTTAAAATTGGTTAGGTTAATTGCACACCCATTGAATTTTGAAAACTACTGCTACAGTTCTTTAAATAGAAAGATATTTGAAATACGAGTATGTTTTCAAGATTGGTGTTGTTTCATAATGACACTTTAACAATTTTAAGTTGTTTTTAAATCTGACAAGTTTGTAAGTTTTAACTTTTTGTCTTTATCTGGAAAACCATGTCTTTAAATGGTGAAGCAGCTATAATGAAATGATTATAATATGAGTTGAACTTTGATGTTTATGCTTATCACCAAATTTTTTGGTAGTGCATGTTGAAAAGGACCATAGTCTCCATCCTTGGCTAATTGTTGACAGGTAGCCAAGGATGGGATAATAGTCCTTGAAAAATGTACTATAAAATAAAATCGGTAAATGAAGCATTTGGTCAAAATTAAATGTATTGGAAGTTAACTGAGGTTATGTAACATAATAATTATATAGGAAGTTGAAATTACGAGTAACACTAAACTTCACTTTTACTTTAGTTTACCTGTACCATTTTCAACAGCTATACTTCGACATGAAATAGTAGCAATTGCACCAAAACTTCTTCTTCTTCATTGGGTGCTACAGCTCGGGCCTTGGCCTCCTCCACTAGCCGTCTCCAAACATACCTATTATCTGCCATAGATTTCCATCCTCGGATCCTCATAGCCACTAAGTCTTCTTCCACACCATCCATCCATCTAGTTCTAGGTCGTCCCTTTCTTCTTCTCGAATACAGTCTTCCCTTCCACATTTTCTTTGGGATGCATTATCGTCCATTCTTATAAGATGGCCTAGCCATCTTAGTCTTTGGGACTTTATGAATCCAACTATAACTGCACCAAAACTAGTACAGGTAAACGCAACTAAAAGTGAAATTTAGTGTTAATATCAACTCCCTAAAAACTAAACTCCATGGCGCTACATCCCTCAAGGGACAAGGCCTACCACTCGACTGCTGCATCATCTACCATAGGCAGATGGCAGGATTGGGGGGGGGGGATGTGGTCAGCATGCCGACACCCATGGCCGGTAATGGTGGTTTCCATGACCGGAGCTGCTACTTATCTATTAAGTAGCTCCTCAATTTGAATCACGAGGCTCAGTGCACCCCGTTCCAGACCTCCCTACGGATCAAACCCGTGCCAACGGATCTGTAGTCAGCGATGCTACCCACAAGACCATGCTGGTGGTCATGAACTTCCTATATTGTTCAACTCATATTATAATTATCATATATTGCATATTTGCCTCTGTCACCTATCAGGTATAATAGGACCACAACAATATTTTCAGTAATAGGTCTATCAATATAAAATAAAATTTATAGTTACTTCAGCTGAACTGGTGACAATATGAAAGGAATGTTTAAGATGACTGTATGTCTGAAATCAAATTGCTAACAAATTTTTTTATCAGCTGAAGCAAAAGTTCAACATAGAAAAATGATTCAAACTTCATTATATGCAGAGGAATAAGTTAGCTGATAGCTGAAGGAAATTCCGGTTTTGAAAAACTCTTTCTTGAGATCAATAACAGATCTCGCAGAAATCAGTTCTGACTCTCAGTCTGAAGTTATTCAATTTGTTCTTGAGATAGCTGCATTATGATCATACATGTATAAAAATGTTCCTGCTTGGTAACCTTTTTATATATAACTAGGCCATTCTTTAATATTATACGGTAAATATATAACAGAATATTGCTTATGAATCTACTTATTTATAATACTACTATTCAAGCAATTTATTCTGATAAAGATCAAAATATGTCAGCCTTAATTTCATAACTGATTCCCTAATTAAATAAAATAAATTAATATATTCTATTTCCTGATTTTTTATTATAATGGAATTAAAAAGTTTAGAGATATCAAGCAAAAATCTACTCAAGGTTGCCTATATTTCTGTATCTATGCAATGGTAGTACCTACAGACAAAAAAGTTACATTTATCACAACCTTTTCGTTAAGTAGTAATTAATATTGCTAACTAAACTGCATACATACTATTTAATGCAATGTATTCTACTGAGAAAAGAAAGAGCGAAGTAGCTAGACTATACTCATAGGGAGAGAAGATAGGACTTGCTTGTTGGGAGGAACTATGGTTTTTCTAAGGATGCACTTATATTTCAGTTCTTTCTGATATGTTTATCAGTTTTAGCTTCTTACTCCTTTGTACCGAGCATTTTCATAGCATTCTTCTTCGCACTCCCTTTGTCTTTTAAAATAATCACTCAATGAATCCCTCTGCCCAAAACAGATTTCTTCATAGCATTCTTCTTATTAATGCCTCCGTCCTTTCCAATAATTTCTCATTTAAACTATGGATCCCTTTGTCCATCAATGAGTAATCTACTGATCTGGATGCACAATGAGATCCTTATACCTGCCTCAGAGTACAGAAATGCTGACATCTGACTTGTACAGCAAAGAGAAAATAATTTATGGGAACTGCAAACTATGCTACAATCTTCTTGTACCGAAACTCAAAAGATGCTTTTAAATAACACTATCTACTAGGGGGGCTATTTCCTTACTTTGAGGGAAGCTGGAGAAAGCATCAAAAATATACCAAGCAATGACTATTTTTTTGGGGTTAGTTTTGGTAGTTGTTTTCTTAGTCCGTGTTCTCATCTCCTCACACATGGTAAGTACATAGCTTTTAGCAAGATGTCATCAGTTTCTTGTCTAATTACAAAAAAAGTGCCATATGCAAAGAAAGGATTGTGACTAGTTCACTTGATTGTACGTACTGTATGCCCCGTTCACAAAACCTTTCTTTCAGTCTATCTTTGGGTGACCGTTGTGGTTTTGGTGGTTTAGTACTGAATTTCTCTGATGGTGTTGTTCCTGCTGTTGACGTAGTGACTGGGCTTGCTGTCGAAGCTGCGCTCGTTTTAGTTTTGTCATCAGCTGACTCGACTGGTACAACCAATTTGCCTACAAATAAGACATTGTACACGAAGATGAAATAAATATCTATCTATATCTATGAGGGTCACCCAGAAAGTAATGCACAACATTTTTTTCTTCAACAATTATTTATTGAACACAATGAAACTTACACACAAGAAAGAATGATGTTTCATCTACACTCCCTATTTTTCCGTCCCGTTCTATGGCCTTCCTCCAGCGATACACAAGGGCATGTATCTCCTGTTGGTTCCACTCCTTATTCTGGTCACGAAGCCATTTCTGCACATTTCTGTCACAATTCTGGACAAGAATGCTTCCCCTCAGCTTCAAAATGTTTCAGCAACCCAGAAGAAACGTTTTTTCTGTGAGATATGTGGTCCACCGTAAGAAAGCACGGAACCCATCGTGCATACACTTTTCAGTAATCAAGAGCACAAATGACTGCATCCACACTTCCTTTGCTGATTGACAGCTTCAGCTGAGGGGGAAGCGTTCTTGTCCAGGATTGTGCAGAAATAGCTTCGTGACCAGAACAAGGAGTGGTACCGACAGGGCATACATGCCCTTGTGTCTCGCTGGAGGAAGACCATAGAATGGGACGGAGATCACGTGGAAAAATAGGGAGTGTAGAAGAATCATAATTCTTTCTTGTGTGTAAGTTTCATTGTGTTCAACAAATAATTGTTGAAGAAAAGAAATATGGTGCATTACTTTCTGGGTGACCTTCATATACAGTCTCATATTTTGTTAACAGAATGGAAATAAAAATGCCATTCTATATGAATGTGATTACTCAATACTAATGTTGAACACTTACCACCATTATCATGCAGTTAAGAAGGATTGGCACCGAGAAGACAAGAGATATAAACATTCCTTTACTGTCAAAGTACTGCTGCCTCGAAAAGAAACTGTGGAAGAAATTACACAAGATTAAAAGCAATTCTCTCATTCATGTGAAGTGATTATTTCTTTTAAAATAACTTACTTTTAATCACAGCAATAACATTTTCCATATTTCCTTTATCTAGTTTCTTTTCTCAAAACTGCCACCTCAATTGAAATAACCTAAACCCTAATCTGTAAGGAGCTCAAACCTGGTCCTTGATAAACAGAGAAAGAAAAATGTTAGCCACATGCCAGAGAAAAATGGAGAGAAAGATTCTGGGTATAAAACTCCAAGATAGAATCCGTAACAAAGACCTAAGGAAGATGACAGGCATGAAAGACATAACAGCATCGACCAAGTACCTTAAAAGGAAGTGAGTAGGCCATGTCATGAGGATGGATCACATAAAACAACAGCTTGGGACCAAGAATCAACCATAGACAAGTTGAATGACAAAAGAAAACATGGGCAGAACACCTACACTCCACTCTGGGACCAAAATAATTCTGAAGAACATAAACCGTAAGCAATCATTACAAAAAATGAACCACAAAATCCTCAATATATAAAAGTTATTAATCCACAACAATTCCTATATGAGCTACAGAAGAATAAGCAATTAATGCCTTTAAATCAGTTTGTCGTAAACAAATTAAACTAACCAATACACCACCAATTAAACTGATAGAAATCCATAAATAATTCAACTTCATTCCTATACATAATAATATATTAAATAAACGCAACAAACCATATCCGCCTAATTTTAAAAACACCCCTGCTAAAATTATTGAACCAGAAATGTTGGTAAGGCTAAAGACCGATGTGAATGGAAAATACTGACAAAAGCAACAAGAGAGGAATAAGGATCTTTCCCGCAACGGCTAGGTGGGATCGCCAGAACAGCCACCTTGCCAGTCTAGAGGCCCTTGCCCTTCAGGGATAATACAGGCTAATTCTAAATTCTAAAGCCCTAACACTAAAATCTCATCTATATCTAAGTAGGAAACTGTAAGGGGTTTAATGTTTAAGTTTAAGTTTAAGTTTATTTTAAGTACAGGTTGCTTAAATTTGCAATACAGTTTCAATTGCTTATTGCCTATTGTTAATCAAATCAAATACAAATACAAATACAAAAATACACAAATAAACAAGAAACATTTACAAATTTCAAAATTAAAGTACAATACTTTTTAAGAAAAGAAAAAGAAAGAAAAGAACCAAATATTTATTTAGAAATACACCCGAATGAGCAAACTGTGCTTGGGTGTAGTTTCAGAACATCAGAGTGGAGAAAGAGGAGAAACAAAAAACAAAGTGAGAAAGAATGACACACTTATAAAAAAAAAGGTGAAAAATGTTAAACAGAGCTAGAAAAAGAAAAGACAATTTTATAAAAAGGAGACAAAAAATATTAAACACAAATACATACAATAAATAATAATAAAAATAAATTACTTAAAGCTAATAAAATTACAAAAAATGTTTTACATACTTATTAAATTTAAAATTGGGGTAAACTGCGAGATCGGGGTATCTACTGATCATAGAGTTATAGAAGCGGGGACCAAAATTAAAATGGAATGTTTTTTCAAAATGTTTAAAACAGCCTTTTAATGTCAAAATGTACTTTCAAATTTAGCTCATGAAGAAGTCTTCTTTACAGAGAGGCACATGCAAACATTACCCGCTTCAATTAACTGTATGTGGGTGAAAATGTGCTTGTATTATTACATAAAAAAATGACTGCAGGCATGCCAACATACGTGACAGCACGAGTGCAGTGGAGGGAGGAACCTATCTCGTAACTCACTGAATGTAAATCATTATTCACTAACATAATAATTATATAAGATTTGAATTTTTACACAAAAACTTCACTTTTGGTATAGTTTACCTGTACAGTCGGTCAAATAAAAAACGTCGGGACTCGTATGCAGTTAAAATTAAAGTTTTAACGCATTAGTTCACAAGTTTCCTATAAAAAACATAAAATACAGGTCATTTTCAGAACATATGAGGCCATGCGACAGGAGGGAAAAAATGAATGAGGGAAAAATGAACAACGCGGAAAGCGCAACACACGATATTCAACTTAATGTATTGTCATAATTCATTTTGCTTTGTGTCATTGCCACATACAAATGCTAAAGTGAGAGAAAGTGTAGTTAGGGCTGTAATTGACCTGCATTTTTCGGCCTCTGAAGCAGCGAGAAGGTTCCATATTTATGAAAGAGCAGCTCAGAAGTAGGAACGTCACTATAATGCGACCGGAAGTTTTCATAGGAAACGTGGATCTGCAGATGGCCGCGTATTTCGATGCTAGATTGGTTGCAGAAGTTGAGCGCAAGTTATTGATTTTACACTACAAGTACCGGTATTATAAAATAAAATCTTTAAAAAATGCTCGTTGAATAAACATATTCCTCGCGAATCTATTAATTATTAATATTATAAAAATTTGCAACCAAGAATATGGCGGATTTGAGGCATATAACCACAGCCTTCTATACATGTTTGTTTTGGAACAAAACTGACTAAATAATCAAGAAAATACAAGGATAGACAAGAGGCATGTGTGAACCTAACCTTAAGTCTTCCTGTACATGCGCATATGCTCGTTCATGATACTTTATAAAATAACGCCCGACGTTTTTTATTTGACCGACTGTACATCGCAACCATTGCCAACAGCTATACTTCAACAGTTGAAGTATAGCTGTTGACAATGGTTGCGAAGGCGCCGAAACTAGTACAGGTAAACTATACCAAAAGTGAAGTTTTTGTGTAAAAATTCAACTCTTATATAATTTTTATGTTATATAACTTCACTGTGTTAACTTCCAATACAATTTAATATTCATTATTCACTAGTTTGTTTTTGATAACCACTACTTATCTTTTCACATTTTGAAACTAATAAACCTTTAGAGGCATCTTGTTCAGTTGAAATATATAATAATAAATGGAAGTGTTTGTTTGTCTCTTTGTGCACCAATTCCAGCAAAATCTACTGAATGCAGAGGTCTGAAATTTTAAACGTAAACGGACTGAAGGGTGGGCAAATGCACCTTGAAGCCGGATTTTTTATTTCCGCTTTCGTTCTTGAGTTATAAGAAAAAAAAACTGTCAGAAAACATGATTTTTTTTGCTATCCAAGCATCAGTTTTCAGTAATACATTTCATTTGTCAAATCAATTGCAGGTGGCTTTGCAGTTTTTGTCATGATTTGGAAATAAAAGAATTGCTTGAATTTTATAAGCCCACTGGTCGATTCATTTGTTTATAATGGCAAGGCCCACAGACATCTGAAATTTTCAACATAGTCAGAAGAGGGATAATGAATGTAGGCTTAAATGGACAAATGATCAATTTGGATGGAACTCACTATGCAGAGGTTTTCTGGGCCAGAGAACTTGAATATGAGGTCGTTTTTCTCCAGCGGTGCCTTTTAATCCCGGAATGCACTCTGAAGCCAGAATTTTAGCTGTTTCTTTATAATTATTAATCGTTTAGTTTATCAATGATTCATATGTAAGTGTTAATGAATATGTTTTAACTATGTTACTCTTAATTTTTAATTTCTGAATTAATTACCACGGGTGAAGCTGCGGACACCTGCTGGTGTTTTAATAAAATTAACTGTGATAAGAAACTGTAAATTTGATATGATTCTAAAAATTTATGCATTTTTTGCTCACCTGAAAAAAAAAAAAAAAAAATTAGTACTTCCATCTAAGAAAAACGTAATTGTCTCCTTAAGATTCAATAAAAATGGGTTTTACTGTGCACTGTATTATAACAATTTGTAGATTCTGTTAACATTTCAAACCCAAATAAAACAAACTGGAAATAAATACGATGGAGCAAAACTCAAAATGGCATTGCATTATGACACTCAATTTGTCAAAATTTGAAGAAAGTGAGTTTTCAAAAGAGGTAATCGATAGTATATCAGCCTATTCTTAAGTAAAGATACAAACTTCAGTCGAGAGGACTAACAGAAATATTATACAATAGAACTGAATTTTAATTGTGTGAAACACACAACAGGAAGGGCTTCTCATTTCCATCAACTAAGGTCATTCGAGTGCATGGAGAATTATAGATACTCTACTCTTATAAAGAATGTCAAAACGAGGTTTTTGGACAGTAACAAAGAAGAATTTTATAGACTTCTATTTTTACCTATGGATTGTTATGACTAGGGCCCGGATTTTTATGTGCTAAAAAACTTAAAAATATTTATTTTTTATGTGCTAAAAATGTTAAAAATATGTGCTACAATTTAAAAAATATGTGCTAAAACTAAAACAAAAAAATCCTTAAAAATAAAGAAAAAACACAACAGAAAGTTCGTAACTTACTAGAACAAATTATATTGAAAGTCGCCAACATCAGATGTAAAATGTTGACTGGAGTTGCAGTGCACAATAAATGTCATCTCCAGATTATGGATCACAAGTCCTTACCTATTATCTAAGAAATGCCTTATATTGAGAAAAGGAACGTTCTACATTACATATTTGAAGAGGGGTATATCACTAACACACACACACGATCAAGTTCACTTATGTTTTGGCCTTCCAAAATTTGAGCGACTTTGCAGACCATTTTTCTCAAACATACCTTTAAATTTTGTTCTTAGGACTTCTATTTTCGAACCTGAGATAGTGTTAAGTTGCCTTTCAACATACTGTATTTCTTTAACTGAATTACGCAATGTTGAGATTGGGTTCTGTTCTTCCCCGATAAGCAAGTGCAAGTGAATCACTCTCACCTCATTCCAAGTGAAGCATTTGTGTTGAATTCTTCGAGATACAAATTTTTGTTGTAAAATGTTAAAAGAGAATGTGGAAAAGTGCTAAAATATTTATTTATAAAGAATATATAGAAAATATGTATTCACATAACTTTTTTGTAAAACATGTGTTTTTATGTAAAATAAAATTTGGAATTTGGGGTTGTCGAACCTTGGTATGAGCATCAGGGGAAAAAAAATTACATAAAAAACCCCGAAAAAGTACTAAAATATGCATTTATAGAGAATATATAAAAAATATTTATTCACATAACTTTTTTTGTAAAATATGTGTTTTTATGTGAAATAAAATTTGGAATTTGCGTTCGTCGGACCTCGATTTGGATACAAAACTTTGTTTTCGGAATGTACGCATCAGGAAAAAAAACATGTTTTTACATACAAATCCGGGCCCTAGTTATGACTAAACTTCGGACTTTTAGGTCACTAAAATGCTGTTTTAGGTACCTAAAATAGGCTCTAAAAATTGTAAAATAGGTTCTAAAAATTGTAAAATAGTCTCTTATAAAATCGTTAAGTTGCCAATTTTCTGAAATATCTCAATTGCAATGCAGAATATTATATTTATTGAAGTCACCATTAATCAATAATCATGATAAATATAGGACTATGGTACACAGAATTATATAGACCTATTACTAGGGCCTGTATTACTACCATAACAGTGAAAACCTAATCCCTGCGCCCAGAAGCTACGCACGTTAGCATATTCAACCCCTTGTATCCCTCAATGATTCAGAGAACTATGTGTTTTTTTTTTTCTGGATGTGGGAGTCGGGAGAAAAACACTACATTTCCTTGGGAATTCCAAGGAATTTTTCTACTGAAGACGAAACATTCCTTACTATTTAACCATGTCACAAATGTGTCATGTACTACACATTCCGAGCTAAAAATTTAGTACGAACTGAAAAATAAATGCTAGAATTTATAACAAAAAATGACTTGTTTTGAACTTTAGAAGGAAAACAAGCAAAAAGGCAATATTAGGCTCTAACGTAAAAATAGGCTGTTTTAGGTCCTATAAAAGTATCAGTTTTAGGCATAATCACTTATGAAACATGCATATACAAGTTTTCGTCCATATATCACTTAAGGGTTAAAATAGGTTTTTACCTAAAATCCGAAGTGTAGTTATGACGACTCCCAATAATTTAAATTCTCCTAGGACATGTAGCTATATTACAATGAATTCATTTTATTAAAGAAACCCAAATTTTTCAAAGACTTTCCCCCCTGATTGTACCTAAAAAATTGGTGAGCCTCATTTGAAGAACTTATTTAAGAAAATAAAGTACTTTTAAGTCAGCAATGTATTGCATACATAAGAATATCACATTCTATAACAAACCCCCAGTAGCCATAAAATGTCTCCAAGGTAAAAAAATAATTAAATCTGCCCTAAAAATCTTTCTCAGAGGTCAAGCACTGTATAAGTTAGATGAATATTTGTAAATAATTATCTATATTTATATTTACAAAATACATACATATACAAAAATAACACACTAGGTTCTAAAACAAAATTTTGCAAAATAGTCACAATTGAATTTAACTACAATTAATTCCAAAATGCTTGGAAGATTTCTACAAAATACACTATTCTTTAGACTTTTCAATAAACTCGTTTATTTCATAAGGACAGCAATTTAGTAGAAATTTCTTTAATATTGTATTAAACTTCTGGCAAGTAGGTTTTTCCTTAATCTGTAATTTTTACCGTATACATACATCTAGTAATCTAGCTTAGTTTTACATATAAACCAGTAATATCTATTACCTTAAAGTGACTATATTGACACGTATTAGCAAATTTTAGACTTACGTAGCTAATAGTATGACAAATATTTCCCATATCTAGACCTAAGTTCTCTGTACGTAGGATTAAGTTTATTGGAGTGTACAAATTCATATAAGATTTAAGATTGAAAACTGCAGCGCCAGAAACTTATACCTTAAGTCTATTGGCAGCAAATAAATAGTATTATATTATTAATACATTGTAATAGGCCCGTATTTTAACACTAGGAGAATTATGGGTATCTGTCTATCTGGAAGGACCGGACTTGTCAATTCAGTGGGTTGTAAGTTTACTGAATTTTCTTCCAATAGTTATTTACGAAACATGTAGTAAGAGAGATATTTTATTTTGCGAGTTTTCAAAAATGAGCTCGTAGAGTGAGTGTAGCAATCCTACAAGCAAAATAAAATCATTTTACCAAGAGTATCATCACAGTATAAGTATTAATACAGTAAAGAAACTGTGTGTTAAAAGTCCTATGACAACATGTTGACTGGACGACACTAACACTCCATGCGGAGATTGAGTAAAGCTACATTCTCATCATATGAAATGGCTTGGGAAAATACATAAACACATCGCAAAATATGTTATGTTAAAAGAGAAAAATACAGAATATTTTTATTTAATGCAAATCTAATTTTAAATTTAAGAAATAATAAAACAGATAATGTATTATATTCTAGTTAAGAAGAGGTAAACAATACCTAAATAGGCTACTGTTAAGGACTGTACCTAGGCCTAGTATTTTTCCTTTAAAATCATTGCTCTTTAATATAATTTATAATTCAAATTATGATAATAAATAGCCTACATATTAATAACGTAAATTATATTATAGGTCTGTCACGTTGTTCATCCTGCACGTCATTGTTGACAGTGTATTTTGATTCTTTGCCTTATATGGCAATATACGACTTCAATTTATTGTAGGTCTATGTAGCGTCAATTACTGCAGGATGGACTCCATTAAACAAAACAAAAAATTCAGGAGCATTTGGAATTGAAGACACCGTCGGTACAGCAGTTTTAATTAACGAGTTTTTATAGGAATTCATAAACTGTCTGTTTTCGGCGTGTGTCAAGCATAGACGGTAATTTTCACTCAAATATTTTACATATTTTGTTACTAGGTTTTTTTGTCGACCATTAATGACCTATTTTATACACCAGAAATCATTACAACAGAATAACATTTAAAAAATATTACATTAAAGTAACTTGAAACATAACCACACCAGAATCACGAGTAAGCCAGTAGACCTACAATAAATATTACTTATTTTCGTTCTTACCTTTCTGGATGTTTCAAGAAAGTGAAGAAATGCAATTCAGGATTTTGTCTTTTATTATTACTGAAATTTACAGCAGAATAATAAGGTCCTTTCGAATATAGCGTGTTCTAATAAATACAACACTCCTATTTATTTACATACTTCCCGGAGTAGTTTCTGTAGTCTTACTATATGGCCGCTACGATCGCTAGTAAATGCGCGCGCATGCTCGGCTGGCAGAAAAACGGGCTGAGTTTCTGTACTGTATTAATACTAATACTGTGGTATCATTCACTATTCTTTAGACAGCCGTTAATATTTGAAAAATAATAAATATTACTCTTAACTGAACCAATTACATACTGTGAAGCCATATGGGAGCATGAAGCTGCATGTGCAGACAGTGATATTTTATTTTCTGCTGCAGCTGTTGTGTTCAGACGCCAAGGGAGTTGGCAACCACCAAGAATCATGATTTTTGCCTAATGAATTTAAAAATTTTCAATTTTCTTCAAACTGAGTCTGTCTAATAATCATGTGCAGTGGACTCTTAGTAATTTGAACCCCAAGGGGAATCAGAAAAAAATCGAATTATCCAAATTTCGAATTAACCAAAACTGTGACTTTTTAAACGTCAAAATGTCAAAAATAAACTCATTGTAATAAATAATAATTATTGTATAGTGAATCTTACCTATGACTGCCATCCTGTTGTTAGGATGTTAAATGAAACCATTTTTTCCACACTAAAACCGTAACCCTAAATTTAATAAAGGAACTGGTGTATGCTCTACGCTTTGACATTTTCAAACACAGTCACACTTGGAGGACAGAATGAACACTAAAATTTTCACAGAAGTGTTGAATCCCTCCAAGACTGTAGTGGACGGGGTGAACTTCGCATTCCATTGAACATCTATTCAGCAGGAGGAAGATAACGGTGGTTAAAAATAACTTTAGTTCGGTACCTGCTAGCTGCTACCGACTAGGGTTCTCCAGCGAAATAGAGAATTCTTGTGGAATTCCTGAAAGCAATGAACTCTTGGAATCCTTACAACATTAACTTGAGACAAATGTTGGCTTCAATTTATCCAAATTAAGCTTCAAAAATTTGAATTAATTGCAATTTTTTAACATATATTTATATAGGAATTTCAAGGGGAATGAGTATTTATTCGAATTATCCAACGTTGAATTAACCAAATTTGACTGTATGCATATTCTTGATTAAAAGAGTATTTTCTATGTGAATGAAATCAAAGATGGTTTCAATGGATTTTTTTAGCTCTAAGGCGATAATGTGCTTCTTTAAAGATAGATATATGCATATGCATTCATGAACCACAGATTATTGTCTCTGTTGGACATTACATGAAAATATTATAGGAGAACAATTCCTCTGACACTGGGATTTGAACCCACGACCTTTGGCTATCCGTGCCACTGCTCTACAAACTGAGCTAAGCCAGAGTTCACTTCAGCTTGGATATAATTGAAAAACCAAGTTACTGTAGCTGATGAAACGCAAAATGGACAATATTGCAGCTTTTCAATCTAAAAACCAGGATCAGACAGATTATCTGCGTTGGTGAACACAGTCCTTAGCAATTGATCAATTATCTGAGTTATTTAGGATTTCTGAGTCATTCCCTTTATCAGCAGAAAGAGTATCTATGTCTTTATATAAAGTGTGCAGACCTCCTGGTGTTAAATACATGGCCTTGTAAAACAACGTTGTAATGTTGCCTCTCAATGAGGGAAAACCACGAACAATTAATCACAATTTGCTATGGACTATAAATGTCACAAATACGGTTGTTAATCATTCACAGAACAGATCCTACGTAATTTATATTTGGGTGTGCTTTCTGAGCTTCCTGTACTTTTGTTGAAGTACAGAAACACCAAAAGAAGTAAATATTATATTATGAGGACTTCATCATTAAAGTGCTCTCAAATCTGAAAAATACTTCTTACTGATAACGTTTATGGCCGAACACACAAAATGGACTACTTAAATGTAAGGAATACTCACTTCCAATTCGTAGCTGCAATTTCATTTATGCTCTCCGAAAAGTACACGAGCAGCACTGAAGAATAAGAAAAACAATTACACTATGGGAATAAAAAGTTTAAACTAATACATGCATTGCAATTACTGTCACAATTCCGGGTTGCACGGGCAAAGAGAGTTAAGTCCACCATCCTAAAAATTTCAGATATGTCCATAGAGTTATAGATACAAATTTTCTCTACATTTGTGTTAAGTCCGGTACGTCATATTCAAAATTGTACGGTAGTTATGGATGTGTGCCACAAAGGTTTATCCATCTCTAAAGCTATGTTGGGCTGGTATAGTGTGTTAAGTCACTCTAATTCTCAGTAACAAAAAAGTGGACTTAACTCTCTTTGCCCGCGCACCCCGGAATTATGTATATTATGTTATATTTTACTGCATGGGTGAAAGTGGAATGAGTAACATTATGAATGTTACACATGCTATTCTTAAGCTCCAGAGTCATTATAAAATACTGTATTCATAAAAATAAGATATCAAAGTTTTTAATAAGCTAGCATGAAATTAAAGGCTCATCAAATAGAATCACATCACAAAAAATATTCCACATAACAGTTGTACAGATGTAATATAATTTTTAAGCTTGTCTTTCCCAACGCCACCTATTAACAAGACTCTATTCAATTGTGAAATTAAATGAAGGTGGCCTTGCTCGGTTGCTATCTTGATTCATTTGTTTATGACTCTCAGAGATCTTATATTTTTTACATAGGTGGACAGAAGGGGATTGTGAATGCATGCTTAAAAGGGATGATTTGGATGACTCACTA
Source organism: Ectobius pallidus (assembly GCA_964059195.1). Taxonomy (NCBI): domain Eukaryota; kingdom Metazoa; phylum Arthropoda; class Insecta; order Blattodea; family Ectobiidae; genus Ectobius; species Ectobius pallidus. The sequence continues at coordinate 160,641,346 of CAXKWD010000005.1, read as the reverse complement.
CGTGACGGTTTTTTGGGCCAGGGAACGCGAATCCGAAGTCATTTTTTTCCCTTTAATCGTGAAATGCACCTCAAAGCTTTAGCTTTTTAACTATAAATCGTTTAATTGTTTATGCATGATTTGGGTACTGGTCATGAATCTATGCTATGTTTTAGGTTTAATCGTTTCATTTTGAATCTGTATGCCCATATGGCAGCACAAGATTTATTTTGTTCATTTAATTATTTATATTTATTATGTAAAACAAAAAAAATTAAGAATTAAGACATCAGTGTTAATAAATATGCTTTAATTATTTTTACCGGTACGTTAAATAAATGATTTAAATAAAAGCATAGAACAGTTGAGTAAATAATTGCGAGCAAAGTCACGGGCATCTGCTAGTGTATTTATATTTCTAGTAAATACTCAAAGTTAACATAAATCTGTGGAACATGTAGGTAACTTAGTTGTCTGTGCCAGGATATACTTCAGAGAAGTATCAAAGGCAGAATAGACTTTAATTACAATGAAATCTCCTTAAAGGTATTCAGAGTATCCTTATATCTTTAATTACTGCACTTGTACAGTATATGGAAGAAGACTGGATGTGAAATTAAATGTGACAGTTGGCCATGTCTAAATGTGAGAGTTAAATGTCATAGCCATGTTGGTCAATTTGTTCCTTATTTTTTCATGCTTTCCACAGTTTTATCTCTTTCCAGACTTGGAGAATCTATTCTTACATTTACAAATTTTAAAACAATGCACAATTGCTTTCGTTTCATGTTTAACCCCTGAGAGCTGGAAATAAGATATTTCTAAAAATCCTACCATGTTCATGTTATGACTGATTTTAGTAACAGCACACAAAATGAATAATATAAAACACAACTTCCACCATATAGGCCTATTTCTATTTACATCTTTTTATTCAGAAAAATCAGACTATAGGTACTCTTCACACCAACAAAATTAGTTTATAATGACGGTAGTGGTACACAAACAAAAGTACAAAGTACTTACATAACGCAAGGAACAGCAGAACTTGGAAGTTACTGTGGTTTCTTGTGAGAAGTGTCATTAATGTGATGATAACATGGAATAAAATCAGTCCAACCAGCCATGGGTCATGCCATTCAATCTGAAATAACACATTTCATACAACATTTTCCCTTCAAAGGCAAATCGAAAAACAGAGCGTTCCAGTCACTTGAGACCCTTGGTAAGTCAACGTCTGTGTAGTTCATAGTCCGAAGGAATGGGTACTTTAAATCTCACAAATACCGATACTACCTACGAAAACCTACGTAATTATGTGCAGGGCCTTTTTTGGAAATTTCCCACCCATAGGCCCTTGTGTATCTGCTGATCCTCTAAACTACTTTATAATAGCAAGTACTACGAAACTTACATGTTGGCCGCAGTGGTCTAGAGGTAGCTTGCCCGCCTCTAGATCCAAAGGTCGCGGGACGTAAAAATCTGGGAGGGACTTTAAGCTGGGGGGCCCATGTCGTAGATTTACGGCATGTAAAAGAACTCCAAGCCTAAATTAGAGCCTCTGGACAAAATTTCTCGGCCCTTTCACGTCTAAGTAATACCTTAGTTTCCTGAGGGGGGTTGAGAGGCGATGGGCTTACCAGCTGTCCCTCTGCCCTCTCTTGGAAAATAAGCGTAACAAAATTCACATAGGTAACAGAAACCTCCACTTGGAGGCCCCTTCGCCCCAACATAGGGGCTATAGGGTTTCAGACGGACAGACAGACAGACGAACTTACATACTAGATGAATATGGCTTTTTTCCCCATAGGTTTTCTTGGCCTCTGAGCTGCGAAGTTGTTAAATGGTGTCTTGAAAAGCAAGTTTGGAAAGGAGGTCAAACTCGATGGCAAGAAGAGCCATGTAATTCAGAAAATCCTCATTCAGATGATCACTGAAGACCACAGACAGTTCTCAACATGCTTCAGTTACTAACAGCTGCGCATAGAAACATGTGCCGAGCAACATCCACATTAAAATGTAAATACATTGTACCCCTAATTTGTTCCTTATTTTTTCGTGCATTCCACAGTTCTAACACTTACCCACAGTTCCGTCATCACTCTCACTTTCTGAGTCACACATTTTACTAAATGCAATAATACGGGGTGAACAATCCTTAAACTCAGTTTGTTCCTAAAAATTTGCAAAATAAAAGTCAAAACATGAAGAAATGAGCATTTACATAACCTAAAAATGGCGTAATTTGTAATCATTACAGCAGGTGCTCATGACAGGAGGAACGGTGCTCAAAATCGATCTCATCGTGAAATAGTGTAGGCAATCTGACGATGTTGATGGTGGTTATGATGTCACCGCTAGATCTACCTGTCACTAAACTAAATTAACCTTAGCTAACCTTCCACTCCGGCGGCCCGGGTTCGATTCCCGGATTTTTCAGTAGTGGAAAATTCCTTTCCCGGGTTCAGGACTGGGTGTGTGTGTGTGTCCTTAGGTTTAAGTAGGTAGGGGACTGGCGCACCCCGGTAACAAATACGCTGAGAATATCCCCTTATGCTCGCGAACCTGAGGAATAACTTTTTTAAACTTAACCTAACATATCAAAAACATAGATTATGACGCAAACTGTCACTAACCTTGCACTTGATAATCCCACGGGTAAAGCTATTGTCAGCATTGTAACTTACGATGCATCAACATTTAAGACGAATGATCATAGCCAGCCAATCAGTATTGGGAAACAATCTATGGACCGCAGAACCTGCGCTGCAACATCCAGTGAATTCCGTGCAGAGTTCTAAAGAAAACCCGACAATTTGACAGCAATTTCAGAGAGACGATTTCTCTCATCAGACCACACATTTGTCACAATTGAAAAATTTTTTGCAGATGCAAAGTCCCCTGAGAGACTGAACCCGAATTCCAGCAATTTAGAAAGATTTCTCTCTGCTAACATTCAAGCATACTACAAGCTAAATGGTTGTTTACTATAAAATCACATCATACAGACTAACATTACACTTTCTAAATTAAAATAAGTGCAATAAAAAAGACCTCCGGAAACCGGGACACATTGTCAATTGGCGAGACACAGGGACCAGAGCCTTCAAACCAGGACTGTCCCTGTCAAAACAGGATGTATGGTAACCATAAACCTACATATCATTGAATTGACTGAACAAACATAATTAATTGTGTGCATTCTGTGAAATCTGCATATATTTTCCCATAGGGAGAAAATATTTCGATTACAAAAGCGGGCAATAAGAATAATATGTGGAAAGAAAAAAAGGGAATCTTGTAGGCTAAACCGCTATTTGAAAAATTAAAAGTCCTCAATCTTACAGGGGAGTATATATATACTCTGTTATGTGTTATGTAGTGGATAATATTGATAAATTTCAAACTAATTTTAGTGTACATGGACGTACTACCAGAAACATGAATGATCTACACAGACCAAATAACTCGTTAAAACTCTTTCAGAAGGGTGCTTAATATTCTGCAGTACAGATATATAACAAGCTTCCAAACAACATTAAATTATTATGTATTCAAAGAAAGAGCAAACCTTTCAAAACATCTGTCAAGGAATTTTTAATAACTCACACCTTCTACAATTCGGAGGAATATTTTCAGCTTGGATAAATTTGGCAGCTTGCAGTTTCTGTAGGCCTATATTATTGTTATAACATGCATGTATTTTTTGATCTGACGTGTTCTATATCCTTGAGCCCCACTCAACACAGGATCTACAGGACGAGATATCTACATCAACATCTCCATCTACATTTTTAAGCATCGGATGGCTGCAGTGCTTCAGTTGGGCCGGTACGCACCGGTACTGCATACCGGTATAAAATTATTTTCCTTCTACCATACCGGGAAAAATATGTGCTCCGGTACGTCGTACTGGCAGTACAGGAACGATATTGTCCTAAAATACTTATTAAATGTCCAATTCACGACAATGAATAATAATGCGAAACACTATTAAATTCGCAATAGATATGCGTTCTATGGAAGGTGAGTACCCCCATAAAATATTTTCCAACTAAAGCACTGGATGGCTGTATATAACTGTACAAGAGCAACGTAATGGCTTAGGTAAATGCCCAGTTTTGCTAGGCACCTGTCAAAAGGGAAGAAGTGTGCTCGGACTAGTATCAGTAGCTTGTGTTTCTGTGTAGACCAGATTCAATTGTGAAATTAATTGTAGACGGCCTTGCTTGGTTGCCATAGCAAACTGGGTGAGAAGAGCATAGTTGAAATATATAAATCATGATTAAAAAAAACAAGAAGGGTGTTGAAAGATAGAGAGAGTGAGAAAAAGAGAAGAAGTGGTGGTGTTGAGAGTAAAGTTAATAAAATGAAAAGCAAAAACAGATGGGTGAAGAAAGAACAAAAATGTGGGTGAAGTAAGTAGGCCTACATAAACTTGACTGAAGGTAGAACAGAAACTTTCGGTGACGTTAGTAGAAGTGGAAATATGGATAATCCAAATAAAGATGGGGAAATCTTTAAACTCATTGAAGAAAATGTGCTGACAGTTGATGTTCAAGCTATAAGTTGCAAATGCGCTGTAATAAAAACGATTTCTGGTGGTTTGTTTTAAAAAGCCATTGGTTCCATCAGCACCCAAAACCGATGGATGTGATCGAACAACATAGCATAAGTTAATGTGCTGAAAGGCAGAATGAGTTGACTGATTCCAGCAACATGTTTAAGAATGCTTGCGATGTAATGCACACAAGAATGCATTTAGTTTTTAAAACATACCCAGAGCAACGAATACTTCTGATGAAGTTAATCAAAATGGATGAGAGAAGAACAATGCAATGCAAGATGAAAATGAGAAGCGGTGTGTGGCAAAGCAATCAAGGAAAAAATAAAATGAAATGTGGCAGCCGAGGAAAACAGGCTAAAGCAGCACAAATGAGAGAAAGATGTCATAATGCTAATGAAGAGCAGCCACAACGTGAATAACAAAATGATGCTCAATGAAAATGAGACACGTTTGCGGAAGAATCAAATGAGCAAAGATCTCAGCGTCTTGCAAACAATGCAAATCATATGAGAAACACAAGAATGAATAGCAGACGCCTCTGTTTTTTAAAATGTTTTAATAAATTGTCATTTAATCTAGAAGCCAAAATAATGCAGTAAGGGTTTTATAAATGTCATGTCAGATGTCAACAAAGAACATGAACTGTCACTCTGATTTGAAGGAAATTTTAAGTGAATGGACAGTGTACAGAGCTCTTTAAATTAACAGTGAGCTGGGGAATATTTTTACCACTTTCTGGCACTGTTCAGAAGAAAAATATCGAGCCTACGTACTACAATCTATATTAACCACGAGGAAACAAAGCTTGGAGGGAAATCTGTGATGTAACTCTTGGCACTGCTTGGATTCTGTGTTTTGCTCCAATGCAGGTGCAGAAGTATAAATCAAATATTCAAGGGCAACTCTGTTTGCATATTAGGATATACCACGGCTAGAACTTTTTAATCTCCCCCAAGGGGCAGAAATTAAAATCCACATAAAATTCCTACGGTTCTTTTTATACAAAGCGCTCTGTAAGATTTACACACTATAAAACAGTCGTTTACATTATGTAATCTGAAAATGACAGTGAATAAACAGTTTCCATACGTATGAAAATAGCCTTCAAAATGTAAAACAGACACACCATTCACAACACTTTCAACAGAAACTATATCAAATGATTAGAAAAACACAATATCACAACCAAAATCATACTAACACTTTGTAAAAAGGTCCAAATGCCGACGATTTCATCTGTCCGTATCAGCTGAGGATCCACCATATTTGCCGTCAGTCATTTGTTCTACACCTCCCAAGATACCGGCAAGCTTGAAGTGCTACACGAGCAGCGCTGCGTTGTCACTGAACTATAATTTACGGAACGACAATTTTCACGCTGAAGCTCTAAAAATATTGACGTTTTACTTTCCGCTGAATTGTAAATGGCTTTCCTCATACGTATTTCAATTTTAGTTCAATCTTACGTTTTAATTTTTTGCCAAATATAATATTTGCAGAGGAAACGAGGCTAACCTACCTACTGCACATATTGTATTTCAGTGGGTCAAGGCTTGGAGGCCTTGTGTACATTTCCGAGACCATGGAAAGAAAGTCAAGAACGAAGTATGCAATTTGAACATTAACAGTACTTCTTTCTTTAGGATAAACAGGAACATAAAAACTATTATATTTTCTATTATTATTATTATTATTATTATTATTATTATTATTATTATTATTATTATTATTATTTTATTTTATTTCATTATAATTATAATAATAATTATTATTATTACTATTATTATATTTGCTATTATTACTATTATTATTATTATATATGCTACTAGCTTAAAAGGCCCGGCGTCGCCCGGGTTTTTTAATTTGTAATTGGAAATTAACTTATGAAGGACTTTAGATTTTTAAATTCTAGGTCCTTATATAGGTATTTATAATTTGAAGTAGGAAGAACGACTTATCACACTCAAACTATTCCCTAAGAAAATGTTTTATATAGCTTTTCGGAATGAAATTAAACATAAATACAATATCACTTTCATACATCTCTTCCCAAAACATATTACCTTACCTCGTATTGTTTTCTCTATGTCCAGGGTTGAGGAAGTTATGTGACTGCATTATTTTCGTGAATTTCATTCTGTGATATAATAATATATATATTACCATACCTCGTATTGTTTTCTCTATGTCCAGGGTAAAGAAAGTTATGTGACTGCATTATTTTCGTGGATATTGATAGTTCTCTCATTTGTTTCCTCATTTGTCAAATTTATTCTACTTTCATTTTTTTCCAAGCCCATCTGAGTCCCGCTGGCAACAATATGTTTTAATGTCAAATGTTATTTGGATTGGATAATTCTGTGTAAAAATGGATTAAGTATTTTGAAAAACATTTGATTTTTGGCATTTAAAATTAAAAAAAAATTAAAAATCCTTTCTTAGTGAGCACCTACATTATGAAACGAAGGTACTGTCAAAATTCCATGTCTCTACCTGTTATAGTTTAGGCTCTACGTTGATTCCTGTCAGTCAGTCAGTCAGTCAATCATTCAGTCAGTCAGTCAGGACAAAGCATCTTATATATAGAGAGATTATTATCATTAATACATGATACACGCAATAGAGGCAATTTATATATTAAAAATGTAAATATGTTAGAACATTTAATAATTATGAAAACCCTGTATAACGGCCTACCTGTCAATGTTAGACAAAAGTCTTACTGTACTTTCAACAGAACTTTGCAATCTTACTATAATAATAATAATACTAACAACAACAGATTTTATTGTCATTAAGTCATTTTGATGATAGACAACGTCAACTTATTCTATCAAAGATAAAATTATGTACACACAGTAATAAAGCACACTGTACAATACACAGATTCCTGTCATGTATATTGCAATTAAGATGGGTTAACTCTCAACATCTCACTATAAAATCACAATAAAAAAATTCCTTCAACTCATAAAACGGGTGATTGATTAACCACTCATACGAGTTTTTTTTAAAAAATGGGTAAGTTATATCTGGATTTTGTAATAAAGGAGGAAGCTTATTAAATGATTTATGCCCTATAATCTCATAACTATTGACTGATTTTGCCAATCTATGATGATGTATATATAATTGTCTATTGTTTCTTGTGTCTTAAGAGTGTATGTTATCTCTGAATTATAAAAGTGGCAAGTCTTTCTTTGTGTGAATTAATACATAATAAATATATAAATTTATTACAGTCATAATTTTGTGTTGAGAAAATAAAGGTCTATAGTGAGCCATCTATGAAGATCCAGTAATTACCCTAATGACCTTATTTTGCAATCGCAATATATCACTCACGTAGCTGGAGTTGCCCCACAAAATAATGCCATACACTAAAATGCGTTGAACAAATGAAAAATAAGGAACTCTAATATAAATGTCAGGTTTATGCTTTCTAAGACTCCTTAACAAATAAATAAGCCTAGACATCCTGCCGCTAATTTATCGTATTATGTTGTTTCCATTACAATTTACCGTCCACGTATACACTAAAAAACTTGACGCTAAGAGGTTCTTCAGTGGGGAACTTTATCTTTTAAACTAAAACTTATTTGCTGGGTTTTAGCTTCATTGAGCAGAAAATCATTAATTCTGAATCAGAGTGATGCCTGTGTAATGGTTTCATTTACAAGTATTTTTAAGGTATTGATATCCTTACTAGAATGAAAGAAAGTCATGTCATCTGCGAACAACACTGCATGGGAGTTTAAAAAGGATGGCAAGTCGTTTATCATGATTAGAAACAGAAAAGGACCCAATGCAGATCCCTGCGGGACACCTACCTAAGAAATAATCCACTATACCTCGTCCAGGAATTTTTTTCTATACGTTGGATGTGAATTATATATTTTTTTGACGTTGCTATACATTTTCTTTTAATGCCCGGGCAAAAGTAAATCTATCTATCTGTCCATATCTAAGGATCATCAGAAGTCATTTTTGACTTATCTACATACTATTACTGCATGATGTAAATACTTTTTTCATCATTTACTAAGTATAATAACAAAATAATCTCAAATTTCTCTAGACTGAAATTTCTTTCTATCTTGTAGGACTTATATATATTATATTTTTTCATTCTACGGTAAAATTTGCATTACAATTACTTGGAAAAAGTCACTTTGAAATTTTTACATGCATTCATTTAAAACCGCCCTTCAGAACCTGTGCTGAAAACGGCTTTCGTTTCGATAAATTAATTACCATCGGTCGAGTTTGGACCCAAGGCTTCTACGTTTAGAAGCCAATATGCAACAGGCACAAAAAGACAATAATAATAATAATAATAACAATAATAATAATAATAATAATAATAATAATAATAATAATAATAATAATACTATTACTGCATGATGTAAATACTTTTTCATCATTTACTAAGTATAATAACAAAATAATCTCAAATTTCTCTAGACTGAAATTTCGTTCTATCTTGTAGGACTTATATATATTATATTTTATAGTTAAGTTATATTATATTAAGTTATATTATTGTGAGGCACTTGGTGCATCCCGTGCCCTTTTACTACCCATATGTGATGTGGAGAAATGTAATAAATAATAATAATAATAATAATAATAACATTAATAATAATAATAGTAAAATTAATAATAATAATACAATTAATAATAATAATAATAATAATATCAAATCCCGACTTTAGATATTAAAAGCATTTGAAGCCACAAACAGTATAAATAGTTCTTATCGAAGAACCTTCAAGACATTGGAATTCCAGTGAAGACAATAATCAATAAGAAACGCCAAACGTGTCACATTGTAAGGCAATTTCTGATCTGCTGAATAAGATGAAATTTTCCTCAGTAGTGAGCGGAAAACATTTACATTAATGAATGTTTAACTTTTCAACGTAACTTATTACAGTCTACTTGTAAAAATGTATTTAGTACCTTCTAAAATTTATATGCTACTAGCTTAAAAGACCCGGCGTCGCCCGGGTTTTTTAATTTGTAATTGGAAATGAACTTATGAAGGACTTTCGATTTTTAAATTGTAGGTCCTTATACAGATATTTATAATCTGAAATAGGAAGAACGACTTATTACACTCAAACTATTCCCTCAGAAAACGCTTGATATAGTTTTTTATGGCTCATAGAGCATGTAGAATTCTGCATCGCATCGCTTGTACACAGCAAGCCTGATAAGGGTTCAAATAAGAAGAAACAGAAATTCCTGTAACATAAAATTGTAATATCGAGGCGGAAAATTTTATTTCTCACTCTCATGTTATCATAAAACTGTTTTAGGGATGAAATTAAACAGAAAGCAATATCACTTTCATACTTACCATAAAGCCGTTTTGGGGATGAAATTAAACAGAAAGCATTATCACTTTCATACTTTTCTCTCCAAAAACCTGCGATATAATATAAGGCATAAGAGAAGATTACTATCCACTTAGTTAAGTGCGCGAGCGGAGGCGGCAGCCGAAGCGAAGCGCCCTTGCATTTTCGAATAATGTACGATACACTGTTTGTCGGTTTCGAAAATGTGGCATATTATATCTTCCACACGTTAGTAAGCCTGTCAACTTTTGTTCATCTTTTGTTTACCGGTATGACGTCACACTACCAACGTCCAATCACGAGTTTCTATGTAATATGAGGACAGAAGAAGTGGTATAAAAGAAAGTGCATCGCGAGGGAGCGGTGGGTGGGAACATTCATCCAAGGTGCGACTTAATATTATTTTTTCCCTAATATAATAATATACACATTACCATACCTCGTTTTGTTTTCTCTATGTCCAGGGTAGAGAAAGTTATGTGATTCCACTATTTTAGTGGATTTCATTCTGTAATATTTATTTATAACATGAATTATTTTGATAACTTCTCTTATTTGTCAAAAGTGCATTTCATTTGTTTTTTCCAAGCCCACCTGATACCATTTGGCAACAATATATTCTGTGATTTGGAATATGAAAATATGAAGATTTAAATAAAAGTAACTGACAAGGAGCGTATGAAATTAGTAGCTTATAACTAGACCTGGGATTTTAGGCTCTAAAAAAATTAGTTTTAGGCACCTAAAATAGGCTTTAAAAAAAGTAAAATTGGCTTTTAAAAGAGAAAATAGGCACTCAAAATAGGCTTTTAAAAGAGAAAATAGGCACTCAAAATATGCTTTAAAATGTGTAAATAGAAAGAAAATAGACTTCAAAATATCACAATATATACTTAAACTGTAACGTGATCTTTTTTTACTGTAAGAAATGTGGTATACCTATTCTTAACAGAAATAACGGCAAAATTAAGACAGAATTAAGAAGGAATTTATTAAAAACAGTTATGGATTATATGAAAAATCATCAATAGTAAACTAAAACCTTAATACTAAAATCACTTAACATAATTACAGCACTGTAGGCATCCCCTAACGAAGTATTTGCGAAGAACATTCACTTTCATTCGTAATTTGCTTTGCAGTACATAACAATGATCTTCTCCAAATTTTCCACAGTCAGGCTGTGTCTTTTGTCTTTTAAAATCATTTTGAAGGCAGAAAAAGAGCGCTCCACACTCACAGACGTTAGAGGGGCATAGGAAAATTTACCTACATTTTTCAGTTCAATTTCACTAGGTATTCAATAAAATTTGTAATTTTGAACTTCTGTATTTCATTTAAGCCACTATTACTCTAAAGTTAATTAAGAACAACAAAGTTTATTTTGTCAGTTAAGAAAGTTGACTTTCAATAACGGCTGCTGCCCAGCTCATGGCCTGCAGATATTGGGTGGTCGTGTGGTCAGCACGACACATCCCTCAGCCGTATTGTGTTGCCTCCATAACCACTGCTCACTGTAGCTTCCCAATTGTCCTCATGACGCTGAGTCAGCGCCGTTCCAGACCTCATAGCTTTCTAAATTACTGCCGGTACTGGAAATCGAACACATCCCACCTGGACGAGGTCTCTAAAATTAATTAGAGGAGCCAATATCGACAAAACCTTGGTCTTAGATTAATATGAAAAATACACATACCTGTTTATTGCAGTACTGGCAGAAAATAATCTTGCCATCAAAAGCCATCCCTGGATATCGTGTAAGCCATTGCTGTATAAGCAAGCTCTTAGTTGATTTTGTTTTAGGCATCACGAACGAACACTTCACTTGTTCTTTCACTGGCGAATTGACAGTGTGTCTTACTACCTGCTACTTGTTCTTTTGAGCTAATCCTCCCCCTTCCCCCGTCAGTCAGCATTTCTTTGGTGAAAGTTGTCTGGGAAAATCAAGTTTGTGTGAAAAACCCACCCCCTGCTGTTTTGCCGTTCTGCTCTTCATTCAGGGATGTCCACTATAGACTATGTTTGTAAAAATTACAGAAGTAGAATTTTATTTTAAATATACAAAATAGGCATTTTTAGGCACTAAAACAGTGAAATAGGCTCTAAAGGACCAAATAGGCATTTTAGGGCACTATAAAACTTTATAAATGTAAGTGAATTATCATGAAACGTCGACATATTTAAAAATTTTCATGTTTTTTCTTAAGGAACAAAATAGGCATTTGCCCTAAAATCCCAGGTCTACTTATAACTACTCGTATCTTTCAGAGAATATATTGTGATTTTTTCAAATAAATCTTAGTATAATATATTATGGGCTTATTACAGAATATACCAATTGAATATTATAATTCCTGCAGAAAATTTAAACAAAATCGTTTAAGCGATTTTCGAGAAAATAAAAATAAATGAAATTCTCTTCATATTAAAAAGTGGTTTCATGCAAAAATGCTTTAATGTTAAGGGGGACATTCAGGTTTGGGTACTGAGAAATAGGTGAAATTAATTTTTTCTCAGCAATGAATTGTTCTGAAACTTTGTAATCTGGCCTGCTCTTTATTGACCACTTCCACGATTACATACTATTTTCAGAATTAATTAAACTGTTACAGTTCTGGGAAATTGTCATTAGAAAATGGCTGCCACGTTTCGTGCACTGAAAAGCCGTTTCCGTGATAATTTCCACAAATGTCAATATTTCTGAGTGATTCTTGTTTCTGTCTATTTGTACATATTATATTATGAACATCATGTAAAATCTTTGGAATATTTACAGTATAAGTATAAGTATGTATAGAAAAAATAAATCCGTGAAGAGTATTTCTTTTTTAATTTTTTCTTGTAGAATAAAAAAAATATATTAAAAAAAATAAACTATTAATGTTAAATCAATGATTCTAACTTACATTGCGTTGTTCTTATGATATAAAAAAATAGAAATATTGATATTTGTAAAAATTATCATGGACGGCATTTCAGTGCTTGGCATGGCTACCATTTTGTAACGATAATTACCCGTAACTGTAATAATTTGATCAATTTTAATAATATTATTCAACTGTAGAAGTAGTCAATAAAGAGCTGGTCCACTTTCGAGGTTCTAGAGCAATTCACTGAAGAGAAAATAATTAATTTCACCTAATTTTACCCAAATCAGTATTTTCCCATGGGCCTCCGGTTGGGGGGGGGGCAAATAATCTCTAAACTAAATGACTATAAGCAATTAATTTGAAGACAGACTTAAGTTTCCACTAAACTTAAAATCATTTGTAGCAAAATATTTTATTATAATGAAGTTAAGGTAACGAAAGTATAGCATTTTAAATGAATAGTACCTGTAAAATTGTAAGGGTTAGAAAAAGTCATGTGAGTATACTACATCAGGTTTTTTCTTTGCATCCACAGTCATAGATCCAGCTGCAGTAAATAGAGGCTGATGATGATAATGACAGTAATAATAATAATAATAATAATAATAATAATAATAATAATAATAATACTATTAATAATAATAATAATAATAATAATAATAATAATAAAGTGGTTTTAGTAATAGTAGCATAATGATGGCGGTGTCGGGAGTAATTTATTCGTTTTCCTCCCCTAGACAAAATTTCTGCGGTCGCCCTTAAGATTATTTGTATGTGCAGTTAATGCTCCCAGATAGATAGATAGATAAATAGATAGGTCATTTATGCTGAGGACATTTTGTAGAATGCATTTCAACGTCACATATAAAAAGATATATAAAATTGCCACTTAAAAACTAAAAAAAAAAAAAAAGATCTACAGAATAATAAGATAAAGTAAGATCCTTTAGTCTGTCTGGCAAACTATTGAAAAGTTCAATGGACATAGCTATTCTGAGTGGATGTAGAATATTGTTCTTGGTTGGGTAAAAATGACTCCTTTTTCTAGTAAAATGAGTATGTATATTACTACTAACAGTGTAGCTATTAAAATTGTTTTTGATGAATAAGAGGCAGTTCAGAGCGTACAGTGACGGTAGAGTCAACATATTAAGTTTAACAAACAGTGGCTTACAATGGGTTCTTGGTGGAGCTCCACAAATTATCCTCACAATTCAAATCATTATAAGCTTTTCCGCCTATATACTAGTACTTTTCATTACCACATTAACGTAATTAAGTCCGAATGTGAAAGATTTGGGATATATATATATATATTGATAATATATATTGATAATATATATATATTATCAATTTTTATTTATTTAATTTTCATAGCTTTTTGTACATTGTCATATGAATAGAGTTGTTCTTTCTGTTTATTTTCTATACCTGTAATTAATTTTAACAATTATGCTCAAAATTTATCATGATATTGAAGCTGAAAGATGATGAATTTGATAAAATAATAATATAATCCTCACAGCTCTCTTCTGCAGAACAAAAATTGTGTTAGCTGAGGTATGGCTTCCCCATAATGGAGTACCATAGCTTAGGTGTCTGTGTACAAATGCATAATAGACTGTGAGTAAGGTCGATAAGCCTATAGGGTCTGTTTGAGTATTCATAGCACGAATAATCCCTTACTTATTTTTGTAGTAATGCGACTAATGTGAGACTGCCAACCTAATCAAGGATCAATATGGATGCCTAGAAACTTTATAGTATTCTCTGAGATTAAATTTTATGTCAATAGTTTTACTTTGGTTAAATTTAAGACTATCTGAATTACACCAATTGACGGTTTTTAAGGACGTGTCTCCTAATTTATCATTTGAATAATAACAAAAATAAAATGACAGAAGCGAGTTTTCTCATCAAGTCAACACATGGATTTCACCTGAGTGCAGTCAGTTTTTGCGAGTGATTTCTCCGCATATTTCCCGACTACAGACTGGATTGTGGTAAAGAGTTGTCAACGACCGGATAACAAGACTCAGCCACCTACGTTTTGCAGCATCTTGACCTCATTTGCCACAGCTGAACCAGTCATTCCTAGGTCACAAGCGAAACTAAGATGCCTGTGTTCAGTGGATTTAATAAGGAGAAAAGCAGCCATCTGCACGTGATTATAAAGAAAAGAAACGCGATGACCGAAGTGTTAAGACTGACATTCTAAATCAGTACGGGTCAGACGCGGCCCTCGGACATATTCAAAGCGGCCCGCTGCAGGAAAGGAGACAAAATATATTTCTTACTCGATTGCTTTTCCTTCTGTTAGTGATGAACTTCATTTTCTTAATGGTCTATTAGCTAAGTACTTTGTATTGATTTTTCCACCTTAATGACCGTTAAATATTTTATAGCTAGCACACTCTTCCATATTAACAACGATAGAACTATTTTGATCTAAACATGAGTTTATTAGATAATAAACCATACTAAAATGGTGTTTTAAACACCGTATATTATTATATAACTGAAATAAAATTATAGTTGAATAAAATCATTAAAATTAATCACAAAACAAGCAAGGAAATGTGTAATTGATAGCTTATTTTAGATAGCACTGACATCAAAAAATGATAGCTTAGTTTAAAAAGTCTGGAAGTTTATAGGCCTTTAAAATTGTAGGTGGAAAAATAATGTTGCATGTATCTATATAATAGTAGCTGGTCTATTAAAATATAAAATAAAATAAGGTAACAAAGAACCAGAATGCTTTTGTTTATTCAGTTATAATTGCGACTATGATATGCAGCATACAAGTTTTTTTTTTAAATTGATTTCCGAGTTAAGCTCCAGATTGATTCATTAAGCAGGGCTAATGGAAAAACAAAGGTCTAGTTAAAAAAATCAGATTAAAATCGTCCAATATCAGCAGTACTATACTGATTTGTGATATCTTGACAATCGCACACTCACATAAAAATACAAAAGAAACCATGTCAAAATGCCCTACTACGGGATTTGAACCAGGGAACTCTAGAATGCGAGTCCAAGAAGGTCACCTCGGTCACCTCGCTCAGTTGAATGGTCTTGTGATAAGCGTATGTGAAGGAATAGTGTTATTTGTCATAGCTAACTGTATTGCAACAGCAGGGCTAATGGAAAAACAAAGGTCTAGTTAAAAAAATCAGATTAAAATCGTCCAATATCAGCAGTACTATACTGATTTGTGATATCTTGACAATCGCACACTCACATAAAAATACAAAAGAAACCATGTCAAAATGCCCTACTACGGGATTTGAACCAGGGAACTCTAGAATGCGAGTCCAAGAAGGTCACCTCGGTCACCTCGCTCAGTTGAATGGTCTTGTGATAAGCGTATGTGAAGGAATAGTGTTATTTGTCATAGCTAACTGTATTGCAACTTCCAAAGCCGTATATGAACAGTGTAAGAGAATATGTTGTCTCATGCTTTTGATAAATTCTTTTTAATATATTACCACAAAATAGGTACTAGATTGGGCTTTACTCAGGTACCGGTCAACCGATTTCGTCCAATATCAATAGACGTCTTCCCATGGACATCATAAATGTGTAGGTCTATACCAAGTGTTTATGAAAATCCGATAAAGCGTATTTGAGTTATCGCACGCACACACGGACAGACTGACAAGACAGACATTTTCCCTTCCCGCACACAATCTCATAAAGTGCCTTGCTGGCACTTAATAAAAGCCTACTCAGAGACTTAAGGTAATATATACATACATCCTAAAATTTGCTGATCAGTAATATTTCATGAATGTCTGGATTTCTTTAACACACTAGTAGTTCATTATTCGTTACACCCTTACAATGATTAAATATTGTCAACTAATTGACCATATAAATATATATCGTTATTTGTATTGGAGAGATGTGAACTGATTCTGATTTGTGATTAAAAATATTAATTGATGACTGTTTATTGTTTAATAAACTAATAGAGACCAATATAGACTAATATAAACGAATATAGACTAATTTGAACACAATTGTAACAAAACTGTAAATGCAGAAAGGATGGTCTAGGTCTAAAAACTTTGGAGCATTTGAGAAGAAAAGAAAGAAAGTTTTTCAAGTAGATCCTACAAAAATGCTGCATTATAGTAATGTTCTTTGTTCTTGATTGGAGCATTTGAGACGAAAAGAAAGAAAATTGTTTTTCAAGTAGATCCTACAAAAATGCTGCATTATAGTAACCTAGTAACTTATTTAAGTATTACCCGCATGGAAAAAAAAAAAAAAAAAAAAACACTGAGGCACTGGCGAGTCAAACTTCGGTATTTCCTTTTGCGGTCTGCCGGATTATATAATTATTTATTGAGGGTAAACAGTACTTTGCACTCGAAAATTCAAGCAGGTGGCAGACTCTGGGGCCAAGTCAATCTAATAACAACAGCAATATAATACAAAATTTTGGCGTTTCTTTGATTCTCGTTTCCGACTGAGACATTGCAACACTTCAATACCGAGTGTGTCCTTCTTGCATTAAATAAACACTTCAAAGGCAGCACCGCTGAAGATGCTGCTAGCCAGACGACAAAAAAGTTAATATACTCAATGTAAATGCATGAAAATGACTAAATAAGGAAGCAATTGACACGAAAATGAAAAAAATAATGACGTAAAATTGAAATAAATGCCCTAAAAATATAAAATTGCATAAAATGACGGAAATGACATAATAAAATGCATTTGTATAATCTAGAGACCATGATTAGGATTTACTACAAGTTGGCAATGTCTTTGCAGCATCAGTAAAAAAATGACATGTCATTAGAATCCTGGCCCTGGTGATGAATATGAATAAATAAATAAATATATATATATATATATATATATATATATATTAATTACCATATAAAATAATTTAAAAACATGAAAATCGAAACTGAGAAAACGACCGATTAAAGTTCGGCACTTGCAGTACTGTACTGTACTGTACTGCATGGTACTGTAGTTTAAATAAGACGTCTGCAACAACTTTCCATGCATCCAAACGGCATAAAATTTGTCAGAGTTTCACTCTAGAGTTTGCTGGGATTTTTGGCATAGTAAAAAACATAATTCTTTTATTACCAAAATGGCTAAACCAACACTTCTGTCATCTCTTAACGGGAGCACCTGGAGCTTTACCGCAACATAAAAACAGGGTTAACCTTTTCACATCTACTGACGTATAAATTCGTCACTTTAAAAATTCGTTTAAAAGCAGAGATATGAGAATGATAAGAAATTCCTTCTTATAAAATGTGGGGATTTTTATCCCTGTCTTATGATTGTCTATCTTGGAAAGCACCTATTTTACCGAAATGTTTGTAATTGGTTTGAAACTTATAGCCCACTGATGATTTTACTTGAAAATTGCTTATATTAATATATTATCAACTCTAAAAGGATTAATAAAATCAAATGGATAGTATTCAAACACCAAACATCACAATATCATCATCTAACTTGTCGGTCCTCTAGGTAGTATTTAATTATGAAATTAGATTTTTAATTACGCAGTAAGTCCTGCTTAATGAATCGATCTGGATCTTCACTCGGAGATAAATAACAAAAATAACGTCTTCTTCTGTATGTTATAGTTGGAATCGTCACTGATCAAACAAAAGCATGACATATAAAGTAAAGAATACAAGACCTTATCTAGGAGTTATGAATATAAAATACAAGTTATCTATTAACTCCATCTGACACTTTGTTACATCGGTTTACCTGATTCTTTAAGGGGGGACATACAGCTTTCGATGCTGACAAATAGGTGAAGTTAATTTTTTTTTCTTAGCAATGAATAAATTGTTCTGTAGCCTTGTAATCTGGCATGCTCTGTATTGACAACATTTATTAACATATTGCTATCAAATTTTGCAAGCAAGTATATTTGATATAATTGAACAACACTATCTAGAATCACTGATGTAACTTAAATGGTTTTTTTAAAATATTTCTGATGAAAAATTTGTAAAAAAATTAACAAGTGATGAATAATAATAAAAAAAATTATAATCCAAAGATTCTAGATTATATTGTTCATTTGATATTTACAAATAGATAGAAAAAATAATCACTCACAAATATTGGTATTTATGAAAATTGTCAGAGAAACGGAACTTCAGTGCACAAAATTTGGCTGTCATTTTGTAATGATAACTACCCATAACTGTAATAGTCAAATTAATTCAGAAAGTAGTATGCAATTGTAGAACTAGTCAATATAGAGCATGCCAGATTACAAGGCTACAGAACAATTCATTACTGTGAAAAAAAAAAAAGAACTTCACGCATTTTTCAGCATCGGAAGCAGTATGTCCCCCCTTAAAAAGCCGAAATTCGTTTTAAAATTTCAATTTTTCAGTGTTATTTTTAAAATATGATCTATATATGCAAATTTTATAATCCATTAATTACATAATTTTGAAGTAGCCTAGTATGAACGAGGAATTTTTATTATCAGCTTAATTAAAATAATAATAATAATGATAATAATAATAAAAATAATAATAACGAAAATAATAATTCAAATAATAATAATTAAATTAATAATAACGATAATAATAATTCAAATAATAATAATACATATAATAATAATAATAATAATAATAATAATAATAATAATAAGGTAAATAGTTCAAATTTACTAATGCACATTTAGACTGGCAGTGTATGAGAGAATGCCAATGGTTTTAACTCTACCACTTAAATGATATTATTATTAATACTATTATTATTATTGTTATTATTAGCCTATTATTATTATTATTATTATTATTATTATTTTGGGGAGGATCCCTTGTGAGATTATTTGTAGCTTTGAGTGACTCGATAGGGAGGCGTTGGGACCCAGAAACTCTGCTTACGTTACCAACTGTCATAAATAATGAAGAATGCATATTTTAGTTTCGATGCTACCTGCATATTTTACCTTGCACTTACTTATACAAGAGGAAGTCACATTCCAGAAAATCAATTGACTACTGCTGTAACCGCTGCGGCAGTGTAACAGAAATAATCTGCTGCATCCTACGTAGCTGGGAATATCTCAATTCCAGGGATGTAGCATTATTGTTGCTAATAAAAAGTAAAGAGTCGTGTATGTGCAAATAAGTAGATATATACTAAACGCGTACGTGGTCTCGTGGTTAGCGTTGCTGGCAGCAGACCCGGGTTCGATCCTCTGTCCCTCCACGTATTTTTTCTGAGGTAGGGAGATCTGGAAGAGCTACTGAGATAGGAAATAGCGGCTCCGGTCAAGGAAACCACCATTAACGGCCATGGATGTCGCTATGCTGACCACATGCCCCCCAAATCTGCCATCTGCCTATGGTAGATGACGCAGCGGTCGGGTGGTAGGCCAAGCCCCTTCAGGGATGTACAGCCACGGAATATAATTTAGTTTAAGTATTCATGAACCACAGATTATTGTCTCTGTTGGACACTATATGAGAATATTATAGGAGAAAAATTCCTCCGACACTGGGACTTGAACCCAGGACCTTTGGCTATTCGCGCCAATGCTCTACCAACTGAGCTAAGCCGGAGTTCAATTCACAGCGCCAGATGGAACTTCTCTCCTATGATTGAATGCCCTTAATGGTCTACCTCACAAACAGACAAGTTATGTCATATGCAGTACCATTAAGGGCATTCAATCATAGGAGGAAGGTTCCATCTGGTGCTGTGAATTGAACTCCGGCTTACCTGAGTTGGTAGAGCATTGGCGCGAATAACCAAAGGTCCTGGGTTCAAGTCCCAGTGTCAGAGAAATTTTTCTCCTATAATATTCTCATGTAGTTTAGTTTAGTTTTCTGTTACTGTACTGAACTTGCCCGAGCACTAGCTTTTGCCCATTCGGGCACCAGTAATGATTTGTATTACGTTTTACGTTGGTAAAATAAATAACAAAATAAATAAAATACATATATCGTCTTCTGTAGAGCGTTAACTTGAGGGCCTTGATTATCAATAAATAGGTCCTAGATGCAAAAAATCACTCAGAAATGTTGATATTGACACGATATTCAAACCCTGTGAAGTAAACAAGTTCAGTGTAAGAGGATATTGCTGGAATCGATAATATAATCACACAGTAGGATTTTTATTTTATTGCTCACGATGTAATAACTTCCAGGAAATGGGTCACGGAACAGTAATGTTATTTGTCGATCTGTTTTACGCTCAGCATTAAGCCATTCGATCCAGTTTATTCCAAAAGTGCTCTTAAATTATGCAGTAATATTCCAGTTTCAAGAGAGAGAAGCTGGAAATAAGATGATACGGAGTGAACATATTCAAGTCCAGATATTTTGTGACCCAGTTATTTTTAAGAGCCCGGAGGTATTAAAATAGAGAAGGGAGAGCAGTAAATGTTGATGTTAATCATCTAATGTGTACGTTAGAGGGAGCAGTGACACGTAACGCATGGAATCTGAATTCTATTCGCTTCATCTGAGCTTAATATACAGAGTGCTTCAAAAAAATGTATACACACTTTGAACTGTCATAGAAAATTTATTTTCCGTTCTACAAGGTTAAATTTCTGGGAGAAAGTAATGTTACATTTCTTTAACAGAGGCAGGAAAATAGTTTCAAAAATCGTCCAACAATCGTGCCAATGATTAATGAATTTCATTTCCGTTTGTGGTATATTAGCTTAATTGTCATTCAAAGTTCCACCTTAACCACAAAACAATAAAATAACGGAGATTGTAAACTGGATACACGGTATCTAAAAATTATTATAAGAATATAATCATTTTTAGATACCGTGTATCCAGTTTACAATCTCTGTTATTTTATTGTTTTGTGGTTAAGGTGGAACTTTGAATGACAATTAAGAATCGTGCCGATATTCTTCCTACAATGAAAAGTACCTAACAATGCTTGCTGAGTCCATATTCCCTGCCATTCGTGCATTATACGGTTTTATTACCAACAAGGTGACCCCCCCCCCTCGCACTATCATAGGGACGTACGAACATACCTGGATAGAAATTTGCCAAGGCGGTGGATAGGACGCAGGGAGCAAATCGAGTTTCTCACTCTCTCCAGACCTTACTCCGCTGGATTTCTTCTTATGGGACACAGCAAAAGATGAGGTGTACAAACATAAACCACATAACCTAGACACACTTTGGAATGAGATTCAAGCAGTGTGCTCAGAAATTTCATTGGACACTTTGGTACGATGTACAGAATCAGTGGTGACTCGTACTCAGAAATGTATTGATGCTGAAGGCCACCGTTTTGAACATTTGAACTAATCCATTTTCATCAGAGTCATTTATTTTTAAAATTGGACCTTAAGCTTTCCATTTCCAGAAATTTAACCTTGTAGAACAGAAAATAGACTTTCTATGACACTTCAAAGTGCGTATACATTTTTTGAAGCACTCTGTAGTTATTAGGGCAAGGAATTTATGACCTAAAAATAGTGAAAAATGACACATAATTAAAAAAAATACCAATAAATTTACCATTACTTACTTACTCAATGCCAATAGAAGATTCCTAAGCAAGCTAAAGGAACATTATCTATTTTATGGAACCCGAAGGTTCGTTGCCGCGCTTACCTGAGCCCGCCATTCAACCCTATTCTGTGCTAACTCCATCCAACCATCCCTCGCAAATCCTACTTCCCTTAAATCTATCCTAACATTGTCCTCCCACCTACGTCTAGGTCTTCCAGGTGGTCTTTTCTCTTCGGGTCTCTAAATCAATACTTTTGAGATATGTCTTTCCTCCTCCAAGCGCGCAACATGTCCAGCCCATTTCATCCTCCGTGATTTAATTACCCTTACTATATCTGTACATATCATGAAGGTGTAGGTGAAAAGTACAGGTCATAGAGGTCGTCGTTATGCAGTTTTCTCCAGTCCCCATTTTCATCCCTCTTGGGCCCAAATATTTTCCTAAGCACCCTGTTTTCGAACACTGTCAGATTATGTTCTTCTTAACCCGAAAGCGGCCCTAGGGAAACTTACTTTGTGGACGGCCCTCGTATATGAATTTACAATATAAAACACACTTATTCTGTTACTAAATAAGTAAGTAAATTTATACTACTTGAACACCCTTAGCGAAAAATATAGTATATTGCGATACAAGTGCCGTAAGGCACGTTTACGGGTCGAGGAAACAGATTGAAAACCCGAGGCGCAGCCGAGGGTTTTTAAGTTTTCGAGACCCGTAAATGCCTTTACGGCCCGTGTGTTGCATGCAATTTTTTGCACGATGATTATTTATATCAATTTAATTATATTAATTGTGATATTACCTGAAAATATTATGTAAATACATTCTTGAAAATACAGGTTTATTTCAGAAAGTGATTCGCATGTGTTTGTTGTTATGGGAACCGAATATTTGTCCTGGGGGCCGTGCCCATAAAGGCTTGTATTATGAAGTGTATCGTAATGAATTATGACGTAGCGCTTGGACCGTAAGTAATTTAACCTCATCGCAACCGGCCTTAGCAACAAGACTGTGTGGGAATGTCAACTTACGAGCCATGTAAACAACGTTCGTAAGTACCACTTACTAGCTAAGGAGTGCAAAAAATTCTTTCTGAACTGGTATGCCCATCAAATTGCCTCTAGGAAATATGTACCATTTAAAAAGAAAGAAAAAATCTTTATTGCTACAATACAAACTGCTGCGGTGTTTACAAAAGGCTAAACCTGAATTTAAATTAACTATGAACATTAGGCGAAGATTATCAAATAAAAGCGATTGTCAGTTGTCTGAAAGTAACGATTTGTACATGGAAAACCTCCTCTCTACCTCCACTGAAACATGACCTAAAATGCCAAAAAAACCTAAGTGCCGAAAATGACCTAAAATTGCCAAAAATGACCTATCTATAAAAATGACGAAAAATGCAAAATAAAGACAAAAATTGTAAAAATATAAATTGTCCTTATTTAATCAATTGTTTCATGATACACATTTATAGTCGAGTTATCTTTTAAACTTCATATTAAAAACATGCAAAATCATCAAAGGCCTTACCCTAATAATTATGAATTAGTTAACTGCCTCAAAACCAGCATCAAATACCACACGGGAATAAGTAATTGAATAAGCACTGTATGAATGCTAGTATATCGTGAAACCAAATGGTAGCATATCTAATAAGTATGTTATTTAGTAGCTTCCTAGTTTCCCCTAAAATATTTACACAATGCAAATGGGAACTTGTAGTTCATACATTATGTGCATGGCCAGAGTATCAATACAGTGAATAAATTAAAAGAGTTAAAGGTATACACTCGTTTGCATAAAACAGTCACAATAACCTAAAATTATAGACAGTGCACTCCGCTTATTATGATCACTTCGGGTCGCCGTTAATCTGATACTATTAACCGATTAATAACAGTTGTAGCCAAAGGAATTAATTGAAGGTTATTTATTCATATATAAGATAATGCACTACAAAACAGAATTAAAAATATTTATTCATAAAATAATACGTAATTGTGAATCGTTGAACCACTCACAGGCTAATACAGTAACAAAGTTTTTAATTGTTTAATTGTTTTGTTAATCCATTAACCAAAACTCCATTCTCAGTTACGAGTTACGAGTATTTCTGGAAGTCTATACTGATCTGTGGTGAACACCTAGCACCTGTCTTTTCGAATCTTTTCGTTTTACACTAGCCATCACTGCACGTCAACACTGTTATCTTCATAAATAAAAAACTGCAGCTTAACTGTGGGGAGAAACATATTTTATTGCTTAAAAGAAAAAATAGGTAAAGTCACCGCTTTTAAAGGATCCTCAGGCGGCAACCCTCTAATTTAGTATCTCAACCCCAACCCTGACCAAACCCTCCATAAACACCTCCATAAACATCTTGGGGTTGAAAAGCCGAAATGGAAGGAAGGGAAATGTTGCGCGTGCCTAAGCATAAGATGCGCATTGTTGCCACAGTTTAAAAACCTTGCAGCTGAATTCCACAAATCTGGAGAAACAACACAAGTGACATTGCAGGGACCACCGCATTTGTTTAGGGGTGGGTAGACCCTAATAATCTTTTCCAGATGAGGTAAGTGGTCCGACTTAAAAGCGTTTAGGGGTGGGTAGACCCTAATAATCTTTTCCAGATGAGGGAAGTGGTCAGACTTAAAAGCGTTCCGCTCGCTTTGTAGCCGACTGGGGTTCGTTTGGGCGCGAAGACTTTAACGCCAGCCCCTCGAACTGGTCATCCTGTGAGGTGGGAACATACTACACAGTTGAGCTATAAAAGAAAACCTTAAAAACGAAATTTTGAATGACGTACAGTAGGCCTAATTGGAAATAAATCCGAAAAAAGAAAAATGTGATAACATGAGCCGAATCTTTGATCACAATAAACGGCAATTTTTCAATGTATCAGTATTAATCCGTACGGGACTTCATAAAAGTGATAACGAGGGCCCGGATTCTGACGACCTAAAATTGTTTGAAAAATGACCTATAAAAGACCCTACATTTTAAAGAAAATGACTTCATAATTATAAAGAATGACCTAAAAACTGATATTTTATTTATAAAAATTATTGTACAAACATACACAATTGTAAAAACTATAAATGCAGAAAGGATGTTGTAGGTCTAAACGCTTTGTTCTTTGTTCTTCAATGGGAGTATCTGAGAAGAAAAGTAAGAAAATTGTTGTTAAAGTTGATCCTACAAAAATGTTGCATTATTTTAACCTAGTAATTTATTTAAATATACAAGAATATACTCAATCTAAATGCATGAAAATGACTAAATAAGGAAGCAAATGACACGAAAATGACAAAATAATGACGTAAAATTGAAATAAATGCCCTAAAAGTGTAAAATGGCATAACATGAAAAAAATGACGCAATAAAAATGCATTTCTATAATCTAGAGGCCATGATTAGGATTTATCTACAAGGTGGCAACGTCTATGCAGCATCAATGAAAAGATGACATGTCATTAGAATTTGGGCCCTGGTGATAACATTACCCAACTGATAGCATTATCCGCGATTAGGCTACATTAAGCGGCATTCACTGTACAAATGATAAGCACTGCATATTTAAATATTTTTTTGCACTCCTTAACTAATTAGTGGTACTTACGAATGTTGTTGCCGTGGATCGTAAGTTAACATTCCCGCATGCAATCTTGTTGCTATGTGCGGTAAGAGTTTCCATGCTGTTATGAATTTACTTACGCCACACCTCATAATACAAGCCTTTATGGACAAGGCCCCCCAGGAAAAATATTCGGTTCGCATAACAACAAACACATGCGAATCACTTTCTGAAATAAACATCTATCTTTAAGAATGTATATACATAATATTTTCAGGTAATATCACAATTAATATAATTAAATTGATATAAATAATCATCGTGCCTTTATTTTGATATAGTTATCGTAATACTACAATTTGTAGAATTATTTAAAGAAATTTCTCCATACTTATTTACAAATATTCGGTTCCCATAACAACAAACACATGCGAATCACTTTCTGAAATATAACACCCATCTTCAATAGTGTACATACATAATATTTTCAGCTAATATCACAATTAATATAAATAAATTGACATAAATAATCATCGTGCAAAAAATAGCATGCAATACTCGTGCCGTAAGCGCATAACGGATCTCGGAAATTGAAAAATCTCTTTCCTCGATCCGTAAACACCACTTACGGCACTTGTATCGCAATATACTATTAAATAATTTGACAGGTACACAGTAGTATGTAATAGTCCAGTGTTTGTGCCGGGCAGAAATAGAAACATTAAAAAAGTATTTACAAAAAGCAAATTACAGATGTAATTTTCCATTCTGCATTCACGTGCTATATACTGTATACATTTTTTTTTCCATTCTGGATAGTGTAATCTATTCGTAATCTTCATTATATTGATCCAGTGCTTAAGATCTAAAATTTCAAGGTGTTTATAAATAAACAGTGATATCTTATGATAAACAAGCGATTACTCCAGGAGTTTAAAAAAATCTGATGTATTACATACAAGGTCTAACTTTAACTATTCTATTGTTCATTCCAGATGTCTTCAGAGTAAAACATGCGAATCGATAACGTTTGTATGCGGCCTTGATTTGAATGCTCACACCCTATTAGGAGGCGGCAAATCTTGTTCAGACACACATAGGCGTACCGAGGGGGGGGGGTTTGGGGGTTTGAACCCCCCCCCATTGATTAAAAAAAGGAAAATTGTATAATTTTTTTTAAGTCTGCCCATAAATTACTTAATACAAGTATAAAGCGTGGGAAGCTTAAAACTCTTTATTTTGCGTCTTAATTTCTTAAATTTTCCGGGGGAGGACCCCCGGAAGCTTAAAACTCGTTATTTTGCATCTTAATTTTTAAAATTTTTCGGGGGAGGACCCCCGGACCCCCCTCTCCCTGGGGGGTATTACACACCCCCCAGACCCCGCGATGTCATAACCCCCCCCCATAAGGTCGGCCTGGTTACGCCTATGCAGACACACCCCTTGCAACCTTTCACAAATCAACAATCTCTTTGTGATTTGTGACTGTTTTAAGGTCAAAGACAGGCGAACGTAATTTTGAAAGTATTGTGTGCATGGTATGTTCAGTGTTTAATTTTGAAAAATAGCACTTTAGTGAGTTTTGATAGCTGGTGAACCGCGCTTTTCACCCGTTACAACCACTGTTTACTGGGGAAGGGAATCATATATAGAAAGACTGGGTGCGGAAGATAGAGCAGCAATGGCCTGGATACGCCTGGGAAGATGGAAATCTAAAAGAATTTCGGATGAGAGAGGGGTGAGAATCTGTCCAATGTGCAGAGAAAATGAAACCTGGGTTCATATCTTGTTGGGATGTGGAGTTACAGAGCGCTGGAGAGTTATGATGCTAAAAAGGAAGGTACTCCTCTGGGTCGCGAGCGACCCCTGGGGATCCCGTAAGGGGATATTCACAGCGGATTTGTTACCGGGGTGCGCCAGTCCCCTACCTACTTAAACCTAAGGACACATACACACACCCAGTCCTGAACCCGGGAAAGAAATTTTTCACTACTGAAAAATCCCCAACCAGGCCGGGAATCGAACCCGGGCCGCCGGAGTGGAAGGCAGGAGCGCTACCGACTCACCCACGGCGGCGGGACGTTATGATGCTACCCCACAAATTTTTAAACTCGCAGAGAAGTAGGGAAGCATGTCTAAATCTATTGCTGGATGAGCACAATTGGCATGGGATATGTAAATTTCTGCAGAAAGTTAGATGTGAGAGAGAAAGCCTCGGTTTGGAGAATTAAGGAAATCTCAGTTTTATTTTTTTTGTTTTAATAATGCCTATGCGTTTCTATGAATTTTTACTGCTTGGGGGTGCGGGTTACATCTGTGGATACTCGTAGTTATGTAAATAGCAGAATATAATTTTTTTTAATTGGGTACTTTTATGGGGTAATAATTTGAGTGTATGAAGTGAGCACATATGTTCGACACCGACCCGAGCGCTGGTTAATGTTAATAATATGGTTTACATGTAAACATTTTTATGAGAAAATAAAATCAGGTAAACTGATGTAAAAAAGTGCCAGTATGTTTTTGTTTAATCAGTTATGACTGCAATTATGATATGCAGAATATGTTTTTTTAAAAATTGATTTCCAAGTTAAGCTCCAGATTTATTCATTAAGCAGGGCTTACGGAAGAAGAAAGGTCTACCATCTCGGCCACCTGGGTCATTTTAACGGTCTAGTTAGATAAGCGCATGTAAAACAGTCGTGTTTTTTGTCATAGCTACCTGTATTTTAATTTCCAAGGCCTTATAAGATCACAGTAAAACAATAGGCTATGTTGTCAAGATAACTGATTTTCATTTTTTTTTATAAATTCTTTCGAATACGTATATTGCCATAAAATAGGCACTAAATTGAGCATTACTCCGAAACAGATCAACCGATTTTATCCATTATGAATAGACGTCTTCCCACGGACATTGTAAATGTGTATACCAAGTTTCATAAAAATCCGGTAAAGCGTATTTGAGTTACCGCGTCTTTAAAATATACACTAAATTGGGTTTTACTCCGGTACCGGTCAACAGATTAGGTTCAAATTCAATAGGGCACTTCTCATGGACGTCATAAATGGGTATACCAAGTTTCATGGAAATCCGTTACAGCGCATTTGAGTGATGGCGCCTTTCTATGAGAAAGGCGCCATAATCTATTAAAATAGGCACTAAATTGGGCATTACTCCGGTACCGGTGAACCGATTTGGTTCAATATCAATAGGGTTCTTCCCATCGACATTATGAATGTTTATACCAAGTTTCATGAAAATCCGAAAAATCGTACTTGAGTTACGGTGCGTACAGACGCACGGACAGACAGACAGACAGACATTTTTTCGTCCCCCACACAATCTCATAAAGTACCATACTGGCACTTAATAAATACACTGCTACTACTTTCTCAACACATCTGGAATGGAGAGTAAGCTGGGGCACTTTCTCACTTCAGGTTCTGATATAGGATAAGAGATTGCATTGCAGGGAGTGCTAATTCAATTACAAGGCGCATCCATAAAGTAAGTTTCCCTGGGGCTGTTTACAGAAACAAAACATAATTTCATGGAAATGCTTATTGCAACAGATATATCAAGTGTTCAGCTATTTTTCAAAATATTCGCTACCGGAATTTCATACCGTGGGACCAACTTTTAAACACTTGTGTCGTAGAAGTCTGCCGCCTGGGATTTGAACCACTTTGTGACAATCATCTCCGCCTCTTTGTCATTCTTCGTCATTTCTTGAGGTGTAGGAAAAGTTGGAAATCACTGGGATCGAGGTCCGGACTATAGGGTGAATGTTTAAATACCTCGCAGTCGAACCTCCTCAGGAGACTTGCTGGGAGGCGTTTAAAAATCCACCTTACAGCCGGATCTCGCTAACAGTGATTTCCATCTTCTCCTATGGTACGAGAAAACCCCGCATAGTGAGTTCCGTCCAAATCGATCATTGTTTGCCCATTCAGGCCTATTTCATTATCCCTCTTCCGTGTAGGTTGAAAATTTCAGCTGTCTGCGTGCATTATAAACAAATGAATTGACCAGGGTGGGGTTACAAAATTCAAGCGATCGTGATGCTTTTATTTCCAAATGAAGACAAAAAGAGAAAAAGCCACATGCAATTGATATGACAATTGAAATATAATAGCGAAAATTGATGCTTCGAAAGCGTAAAAAAATTCACGTTTTCTGCCCTTTTTTCACTCATAACTTGCGAACGAAATCGGAAATAAAAAATCCGGCTTCGAGCAGCATTCACCCACCCTTCAGTCCAGCTAGGCCTGTGTTTAAAATATCAGATCTCTGCGTTCAGTAGATTTCGCGCGCAGACAGACAGACAACACTTCCTCTGGGTATTATATGGATTTGTTTAAATACGGTATTTAAGGATTGTGACTTTCTGTTAAACGAAGATAATAATTTCATTATGTTTGGATAATTGTAGTAGCCTATTTATCAAAATTTCAAAAGAGAAATTGTCTGCAGACTGTAATACCATAAAACTTGCTAGCGGAATTCCCCGAAATATCGTATAAATTAAATCAACAGAATACAATTACCAAAGGTAATATCCAAGGTATATAAGGTAATATCGCACTTCAATATGATACGAGGGTTGATCAGAAAAAAAAAGGTTACAAGCCGCAGCATTTTAAAACCACATATTATGTCGGCTTCATTTATACAATACCCCGCACTTAGGTTAATTTACGCCTTAACAAGTCAATACGTTGATATTATTCATGAAATCCGCCTATTACGAATTCCCGTTAAACCGAACGGTGTTCGGTTCCAATTAGTTCGGAATAGCGGGACTCCACTGTAGTCATATTAAAATTTAAAAAAATTGCACGTTTGTTCTACCAAAATGGCTAACCAACACTTCTGTCATTCCTTTAATGTGCTAAGGCTAAATGTCTCAGCTCTAAACATTAGTATGTCTTAAGCTGCTTAGGTTGTTTATAAATATTTCCATTTCGTTACTTTATGGCAGTGTTATCTGTCACTGATGTGACGTGATTTTCCACAGTCCAAACTAGCACGCTGACCCCTGTATATGTTTATCAATACATTTTACGGGCATTGAAATAAAGGATCTTATTTCAGGTTCATGTCTCATACAGGGTCTTAATGAACAACACCGAAATATTTTACCTGTGTGTAGAGGAAACATAGACAAGCAACTTTTATAAAGAGATTTTTAATCTATGACGTAAAATGTGTATGCCTCAGGGCATTAAAGTCAATACAATTCGGTGCTCATAAGTCAATAAAGAAGCAAAATAGGGTTAACATTTTCATTAAATTGGCTTCATGCCTTCTTAGTGGTCGATAAAAATCTGATTCTTAATCATTCATCAGTAGCTATATCATAATTTAGAGTTTTCATAAATTACAAAATTTACAGACTAATCACATGACTGGCCGCCAATGTATTAATTTTTTTTTTATTCATACCTACTGACCACAGTGTTATCAACGAAGTTCCTTTGTTTTGCACATTTTTCAAATGTTAGAAGTCAGTGGCGGCCATGCCCTGGGAGATTTTATGCTATAACAGGAAAAATTGAACCCACAGAGCAAAAATCTCCTAATAAAAGTTGCTTGTCTATGTCCCCTCTACACAGAGGTAAAATATTTCGGAGTTATTCATTAACACCCTGTAGAAATTTCACGTTTATTACTTCTTGCATATACATAATAGCGAGGTGACTTATAAAGTGCCACAATGGTACTTCCTAAAATTAATTGGTGAACGGGTAAATATAAAATAAAATATAATGAAAGGGTCAATACTAAAACTAACAATGTTAAAAAAGCATTATAATGCATTATACAACAAGTCTGTAATGGAATTTATAAAGATACGAGTGTGTTTCTGAAACGAAAAATGACATTTCTGTAAGAACAAACCTTGTATAAATTTTAGAGCATTTCATACTTACATTAATCTAATAGGCTCTAGTAAATTTTGTATCGATGTACAGTCAACCCTCGATATAATGCCACCATCCGTCCTCTAACATTTAGCGGCAAAAAGCGAGGGTGGCACTAAAACGAAATTTAATTTTAAAACAAAAAATGGCATAATACAGTGCTTATTAATCTACTGTACTGCATTATGAAAGAAAAATGAAATAAAAGGCAAATAGAGAACTTGAGCACAAACTAAAATACTATACAGTAACTCGGTTTATTACAGTATATGTCCAGTGCTACAGTACACAAAGGGGTTGAAAATCATGTGGGTCCATGTAAGTGATTAGCTGTAACTGAGTAACTGTAGTTTAGTGTTTAACAGCTGAATGGACAATGAACTAAAAGAAGTGAAAGTTTGAAATGTCTCATTGTATGAAGGGCTCTTTCTACCTGCTCCACCCTCACACAGGCTGTTTGTCTGACTTCTTAACATAGCTTCCTTATTCCACTGGACTACATTTACAGTTAGTAGCAGAGGAACACACACTTCTTGGAAATACCGTACAGTATGCCAGTTTTAGAAGAATTCTGCAACTGAAAAAAAGATCACTGCAAGTTATATTTTGTAAAAATTTATCTTTTAATCACTGGCACTAAATGAATTGTTACAGTAACGAGTTTCCTTATGTATTTTATACGGGAGAAGATCTGTTCACTTGCATTTATTGGCGCAGTGCGGGGGTGGCACTGTGGAGAGGGGCATTATATCGAAGGTCGACTGTATTACATAATTGCAATTGTTTGTCTCTTATAGCGGAAAAGAAAGCCAAAAATATGGCCTTAGCTCCGCCAGAATAAATAAGTAAAATAAAATTAAGATAAATAAATAAGCGCATTTTATTTATGAGTAAATACTCATGTAAAACAGTAATATTGCAACCATCTACGTTCATTAAATTCACAATGAAAACAAAAAATCTTTGGAAATACATGAAAAAAATCCGCGCTGACCAAACCTGATGGATGTAATATGTTGCTATCGGAATAAAGAAGACTGCTTTTCATGGCTCCAGAGTGTGAGAGCCTCTTAGTGAGAATACGTTCTTACACCGAATGTCCTTGTCTAGCCACTTATTCATCTCCAGGTATTGCCCAATGGCCTTCGCTGCGAGGTAAAATATGCAATGAAACTTGATTTACTTTTAATGAAGGCACTTAGCCAGAGGCGATCTCATTTATTTAGCCCCTGAGACAGAGAAAATATCACCCCAATGAAAATATACAATATAATAAAATCAGGTAAACTGATGTAACAAACTGCCAGAATGCCTCTGTTTAATCAGTTTTAATTGCAATTATGATATCCAGAAAATAAGTAATTTTTTTAATCGATTTCCGAGTTAAGCTCCAGATCGATTCATTAAACAGGGCTTACGAAAAAACAAAGGTCTGAAGTTTGATAAGCATATGAGAAGGAATATGTGGGTATTTCTCAAAGCTAATTGTATTGCAACTTCCAACGCCCTATATGAACACCGTAAAACAATATGTTGCCATGAGAACTGATTTGCATTTTATAATTTTTTCTAATATATGACCATAAAATATACACTAAATTGGGCATTACTCCGGTACCGGTCAGCCGATATGGTCCAAAATCAATGGGCATCTTCTCATGGATGTTGTAAATGCGTATTCCTAGTTTCATGAAAATAAGATAAAGCCTATTTGAGTTATCGCGCGTGTACAAACACACGGACAGACGGACAGACATTTCCCGCCCATCGTAAATAGTGAAGTGTAGCTAAATGTGAAGACAAAACCTCTCACATGGACTACCTCATCATGTCAGATTATCTGAGCTTCTCTACCACGAGTAGGAGGCCCTTGCCCTTAAGGGATTCCATGGGCTTAACTTTATCTTATCTTTATACAATCTCATAAAGTACCATTCTGGTACTTAATAAAGTGAAAACACGGGATAAAAACTCCGTGGCGCTACATCCCTGAAGGGACAAGGCCTACCACCGACCGCTGCGTCATCTACCACAGGCAGACGGCAGGATTGGGGGACATGTGATCAGTATGCCGACACCCACGGCCATTAATGGTGGTTTCCATGACCGTAGCTCCTCAATTTGGAATCACGAGACTGAGTGCACCCCTACCAGACCTCCCTTCCTCAGAAAAATCCGAGGAGGTACCAGGGATCGAACCCAGACCGACGTATCTGTAGTCAGCGACGCTAACCACAAGACCACGCCAGCGGTCACATAATATTACTTAGCGAGGCACAAATGTAGTTGCTCAATAGTCTTTAAAAGTGTATTTTATATATACACATATATATGATATATATTATATGTAGGTTTATATACCGTACATATTGTTATCAAAGTGGGGTAAAAGTTCACCGTAAATATATATATATATATATATATATATATATATACACATATACCTTAGATTTGTCATTCCTTTTAAAATATGTTTATCTTTTGGTACCTACTACGAACTATCAT
This sequence comes from Ectobius pallidus, assembly GCA_964059195.1. NCBI lineage: Eukaryota > Metazoa > Arthropoda > Insecta > Blattodea > Ectobiidae > Ectobius > Ectobius pallidus. The sequence continues at coordinate 160,607,047 of CAXKWD010000005.1, read as the reverse complement.
GATAACTTATTTTTTGTTATTATACTTATTTTTTTATATCAATTGAGTCATGCCTTTATTCTCTGTGTTCCGTTATGTTTTAGTTTAGTATGTCATGCTTCTGTAATTCGTTTTTAGCAGGCCTTGCTTGCTATCTTGTTTTTTTATTTATTGAACAAATGAATTTCAAACAGTTGTTATGTATGGGTATTGTAATATCAAAATTATTCTTTTTATGTCTTGCATCCAATCAGAGACTGGAGATTTTTATTATATTGTTTTGATAGCCAATAAGGTTTATCTTTAGCTTTTCTCCTTCTTCATCGATTCAAGTTAACTGTGTCTCATAAAGACATTAGTTTTTCTAGGCTTTAAATGCCTATTCTTCGTTGTAATCAATTCAAATACTACTCATAAGGACATGAGTTTTCTTCTTGGCTTATCAATGCCATTCTTTACCTATCAGATAGATCTGGTGGTTTACTTTCAATAGCTGAAGCAATCAGCTCTTCGATTCACATTAAGGTTTCATATGCCTTATTGATTCTGAAGACTTCGAACGATTTAAGGACTATTATCACCCATCGTGTGATTCATCGGGTCTTCTTCATTTTGGTGTTGGCGTTGCAAGATCTCAGGCTAACATCTGTATCAACTATCAAAAGGTGGTATTAATCAATTCAAAGGTACGTCATTTACTACCTAATTTATTTGAGGAACTATTTGGACGTAATTGCATCATTGAACTAATATATTTGTGGTTTTGATCAAACTGATTAAGCCATCTCAAGGATATTTATGACCTTTAACAAAGGAATTTGTATTAAACATTGTGATATCTACAAGTTCATCAGTGTTTATGAATAATAATATTATACGTCCAAGGAATCCAGAATTTATGAACTGAGCATGATGTATGTATTGTTTGTTGTGACAATAAATTGTTACATACCAGAGAAATTTATCTAAAATGTATTGGGCAAGTTTGGCTTATCTATTTATAGTTTAAGTCTCAATTTCAAGAGGTGTTACGTCATATGAATCTTGTCATACAGTCCGCTTGCTCTCAGCTTGCCCGTACATTTTATTGGTCCTCCGGTTTCCGGATAATTGAATTATTTCCGGACCATTTTAATGGTCCTCCTATTGCCGGATAGTTGAATCATATCTGGACTGTTATCTGGTGAATTGAACTGTAATATATACCAGAATTTGTTCTCATCATAACAATAACTAAACAATAATTGACATTGTTACTACCTCCATGTCTTCTGCATGTTTGAGGTGAAGGCTGGAGGATCTATTGTTAAACTAGTGTTATAAGTTTCATGCTTGTAAAACCTACACAGACAGCAACACTTACACTAGTACACATATCACACCTGATATTGTATTGTTTCAACGTCCATTGCATTGGACGTTTATGTACTGATTTGTCTTAACCCGTAATCGGGCATTGTATTTATTGTCTTTTGGGCCCTAAGAGCGGGCAATTATTGATATTCATTGTAATCTGTGCTGTAAATCTAAAGAGATGGCTAATCAGGAGTTGAACATTAATGCTCTTAAAGCCAAGAGAACTCCTATAAAGGCTCAGATCACTCGCCACGTCAATACCTTTCTATCATTCACTAATCTTGATGATAAATCGCATAAAGAAATTATAGCCCGTAAGGCTAAGTTTAATGAAGTCCTGATCAAATATGAAGATGTTCAGTCTCTGATTGACCAAATTGAGTATTCAGAAGCTGAAGCAGATTATAGAGAAGATATTGAGCAATCTGTCTTTTCAGCCATATCTCATGTTGACTCCTTAATTGCAGCTTATGAGGCTAAACTTAGACAAGAAGCTGCAGAAGCCGAAGCTAGGACTAGACTAGAAATTGCAGAAGCAGAAGCTAGGACTAGGCAAGAAGCTGTAGAAGCAGAAGCTAGGACTAGACTAGAAATTGCAGAAATAGAAGCTAGGACTAAATTAGAATTAGCAGAATCAGAAGCTAGGACTAAATTAGAATTAGCAGAATCAGAAGCTAGGACTAAATTAGAATTAGCAGAATCAGAAGCTAGGGCTAGTCAAGAAGCTGCTCAAGCTGAATCTAGGGACAAACTAGCTTCTATTGATATTGTAGCAGCTCAGTTCTATGATTACGTTGAAGCTATTCAAACGTTAGTTATACGAAATGAAGTTTCATATTTCGAAGCTATTAGTATGCGTAATGCATTTGAAGCCATTTTTAATGAATATAAGAGCAAATATTCTAATATCAGTCCGCAAGAAGTGACTGAAGTAATCAAACTGCAGAGAAAAGAGGTCGAAACTACTTTTCATAAAGCAATAGGTCTACTAAATGGTGCTATTGCTAAAAATAAACAGTTCTATGACCCTGATCAGGTCTCAACTTCTGTAGTACACCAGTCATCTACAGAATTGACTCCTTCACTCCCAAAACTTCCCGAGATCCGTCTTCCTCAATTCACAGGCGATCCTGCCTTGTGGATTGAGTTCAGGGATACATTTTATTCCCTTGTCATTCAACATAAGCATATTTCTAACATGGACAAGTTCCAATATCTAAAATCATGCTTATCGCCAGAAGTCATGACTGTAATACAGAATATTCCTGTATCCTCAGCTACATTTGATGTAGCCTGGGAAACGTTGTCAGAAAGATTTGACAACAATCGTCTGATTGCTAATAGTCACATTGACAAATTATTTTCACCACCTTCTCTTGAAAAGAATTCTGCAGACTCTCTGCAAAGATTTATAGATCATTTCATAAGCACGGTGCATGCATTGCATTCCTTAAATACTAATGTCGATTTATCCGACTTAATTATTTCTAAAATGATCTTAGACAAACTCCCAGTTCATATTATTAGAGAATGGGAATCATCGCTGAAATCAGACAGACTGCCTGAACTCAAGGAACTACTTAAGTTTCTGGAGACTAGAGTCCGAGTCTTGCAAATGACGGATTCAGCTCTAAAAAATCAGCCTTCAACTTCACAGAATTCGCAACCTATATCGGCTAAGAGCAAATCAGCTCAGTTTGTCAACAAATGTATTTGTTGCAAAAAGGATTCACATCAAGTCTACCAATGTGATGTTTTCAAAGCAATGAATCTTGCAAGCCGTAGCAATTTTGTCAGGACTAACCATTTATGTCGTGTATGTTACTCTTCAAGAGGACATACCAAGGCTTGCAGCTCGTTCTCTTGCAGAGTGTGTGGAGAGAAACATAGTACTCTTCTTCACGATTATAATGCTCAGAACGAGTCACAAATATCTAATACTGCAGGGATTATGTCAGCCTCTCATAATCATCAAGGCTGCTTACTTCCTACTGCAAATGTGTTTGTGATAAACAAGTATGGTCAACCCGTAGAGGCCACTGCCCTCTTAGATAGCGGCTCTGATTGCAACTTAATCAGTGAAAGGCTATTTAAACATTTAAAACTATCCCCTTGTCAGCAGCAAGCAAGGCTGACTGGAATACTATCGTCTAAAGTAAGCACCCATAAGCTTGCTTCTATAGAAATCAGGTCTCGAACAACTCGATGGTTTTGTAATACTGTTGCTCTTGTTGTTCCGGAGATTTCAGAGTCGAAACTTCCAAGATCTCCAATTAATATCACTAACTGGAACATTCCGCCTAACCTTCAACTGGCCAATCCCGACTTCAACACACCTAATTCTGTAGATTTGGTGTTGGGTGTTGAGGTTTTCTCGCAAATTGATTGTGTGGGTAATATTTCTGCTCCTAACCTACCCATCATTCACAACTCTCAATTGGGTTGGTACTTTGCGGGCAAGCTGCCCCAACCTTCCTCTCCTAGGTTGTCTGTTCGTAGGTCCAACAAACTTACACTTCATAAATCTAAGGACTTTAGCAATGGACTTCCTAATGATTTATCCTGCCAATCTAATACCTTAGATATGCATTATTCAGCCTTAGTAAGTTCAAACCTGCAAAGGGTTTCTAATGCATCTCGCCAAGCGAGTTCAAGATTGACGTCTCTTAAGAGACATTCTCTTTCTAATCCTGTATTAGCTAAGGCTTACAGGAATTCTATGTCCAAACACTTGAAATTGGGACATATGGAATCCGTTGGTCAGGGTTCCAACGAGAATTCCGACTACATCAAAACTTACCACCCAGCGTTAAGGACTTCAAACACCATGACAAATTCACCCTGGCGGGGTCAGTCTGGTTCAAGTTGCAAAGGTTCGTACTGCCACGAATCTTTATGTGCAACCAATTGTCAATTTGGCACCAATGCCATTTTCAGAAAATGATGAATGATTTAGTCATTCTCTGCATTCATGTTTTTCAATTCATTTCAATTATTTGTTCTCATGTTTGTTTTATTTTTTATTTCTTTTTCCTCTCTTCTTTATTTATTTTTTAAACATAACTCCACATGTAATTTTAAATTATGCCTCAAGTGTCATAATTTGCGGGCAATATGTTCCGTTATGTTTTAGTTTAGTATGTCATGCTTCTGTAATTCGTTTTTAGCAGGCCTTGCTTGCTATCTTGTTTTTTTATTTATTGAACAAATGAATTTCAAACAGTTGTTATGTATGGGTATTGTAATATCAAAATTATTCTTTTTATGTCTTGCATCCAATCAGAGACTGGAGATTTTTATTATATTGTTTTGATAGCCAATAAGGTTTATCTTTAGCTTTTCTCCTTCTTCATCGATTCAAGTTAACTGTGTCTCATAAAGACATTAGTTTTTCTAGGCTTTAAATGCCTATTCTTCGTTGTAATCAATTCAAATACTACTCATAAGGACATGAGTTTTCTTCTTGGCTTATCAATGCCATTCTTTACCTATCAGATAGATCTGGTGGTTTACTTTCAATAGCTGAAGCAATCAGCTCTTCGATTCACATTAAGGTTTCATATGCCTTATTGATTCTGAAGACTTCGAACGATTTAAGGACTATTATCACCCATCGTGTGATTCATCGGGTCTTCTTCATTTTGGTGTTGGCGTTGCAAGATCTCAGGCTAACATCTGTATCAACTATCAAAAGGTGGTATTAATCAATTCAAAGGTACGTCATTTACTACCTAATTTATTTGAGGAACTATTTGGACGTAATTGCATCATTGAACTAATATATTTGTGGTTTTGATCAAACTGATTAAGCCATCTCAAGGATATTTATGACCTTTAACAAAGGAATTTGTATTAAACATTGTGATATCTACAAGTTCATCAGTGTTTATGAATAATAATATTATACGTCCAAGGAATCCAGAATTTATGAACTGAGCATGATGTATGTATTGTTTGTTGTGACAATAAATTGTTACATACCAGAGAAATTTATCTAAAATGTATTGGGCAAGTTTGGCTTATCTATTTATAGTTTAAGTCTCAATTTCAAGAGGTGTTACGTCATATGAATCTTGTCATACAGTCCGCTTGCTCTCAGCTTGCCCGTACACTCTGCTTTTGTCTTTTCCCCTAGTAACTAAGTTATTTCACAATATTTTGTTTATTTACTTTTAAGGTAATTTTAGGTTAAGATTATATTTCAATAATGTAAAGCAGAAGAGAAATATAAGCATTGGAACTGCCCCCGAGCACGAGCTCCTGCTCTTTCGGGGTTTCAGGACTTTATATAATATTATATATGTATTCATGTAATTTTAAAATAAAAAAATCTTTCTTTATTCTTTAGTTATTATTATTCTGAAATCCACCTGCTGAGAAAGTCACCTTTCTTATTTGATATCATGGTAAGGTATATTGCAATCATTCTTGTATTTAAATGCGAATCGCGTAATGAAGTTGTCTGCTTTCAGAGAATATAGACTTTATATACTTGCATACACATCGATAAACTCCAGTGAAGGGTCATTGTTCTACCCCGGTCAAGACTTTTTTATATCTAGGGAAGAACATCCGGATGTGATAACGTAATCTAAATCGCTAACTCAAAGCATGTTTAATGTGAACGAAACTTAACATTATGATTCTGATGTACAGTGTGAGCCATGGATCATACAGGGCCCTCAAGACATCTTTTTTTTCTCTCCGACTCTCGCATGTAGCCCCACTCGTTTAGTCCGTCTTGTACGTTGATAACAAAGACTTGAACTCATTATAAAGGACCAGTAACCAAAAGATAAAATAAAAGCACTAATGGAATGTATATTTTCGTTTTCCAAAAGAGTTTGGTTTAAAGTTAGGAACATGATTAAGAATATTTAATTTTTTTGGTTGTGTTAGTGCTAGAAATATGGGTAAAGGTATTTAAATTTTAGGCTGCCAGGCTGTCAAAATACTTGTAGTATTTTTCTAAATAGTGAACAACAGAGTTCCTTATATATTAATATTAAATGTAAATAAAAGCAGGTAAACTGATGTAACAAAGTGCCAGACTGCTTTTGTTTAATCAGCGATAATTGCAACTATGATATGCAGAAAATAAGTTATTTTTATAATCAATTTCGGACTAAAGCTCCAGATCGATTCATTAAGCAGGGCTTACGGAAGAACAAAGGTCTAGTTTGATAAGCATATGTGAAGGAATATGTGTGTAGTGTTAATTGTCAAAGCTGACTGTATTGTAACTTCCAAAGCCGTATATGAACACTGTAAAACGATATGTTGTCATGAGAACTGATTTGCATTTGATAAATTCTTTCTATTATGTTACCACAAAATAGGCACTAAATTGGGCATCACTCCGGTACCGGTCAACCGATCTGGTCCAAAACTATTGGACATCAATGATATTGAAGTTATGAATATTCAGATTTTCTCAAAGTAGACGTTATAAATGCGTATGACACGTTTCATGAAAATCCGGTAAAGGGTATTTGAGTTATCGCGCGTACAGACACATGGACAGTCAGACGGACAAACGTTTCCCCGTCCCCCACACTATCTCATAAAGTACCATTCTGGCACTTAATAACTCTGAACCCCGAGAAAACAAATCAAAATGGGCAAAACAACAGATAAGATTTTCGAGAGGGTTAAAACCAACTAATCGTTAACATTTTTTTCCCCGTAAGTTAGTTTTTCTTTATTTAATTTCACTTTTCATATTAAATATTAATACATTTAAATGAAAAGTTAACAGTTATCTGAATTTTTTGTGCATTAATAATGTGAAAAATGTTATGTGATTACTTCATGGAGATTTTTAATCTTATTTTTTTGAAAGAAAAATATAATTTATAAATTAAAGAACAGGCACATTTGAAGTAAACAAATCAATATATCAAAATATAGGAGCCTAGAATTGTCCTTACGGTGTCTTGGGATTGTATCTAAACATTTTAACGTTAAAAAATTGAGATATTGAAGTGAAAAGTAGGATTTTAAAAATCACATTAAAAAGTTTAAACTAATAAAGTCAGGAACTTTAAACTTCGGGAATTGTTACTGTTTTATGTAATTTATTTCCTATAGACATAATAAGAAAACTTTATTTTTACTTTGGAATGTCCTTTTAATGGTAGTATGGGTACTGCTATAAAATAAAATAAATTAAAACAAGTATTTTCTTTTATTTCAATGGAAGTAATATCTTTTTTCCTAATCCACTTAAGCTCACCTTATTTATAATTTTTTTATCTGTAAGATATTCACTTATACAAGATTCAAATAATGTTTCATAAAACCTAAAGTTACTTTAATAAAATAAATAAAAGTATAACTCTAGTGCTAAAGGCATGTTAAAAAAGTTATCCCAAAAAATACACAGCTGTTAATTGACAAACCATTTTACATGTATATTTCAACTTGTTAATAATAAACATTTAACATTCGTAAACTATGACATGTAAATGTGAAATATTAATCAATGGAGACCCAGCTTTATGTAACTATATCTATGTATGTAATTATAGTTTTTTTTTTCTCCCAGCCAGGCCTTCACGTGCACGCAAGCGGCTTTTCTCGCGTGATGAAGGAGAGTTGAAGAGGTGTCTTACAGTCACATTTGCACTTGGAAGGTCAAGCATCAGAACAACAAAGCAAATTGTACATAAAATTACTCGTGACATCTATTAGCAACAGAGTTTTCATTGAATTAATTAGTCAATATACGAATTTAATCAATAAATAAGTTATTTTATATAGGCCTACTCGTATCTGGATGAAGAACCACAAAGTGACTTTTATTATTCAATGTTCTACCAATTACCTCCTACTTGGCCTGCCGTTTTCTTCTGTTATCAGAAGAAATAAAACCAATTCTTTTCGTGTTAATTTTAATATCGCACTAAAATGAATTTTTTCGTGCTATATATAAAAAAAAAAAAAAAAAAAAAAAAGCAGAAAGAAGATTTGATTTGATTGACGAAGATCCGGAAGAACATCCGGGGGTCAAGATCCCATCACAATTTTACCCTTTCTATTACCGTATTTTACGGACTGTAAGACGCTCCGGACCATAAGACGCAATTTGATGAAAAGAAAAGAAATGTAATGCGATTCTAAAGGGGGGAAAAAAGGGGGATTATATACTTCATTGCATAAACAAATTATAACCTTGTACAACGGAAACAGTGTAAATCACTTCTAACTTAAAACCTGCGTTGTACGAAAATCTCTTCTTTACAGGAGGCAACGCGTAAATTTTAACAACTAAACTGATCTCATGAAAGACTGAAAATATTTTTACACCTCTAACCCTCAATTCAGCATGTGGTAAGTGCAACGGGACAAGGCTGTATAGAGGTCATTTACCTTCATTTAAACCCCCCGGCGGAGACAACTCCTTTCGTATAAAAGAAATCAACAATCTTTTCTTTTCGCATTGTATACCAGGCTTCCAGCTACCCTCATTTTACCAATTGTAACAAGTGCATTGATGTACAGTCTGTGCCACCTTGTTTATAAATATGACATTCCGGCAATATTTACCATAATTGAATTTATTTTTAGTGTAGTTCGAACCATTAGATGCACCCAGGCTATGTTTTCAAGGTAAAAAAGTGCGTCTTATGGTCCGTAAAATACGGCACTCCTCATAATACTGAATTTCATTCTTCGTCCTTTACTATCGGGACAGTTCGTCTGTAGAATTCCTTACCTGAGGATATAAAAGCATGTCGAACAGTCAGATCGTTCAAGATCAAAGTAGTTAACCACCTGATCATCAACCAGTGATTCATAATAAACTGTAATACTTTCTTTCTTTCTGTCTTTGCCTTAGTTGTACCTCTCCCTTTTAGGGACATTTAAGCGACCCAAGCCGCCCGGGCTACACTGCATACTGTGTAGATTAAATATATATTAATTATATTTTATATGTGACCGCCGGCGTGGTCTTGTGGTTAGCGTCGCTGACTACAGATCAGTCGGCCCGGGTTCGATTCCCGGTACCTCCTCGGATTTTTCTGAGGTAGGGAGGTCTGGTAGGGGTGCACTCAGCCTCGTGATTCAAATTGAGGAGCTACTTGATAGAGAAGTAGCGGCTCCGGTCAAGAAAACCACCATTAACGGCCGTGGGTGTCGGCATGCTGACCACATGCCCCCAATCCTGCCATCTGCCTTCGGTAAATGACGCAGTGGTCGGTGGTAGGCTAAGTCCCTCCGGGGATGTAGCGCCACGGAGTTTAGTTTTTTATATATTTTATGTTACAGTTTGAATTTAATTATTATAGTTTAGTATATTTTAATTATAGTTAGTACTTAATTCCCTGCCAAATCCATGTCCTTTACTGGTCAAAAAAGTATATATGTGATAATTCTCCCGGCAGGTCACGGTCCTGTAACGTCCGGATGGCGTGAGTAGCATAAAAGCTTTACATAGGAAGAGATTAAACTATAGTGCGACAAGTTAAATAACAAGAAGAAGAAGAAGTTCATGATCATTGAACATTTAATGAGCGCAGCCTTTTAAATAGAGAACAATTAGGGAGACTTACAAGTGCTTAAATGCGCTGAAGCATAGCCAAGATATACAGTAAGGTACCAGTACTTTTTAGTGCAAAAAACAAAATTAAAAAAATCCCTTTAGGCAAGCCTACAGGCTGAGGTAGATTTCGAAGTGCTTTTGGTTTAATTTACTGTCGCTACGTAACACTCTACTTCTTTAGCCTTGTCATGACAAACCCGCAATAATAACTGCAAAAAAGAGAAAAGAGCACCTTTTCAAACATTCAAATCTCCCCTTATATGAGAACTATCAAGAAACTAGTTATTGATTTGTAGAGTACTCATCAAGAGCTTTTCAACGATACCCCACAAAACGTAGTTCCAAAAATTTCGAAGTACTCTAATTTATTCAAACAAAGTTTCCTTCTATACTTCATAAGGGCCGAGATATAAATGCTTTAAAATTTCAACCCCCTCCCCCGACCACCCCCTTGGACCAATTTTGCTCATTAACGAACTTGTCCGAACTATTGGGCCTAGAAATAACATAATAAAATTTGGTTCAAATATCTTCAGAATTACGGCCCCTAGCGTGTAAAGATATATATAAATATCACAATTTTTTTCCCCAACAGGCGGTGGTTTCGTACTTAGGGAGGCATGAAACGTAAAGATATGAAAGAATTTTCCGAAAGTCATGAAATGGTATCGATTGCAATAGGTAGATTTTTCTTCGAAATCTACCTTATACTAACTTTGACCGAAAATGGTGAATTTTTTACCGTCTACACTTCTTAATGTCATGAAAATGCAGATAAATACATTCAAGAAATGGGATACGAACCAAACTCATTAGCAGATGGATACCTAGGTAGTGGTGTATGAACTCACCTCATACAGGAGGTTTCGATATAAATCGTAGTTCGATGAATCGAATTGCGATATATTTCTCAGCTGGCTGTTGAAGCACACGAGGAAGTCTTCGGTTCTAGATAGCAAGATGCCCATGACAGATACACGGCTATTCTCTAGACTCTAGAGTGATACACTACCCTCGTCTCTAGTAAAAATCCTGTGTTTGTTTTTAGAATTCGAAGATAATTTCATAATCAATGCGGCCTTGAGTGTCACCAAATAAATAATATTCATGGCTTTGGAATTTAACCCGTGGATGTTTAGTCAAATTAGGACAAACAAATGAGATCAGACAGTTATGTTGTCTCAATTGCGTTGCTGTATTGTAGAAAGTTGCTGGCACGAATGGTAATATTTTTCAACTAATGCATCTTGTGAAACTATAAAGAGGACTATAACTTTTTTATAGTTGTTTCGAAGACTATAAAAAATTCGGGGATGGTTTACATGATTACGCAAAGGTGCGAAATTCACTTGTGACTAACGCATATGACTTCGGCGTGACCTCGGAGTTGCCTTTGAGGATTACTTTGAAGTTACTTCGTATTTTTTATCCTGGATAAGAGCATGAAAATTATTAACACACATGAAATAATATAACAGCTATTTATGTATCAAATACGCAAAATAATATTTATTTATTTATTTAACCTGGCGGAGTTAAGGTCATAAGGCCTTCTCTACCACTCAGCCAGGGCAAAAACATGAAATACATAATGATAATAATAATAATGATTAATAATAAATTAAAAAAGAACTGATATATATGAATACAAGAAACGTACATTAAATACAAAGAAAACATTCGAACATAAGTACTTGAATAATATGAATATACTAGCATGTACCCGCGGCTTCGCCCGCGATAATTATTTCAAAAATTAAAAATTAAGAGCATAATAGTTAAATCATTATATTTATTAACACCTAAATCACGTGGACTACATACCACGATTAGATAGCGTCGCCTGGTAAAAGCGACCTCAGATTCGATTTCCTTGGCCCAGAATACCCCTGTACAGTGAGTTTCGTCCAAATCGAACATTGTTTGACCATATTTAGGCCTATCCCTCTTCCGTGTAGGTTGAAAATTTCATATGTCTACGGGCCTTGAAATTCTAAACAAATGAATCGACCAGCGTGGGCTTACAACAATCTAGCGATCGCGATGCTTTTATTACCACGGTATGACAAAAATAGCCAAAGCCAACTGCAATTGATTTGACATTGAAATGTATTACTGAAATCTGATGCTTCGACAGCGCTAAAATCACGTTTTCTGCCAGTTTTTCACTCACAACTCGCGAACGAAAGCTAAAATTAAAAATCCGGCTTCGATGCGCATTCGCCCACCTTTCAGCCCATCTATGTTTAAAATTTCAGATCTCTGCGTTCAGTAGATTTCGCTGGGCATCGTGGACAGACAGACAAACACGTCCTTTTATTATTTTAAGATAGCATGTGCCCGCGATAATTATTTCAAAAATTAAAAATTAAGAGCATAATAGTTAAATCATTATATTAACACCTAAATCATGTAGACTATATATCACGATTAGATAGCGTCACCTGGTAAAAGCGACCTCAGATTCGAGTTCCTTGGCCCAGAAAACCCCTGTATAGTGAGTTTCGTCCAAATCGAACAACGTTTGACCATATTTAGGCTAATATTGATTATCCCTATAATAATAATAATAATAATAATAATAATAATAATAATAATAATAATAATAATAATAATAATAATAATAATCCTCCTCTTCGGTGTAGGTTGAAAATTTCATATTATGTTCGCGTGCCTTGACATTAAAAACAAATGAATCGACCAGCGTGAGCTACAACATTCAAGAGATCGCGATGCTTTTATGTCGAAGGTTTGACAAAAATAGCCAAAGCCTAGTGTAATTGATTTGTATTACTGAAAACTCATGCTTCGAAAACGGAATAAATACACGTTTTCTGCCCGTTTTTCACTCATAACTCACGAACTAAAGCGAAAATTAAAATTCCGGCTTCGAGGTGCACATTCCGACCCCTTAGTCCGCCTATGTATAAAATTTCAGATCTCTGCGTTCAGTAGATTTCGCTGGGCATCGCGGACAGACAGACAGACACTTCCTTTTATTAATATAGATAATACAAATGACTAAAAAATAAAGAAATAAAAAAAAGATAAAGTCTAAACAAATACCGTACATTCTTAGTTATTACAAAATATAATGAAAATTAAAATATATATTACTAATTAGCATAAGTTCCTAAATGTTATTGTAAACTAAATTTATTAAATGGCGCTTGAACTGTGAAGTCGTTTGGCTTTAGCGAACGAATCTTTTGTTGGATGACTTCGCTAAAGCTTTTGCGTACGTGGTGCATACAATATTTTTTTGTAAAAGCGTTGTACGAGGGAGAATCAAATGAAAACTGCGATTAATTTTTCCCCACTATTTAACTGCAGGAAGAATGTTTGCTTGTACATTATTTTTCCACATAGTCCCCTCCTAGTTCAACGCACTTAAGCCATCGGATAGGAAGTGCTTTGATACCGCGTGAGAAAAATTAATTTGGTTGACGCTGTAGCCACTCGTGCACCGCCGATTAGATTTCTTCATCAGACTTGAACTTCTGCCCTTCAAGGTGATCCTTTAATGAACCAAAGATGTGGAAATCTGATGGTCCCAAATCTGGCGATTATGGCGGATGTCGTCGACGACTTTCATTGTTGCACGAGGAGCATGAAGATGGGCGTTATCATGTTGAAGAAAAACACCTGCACTCAGCAATCTCGTTCGCTTTGGCACTATCGGATTTCCGCTCCATTAAAGGAGCACCTTGGAGTGCAGAAGTTCAAGTCTGATGAAGACATCCAATCGGCGGTGCAGGAGTGGCTACAGCGTCAACAAAAATAATTTTTCTCACGCGGTATCGAAGCACTTCCTATCCTATGGCTTAAGTGCGTTGAATTAGGAGGGGACTAAGTAGAAAAATAATGTACGAGCAAACATTCTTCCAGCAGTAAAATAGTGGAAAAAAGTTAATTGCGGTTTTCATTTGATTCTCCCTCGTAAATTATATGAAATGAAATAGATATATGCTATTTCTAGTCTTCCGGTCTGTATAATGAAGGCTGCGATAATACCTATGGTACAAGTAGAGAAAAAAGGAATCCTGATGATTGTGTAAGTAATGGAATCTTCATGTATCTATTCTATGCAACTTGAGGTGTATCAGGGGGTCATACACATCCGTCACCTTCACTGAATGGCTCTTGTAACGTACATGTGTTTGTTCACCCACATAGGTCTGTGTTAAGGATAAGCACGCCTTCCAGGGAAGATGACATAACTATCATGACGTGCTTGTACTGGAAATACAAGCACATGGTCCATTGGATTCAAACATAGCACATGAATCAATTTCTTATGTTAGTATTTCAAAACCAAAGAAGAAAAATAATAATAATAATAATGCAGCAAAATTGTTATCATTCTTTTTAAATTCAGCTGTGTTTAAACTCCTTTCAGCTACGAAGCCATATCAGGAGTTTGGGATCTGTGTCCATACTGGGTGTTCGGAAATTCATATTACAAACTTCTAGGGCTAGTAGAGGGGACTTAGTAGACAATATTTCGATAAGGAGCCCATGTCCGGAACCAGCCATTACAATGTGTCGGGTTTTCCAGTGTAGTTTTGCAATCATATATTACCATAAAAGAAGCACTAAATTGGGCTTTACTTAGGTACCAGTAACCGACTTGGTCCAAAATCAATAGGCCTCGCCGCATGGACGATATAAATGCGTATACCAAGTTTCGTGTAAATCCGATAAAGCCTGTTTGAGTTATAGCGCGAATAGACACACGGACAGACAGACAGACGGACAGACAGTTCTCGTCCCCCTCACAGTCTCATAAAGTATCATTCTGGCACTTAATAGCAATGATCAATAACAATATTAAAGGAAAACATGTAACATTGTAAAATGTATACCTACCTAAACGAAGTTACTAAAGCGGAGCCATCTTACTGAAAGAAATTAAATCAGCTTTTTTACCCATCTCTAATAACGTAAGTCTATGATAATAATAAATGGAAGGCGTTTCCCTCGGTACATAAGTGGGCTTTGACGTGGGAATGAGGTCGGTAAGACAATTATTGATCCCAGAGCTACAAAGACTGGAAATTAAATACTGAAAAGGTGACAGCAATCAAAGTTTATGAAGATCGTTGACCTCCAAGAGTTTCAGTAGCTTAAGGGGCAAGCTGGTGGGATAAGTAGTATGACTAAGATTGTATTTATTAAGTGCCAGTATGGTACTTTATGAGATTGTGTGGGGGACGAAAAATGTCTGTCCGTCTGTCTGTCTGTCCGTCCGTCCGTCCGTGTGTCTGTACGCGCTCTAACTCAAATACGCTTTTTCGGATTTTCATGAAACTTGGAAAACACATTTATAATGTCAATGGGAAGAACCCTATTGATATTGAACCAAATCGGTTCACCGGTACCGGAGTAATGCCCAATTTAGTGCCTATTTTAATAGATTATGGCGCCTTTCTAATAGAAAGGCGCCATAATTCAAATACGCTGTATCGGATTTCCATTAAACTTGGTATACGCATTTATGACATCCATGAAAAGTACTCTGTTAAATTTGAACCTAATCTGTTGACCGGTACCGGAGTAAAACCCAATTTAGTGTATATTTTAAAGGCGCAATAGCTCAAATACGCCTTATCGGATATTTATGAAACTTCGTATACGCATTTATACTATCCATGGAAAGACGTCTGTTGATGTTCAACCAAATCGGTTGGCCAGTACCGGAATGATACCCAATTTATTGCCTTTTATGTTAATATATGAGAAGTCGCGATAACTCAAATATGCTTTATTGGATTTTCCTGAAACTTTGTATACCCATTTATAATGTACATGGGAAGACGTCTACCGATATTGGACCAAATCGGTTGTCCGGTACCGGAGTAAAACCCAATTTAGTGTCTATTTTAAAAACGCGGTAACTCAAAGACGCTTTACCGGATTTTTATGGAATTTGGTATACACATTTATAGTGTTCATGGGAAGAGGTCTACTGATACTGGATGAAATCGGTTCACCTGTTTCGGAGTAATGCTCAATTTGGTGCCTATTTTATGATAATATACGTATTCGAAAGAATTTATATAAAAAAAAAGCAAATCATTTATCATGACAACATAGTCAATTGTTTTACTGTGATATTTTACGGCTTTGGAAATTAAAATAGAGATAGCTATGACCAAAAACACTATTGTTTTACATGCGCTTATAACTTACAACTAGACCGTTAAACTGACCCAGGTGACCGAGATGGTAACGTTTTGGCCTCACGTTATGGAGTTCCATGGTTCAAATCCCGAAACCAGCCAATTTCACTTTCTTTTTCGTATTTTTATGTGAGTGTGCGATTGTCAAGATATCAAAAATCTGTACAGTTCAGCTGATGCTGGAAGATTTTAATCTGATTAAAAAGAAAATTAGACCTTTGTTCTTCCCTAAGCCCTGCTTAATGAATAAATCTGGAGCTTAACTTGTAAATCAATTAAAAAAACATATTCTGCATATCATAATTGCAGTCATAACTGATTAAAAAAACATACTGGCACTTTTTTACATCAGTTTTACCTGATTTTATTAAGTGCCAGTTTGGTACTTTATGAGATTGTGTGGGGGACGTCCGTGTGTCTGTACGCGGGATAACTCAAATACGCTTTATCGAATTTTCATGAAACTTGGTGTACGCATTTATAACGTCCACGGGAAGAAGCCTATTGATATTGGACCGAATCGGTTGATCGGTACTGGAGTAATGCCTAATTTAGTGCCTATTTTATGGTAGTATATTAGAAAGAATTTACCAAACGCAAATCAGTTCTAATGACAACATATTGTTTTACAGTTTCCATATACGGCTTTGGAAGTTGCAATACAATTAGCTTTGACAAATAACATCACCCACATATTCCTTCACATATACGCGTACTTATCAGACTAGACCTTTGTTCTTCCGTAAACCTGCTTAATGAATCGATCTGGAGCTTAACTCGGAAATCCATTACAAAAATAACTTATCTTCTGCATATCATAATTGCAAATATCACTGATTAAACAAAATCATTCGGGCACTTTGTTGTATCAGTTTACCTAATTGTATTTTTCTTCTGTAAATAACTCTCATGGCTGTTGAGGCTCCAGGATTTTCAGATAAACCAAATCGGCAATCTAAAGCTGTCAATCCAATGCCATGCCATGGAGTCTGCTTGCACTTAATTTATTAGAGGCTAATGCCGGATGTCGACCAAGAGCTAAGCTAACACATACAGTGTGGGATTTCATATGTAGTTGTGCCGACAAAACTACATATGAAATCCGGCATAGCTCACATACAGTGAGGGATTTCATATATAGTTGTGCCGGATTTCATATGTAGTTTTGTCGGCACAACTACATATGAAATCCCACACTGTATGTGAGCTAAGCTAAACTAAACTAGCTTAGCTCTTGGTCGACAACCGGCATAAATCCAGCCAGGAGTTTTAATGCCAACAGAAGGAATAGCAGAACTGAAAATCCCAAATGCAGATCTTATGGTTAGCAGTGCAATGCAGCAACATTAGCGCAAAGGCGTATCCCAATTAGGAAGTATAATTAAATATTACAGGTAGGTCCGGAAGCTTGGCTACATCCAAATAACTGGAATCTAGTGTTTCGTTAGAAACTCCATTAATTGCCTACAGTTAGGCTGCCCTTCTTGCACCTTAGTCGAATGTGTGGAGTGTAGAGAGTAACAAGGCGGAAATACATATCACTCGTTAGTTAGTTAGTTTATTTTCTTACACAGTACAGTGTTTTTCATTATCCTATAGACTACTTATAAGTTTACATATACTTATAAACTACATTTCTTAAAGTTTAACACACACATTTACAAATTAATAATTTACATACAAATATTCAATGCATGTACAATATTTAAACATGCTACATTTTACTACATTATACATTTTAATATTATTTCTAGCTCTAGTTTTACAGTATATGGAAGATGAATTATACAAATTGAATGATAAATTTAAGAATACAGTATCTACACACTTACAAAAAATAGAGATCACTTATATTATAAAAAGTTTGATAAAAGAAAGGATTTGAGCATTTTCTTAAATGAAATTTCTGTTTTTGTGATGTGATATGAGAGGGGAGTGAATTAAATACCTTAGAACATAAGTAGTATGGAGAAGATTCGAATAGACGGGTAGAGTGTTTCGTCAGTGCTATGCTGTTTTTATGTCGGGTGTTGTAAGAGTGGTAATAAAAAAAATGGTTTTCAGATTTGTCTAGAAAAAGTAATCACTAAGGTTCCACCTAAAAAAAGTGAAAAATATGACTGAAAATATGCCCTTAAAAATGAGGAAATATTAACCAAAAATCCTAATTATGACCTGATAAAATAACGTATTTTCAAAAAATAAACGTTGCAATTTAAAAGGCTTAATGGCACTAAATTCGTACATCACATGAATTCAATCAGAGAATCACTTTTTAACAATTTTGGTTATTTACAGTTTTACTTGTAATGAACTTCTATTTTTAAAGAACTTGCTCCTGTTTGGTTGCGTCATCAGCTCCAAATACTCGTAATATTTTGTAGAATACATTTTAAAATTTAAAAAAATCCCTTTAGGCAGGCCTACAGGCGGAGGTAGATTTCGAAGTGCTTTTGGTTTAATTTATTGTCGCTGCATAGCACTCTTCTTCTTTAGCCTTGGCATGGCAAACCTGCAGTAAAGAGGAAGAGCCTACAATCAATTGTTTTGACAACAATAATAGGATATAATATTCTGGGAGGCCGTGCGCAAGATCAGCAATGAATAAAATTAGCAAAGCCGCTAAACAAGACAAAATTATGATATTATAATAATTCTTTCAAGTGTTATTATTTTCAAACATTAAAATCTCGCGTCATATGAGAGCTATCAAGAAACTAGTTATTGATTTGTAGAGTACTCATCAAGAGCTTTTCAACGATACCCCACAAGACGTGGTTTCAAAAGTTTCGAATTTTCATCCCCCACCCCCACCCCCACCCTCACTCGAACCCCCGAATCGTTGGTGTCACTGTGAACTCCATAGGGAGTACTCTAATTTATTCAAACAAAGTTTCCCTCTATACTTCATAGGGGCCGAGATATACATTTTTAAAAATTTCAACCCCCTCCCCCGACCACCCCCTTGGGCCAATTTTGCTCATTAACGAACTTGTCCGAACTATTGGGCCTAGAAATAACATATTAAAATTTGGTTCAAATATCTTCAAAATTACGGCCGCTATCGTGTAAAGATATATATATATATATATATATATATATATATATATATATATATATATATATATATATAAATATCACAAAATTTTTTTTTGAACGGGCGGTGGTTTCGTACTTAGGGGAGCATGAAACGTAAAGATATGAAAGAATTTTTCGAAAATCATAAAGTGGTATCCATTGCAATAGGTAGATTTTCTTCGAAATCTACCTAACAATTTAAGTTACCTATTAGTCCACCGCTGTGGCTCAGGGGATGCGTTCACTCCTCTCACACAGCGGGCCCGAGTTCGATTCCTGGTCGGGACAAGTTACGTAGTTGAGGTTTTTACCGGGTTTTTCCCTCACCTGTGAGACAAATTTCAGGTAACTTTAGGTCCTTGTGGTCCCCGGATATCATCTGGCCGTCATTATCATCTTCATCCCCATCCTCGCCTTGTTCTGAGTGAATGTGTGTGTGTAAATGGTGTGTATCGTCCTATGTGTTCGTGATGCCTCGGAGGTGGCCCCGCCATTGGGCTGATCACTCATCCGGGGAGGCCCTCTATGTCCTTGTCTGGTCAAAAAAGTATGTATGTGATCCAAAGATAATTCCTCACCCGACAGGTAGCGGCCCTGTAAGGCCCGGACGACTTGGGTCGCTTAAATCCTAAAAGGGACTAGGTAAAACTACGATAAAGAAAGAAAGAAAAGAAAGTCACCTATTAATTTGACATAAACATTAAATTAATGAAATAAATTTCAAATTTAACTCGTCCATGTAGTACATAAACTGTATAATTGTGCTCTTTTACCGAATTTATAACTGAAATATGACATTTAATTACAAATATGACCAAAATATGACCAACACCACAAAAAAGCGCAAAATAAGACTTTATATTGAAATATGCTCTAACATTGGTAAAAATACTCCAGAACTTATGGAATATACTTTAACATTTAAGTAATTTGAATACTTAATTATATTAAGTATTCAAATTATATTATATTATATATATTATATATTAAAAACAAATTTAGAAGTTTTATAAATTACATTACAAAACTTTAAAAAAAAGAATCACTCTGATTCAATTATCCATTCATTAAATGTCTACATTTGCCGACAAAAGAATTTAATAAAAAATTAAATTCTTTTGTCGGCAAATGTAGACATTTAATGAATGGATAATTGAATCAGAGTGATTCTGATTCAATTATCCATTCATTAAATGTCTACATTTGCCGACAAAAGAACTTAATTTTTTATTAAATTCTTTTGTCGGCAAATGTAGACATTTAATGAATGGATAATTGAATCAGAGTAAATCATAATAAGATTTTACGTCCACCGCTGGGGCGTCGAGGATGCGTTTGCTCCTCTCACGCAGCGATTCCTGGTTGGGACAAGTGACCTGGGTGAGGTTTTTTCCTGGGTTTTTCCTCACCTGTGAGACAAATGTCGGGTAACTTTAGGCCCTTTTGGTCCCCAGATATCATCTGGCCGTCATTACCACCTTCATACGCCTTGTTTGGAGTGAGTGTCTTGTGTGTGAATGGTGTCTTGTCCTATGTGTTCGTGTTGTCTCGGATGTGGCCCCGGCATTGGGCTGATCACTCATCCGGAGAGGCCCTCGCGCACAATGTGCATTATCTTTACCTAAGACTTAACCTACCTAGTCCTGAACCCGGGAAAGGGATTTTTCACTACTGAAAAATCCCCGACCCGGCCGGGAATCGAACCCGGGCCGCCGGAGTGGAAGGCAGGCGCGCTACCGACTCACTCACGGCGACGGACATGTTCTTGACTGGTGTAAAAGTATGTATGTGATCCAAAGATAATCCTTCACCCGACAGGTCACGGTCCTGTAAGGCCCGGGTGGCTTGGGTCGCTTAAAACCTAACAGGGAGAGGTAAAAAAACTAAGATAAAGAAAGAAACAAAGAAAGAAAACTGATGTAACAAGGTGTCAGAATGCTTTTGTTTATAATCAGTGATAATTGCAATTATGAAATGCAAAAAATAAGTTATTTTTGTTATCGATTTCCGAGTTAAGCTCCAAATCGATTCATTAAGCCGGGCTTACGGAAGAACAAATGTCTAGTTTGATAAGCATATATGGAGGAATATGTGGGTACTGTTATTTGTCCTAACTACCTGTATTGCAACTTCCCAAGCCGGGTATGAACACTGTAAAAATATATGTTGTCATGAGAACTGATTTGCATTTGATAAAATTCTTTCTAATAAATTACCATATAATAGACACTAAATTGGGCATTACTCCGATACGGGTCAACCGATTTGGTCCCATATCAATAGGCTTTTTCCCATGGACGTTTTAATGCGTATACCAAGTTCCATGAAAATCCGATAAAGCGTATTTGAGTTACTGGACACACAGACAGACGGACGGACAGACATTTTCCCGTTCACCACACATCTCATAAAGTACCATTGTGGCACTTAATAAATAACTGTATAAAATAGGACCCGATGTTAATACTTCTTCCCGGAGGACTTCGTATCCAGGATATGTCTTGAAAAAATCAATCGAACACGGTCAGATTCGAACCCGTGAATTTGGGTCCAGAGGCGGGCACACTATCCCTGCACTATTGAGGCCAACTGATGATATTATTAATCCTTGCAAAATTAACTCCTAACTTGTTAATATTTCTTAGTTATGTAACTGTGTTCTTTATTATGAACTTTATGAAATTCGAAATAAAAAGTAGGCTAACGTTTATTCATCAATAATATCAGACAGTCAGATATCTTTTAATCCTCTCGTTTACACTTGCTAACATCACTTATCATGGTTGTTCAATTGTTTTGCTTGCACTAATCTGTTTGATAAGATCTTTATTATAAAAAATTCCATTTCAGTATTGGGGTCAAGGTCTTTTCTATTAAAACATTTCGAGACTAATAATATCGTACTGCTACTTCACTACGGGTAAACCTCTATTAAAGACCACCCCTATTTATCACCAAATCCGTCTTAAAGACCAATAATAATAATAATAATAATAATAATAATAATAATAATAATAATAATAATAATAATAATAATAATAATAATAAAAATAGTAATAATAATAATGTTTACTAGCCAATGTCCATACAGGTGAGGCATCGTCAATTTACGTAATAACAGTTCTTATAAAACAAAGTTAGCCGTAAGAAATTCGTGCAAAGAGTAAAATGGTCTCTCTATCAGCCATGCATATGCATAAGTTTTAAATCTATTTATAGGCAAACTACGGACGCTTAAAGGCAGTTTGTTGAATAAATTAATTCCATTATAAAATCAAGTGCTATTTAAACGACACTTGGGTAAATTTATATCTAACCTGTATTATAATTATGCACTTCTCTATAAGTAAAATTATCCAGATTCTTCTTGACATGTAAGACAATAATCTCTCTCTATATATAAAAGGCTTTGTCCTGACTGACTGAATGAATGACTGACTGACTGATTGACTGAATGACAGGAATCAACGTACAGCCTAAACTATAACAGGTAGAGACTTGGAATTTTGACAGTACCTTCGTTTCATAATGTAGGTGCTCACTAAGAAAGGATTTTGAAAAATTCTGATTCTAAATGCCAAAAATTAAATGTTTTTGAAAATACTTAATCCTTTTTACATAGAATTATCAATTCCAAATCACAGAATATATTGTTGCCAAATGGTATCAGGTGGACTTGGAAAAAACAATTGAAATGCACTTTTGACAAATAAGAGAAGTTATCAAAATAATTCATGTTATAAATAAATATTACAGAATGAAATCCACTAAAATAATGGAATCACATAACTTTCTCTACCCTGGACATAGAGAAAACAAAACGAGGTATGGTAATGTGTATATTATTATATTGTAATGTGTATATTATTATATTATATCGCAGGTTTTTGGAGAGAAAAGTATGAAAGTGATAATGCTTTATGGTAACATAAGAGTGGGAAATTTCCCGCCTCGAAATTACAATTTTATGTTACAGGAATTTCTGTTTCTTCTTATTTAAACCTCTACCAGGCTTGCTGTGCACTGTACAAGCGATGGGATGCAACATTCTAGATCCTCTACGAGCCATAAAAAACTATATCAAGCGTTTTCTGAGGGAATAGTTTGAGTGTAATAAGTCGTTCTTCCTATTTCAAATTATAAATGCCTATATAAGGACCTAGAATTTAAAATTGAAAATCCTTGATTAGCTAATTTTCAATTACAAAATACAAAACCCGGGTGACGCCGGGTCTTTTAAGCTAGTTTTATTATCAATAGGATAAAGACCTTAAAATTGTATGATGAACAAACAAATATAAATACAGTTAAAACTGTATTAAAAAGACCACCGCTATTTAGCGACATCTCCCCCTTAAAGACCAGCTTTTCTTGGAATCGATATTAAAGGCCATAATATTATTGTAATTCGTATCTCTTTTAAAAGACCATCCCTAATCTAGGAACAACGTTTCTAGTGCTTTTAACTACTTTCTTACACCACGATCATAGTAGCCTAGTATATTGCGATACAAGTGCCGTAAGCGATGCATACGGATCGAGGAAAGAGTTTTAAAAAACGAGGCACTCGCGCCGAGTTTTTCAATTTTCCGAGATCCGTTATGCGCTTACGGCACGAGTCTTGCATGCTATTTTTTGCACGATGATTATTTATATCAATTTAGTTATATTAATTGAGATATTACCTGAAAATATTATGTATCACATTATTGAAGATAGATGTTTATTTCAGAAAGTGATTCTCATGTGTTTGTTGTTATGGGAACAGAATATTTGTCCTGGGGGGGCCTTGTCCATAAAGGCTTGTATTATGATGTGTGGCGTAAGTAAATTCTTACAGCATGGAAATTTGTTTTGTTTCCATAGCAACAAAGTTGCGTGCGGGAATGTCGACCTACGATCCACGGCAACGACATTCGTAAGTACCACTAATTAGTTAAGGAGTGCAAAAAAAAATATATAGAAATGTTTATAGAAATTCTATTTTGTAAATACAGACAACCGTTGACAAATTTTTCACACAAAGGGATGAAAAATAATAATTTAAGTGAACTTGAAACAACAATAAATAATAATAATATTGATGTGTTATAACTTCTAATCGGGGTACACCGTAGCATAGTAGTTGAGGCGCTGCGCTACAACCCGGAAAGTCGCGGGTTCGATTCCCGATGAGGTCGTTGAGATTTTTCAATCGGCCTAATCCTTCTGGTGGCACTAAGGCATTGGGGTCGACTCAACCTCTAACAGAAATGAGTACCAGGAGTATTCCTGGAGGTAAAATAACGGCCGGTGCATAGGGCTGATAACCTTGCCACCTTCATGTGCCGTATGTCACAATCTGGGAACCTTAACCTCCTGGAAACTTTACGGGTCTCCATGGCCCATACAGGGATAGCTTTACCTTTTTTTATAACTTCTAACCTGTTTATTTTAAAGTTCCGTAATTATTTAAAACTAGCAGATCCCCGCGGCTTTGCTAACAATAATTAAATGGAACATTAAAAATTAAGAGCGAAATAATTAAAACATTATATTTATTAACACTTTCACGCGAGACATCATAGGCCTAAACTAAACGATTAATAATTAATGAAACAGCTAAAAATCCGGCTTTGAAATGAATTCCACTATTAGAAAGCGCAGCATGGGAAAAACAACCCCAGATTCGAGTTCCCTGGCCCGAAAACCTCTGCATAGTGAGTTTCGTCCAATTCGAACAATGTTTGCCCATTTAGGCCTATATTCATTATCCCTCTTCCGTCTAGGTTGAAAATGTCAGATGTCGACCAGGGTGAACTTACAAAATTCAAGCTATCGCGATGCTTTTGTTTCCAAGGTATGAAAAAAAAAAAAAAAAAAAAAAAAAAAAGGCAAAGCCACCTGCAATTGATTTGACAATTGAAATGTGTTACTGAAAACTGATGCTTCGAAAGCGCAAAAAAAAGCACGTTTTCTGCCAGTTTTTCACTCATAACTCGCGAACGAAAGCGAAAATTAAAAATTCGGCTTCGAGGTGCATTCGCCCACTCTTCAGTCCATCTATGTTTAAAATTTCAGATCTCTGCGTTCAGTAGATTTCGCTAGGCATTGTACACAGACAGACAGAAAGACAAACATTTCCTTTTATTATTATAGATTGCATTCCCCCTATCAGGAGACCACACCTCTGATATTATTTTCTGCTTATGTTTAGGTGTCTGAAAATAAATAAGCATATTGCTTAGAAAACAGGACTCTACTGATGATTCTCGTCTAGAGAACAAGTTATAACTTACAAGTAACAGCACTGTTCATAACAAGTAACAAGTAACAAGCTATTATAACAGCGTGTGTCGAGCAAGAAGCCATTCCATTTAATTGCAATTAGTATTATTGTGTAACGCTTTCGATATGGTTAGCTTTCATTGGCTTCACTCTCCTTAAGCAATCATAAAGATATTCTCAAGGTAATTGCTGGTAATTAATCTTGTCAATTAATGTTTAACAAAGTAAGGGATGCAGAGATGTTTATATGCATCATACTTATACATATTTTATTGTATTTAAAGCAAAATACAGTAAACTGATGTAACAGAGTGCCAGAATGCTTTTGTTTAATCAGCGATACTTGCAATGATACAGAAAATAAGTTATCTTTGTAATCGATTTCCGAGTTTAGTTCCACATCGATTCATTAAGAGGGGCTTAGGGAAGAACTAAGGTCAAGTTTTATAAGCATATGTGAAGGAATATGTGGGTAGTGTTATTTGTCAAAGCTACCTGTATTGCAACTTCCAAAGCCGTGTATGAACACTGTAAAACAATATGTTGTCATGAGAGCTTGTGATACATGTTTCCGGTCACATATTCCTGCAACAAATTTCTGAATGTGAGCATAGCATCACAGTATAGTATAACAGTAGCGAAGCTCCATACAGTTTTTTTCAACCGGCGCGACTACAGCGCTCGTAGCGGTGAGCTAGAAGCAACACAATATGTTACATTGTTGCTTATGAAAAATGCCAATAATATTTTATGGAAATGCTTGTGGTGCTATAAATTGCACCAACAGCCAAAGGAATTCTCCCGATTTATCTTTCTTCAGGTTCCCTAAAGATCCTGAGAGGTAAGGAAAAACAGTTATTTGTGAAATTAAATTGCAAATTTGTGATTAACATGCTTGCATCCATACTAGTGTATTTACTCCTATTTCTTTTAATTTTAGGAGCAGAAAATGGCTTGTAAATGCTATATACAATTAATTATTTTTATATGTATACTATAAATGAAAATCCTAACGAAGCAAAGGTTTCTAAATATATAGGCCTATTTACAAATACCCCACCTAACCCCACTAATTTTGAAAATGTTTTAACACGAGGTTATGTTAGGCCTATATAATTGAATTTAACAATATTAAACTGTCGAGAATAAAGATAATGTGTTTAATCCTTTACTTTACAATAATTTATCGTGTTTAACAAAATGAAGAAAAAGACAAAAGTGTTTTGCTATTGCATCTGATACTGACCATATCGGGCTATATGCCTATAGAACTTTACTTTCCCCCCTAATTTCTGAACTAGTACTACTACATGCTTATTGAAATTATTAAGTTTTCTTATTTGTCAGAATTTTCAGTGTAAGTACAGTATATGTTAGTAGTAGGTCAATTAAATTCTTGAAGATTTGTCGTAGGGATGTAGCTTATATGGTGGACGGAAACCGGTCTGATACTTTATAAGATATACAATGTCATCGATCTTGAAACTACAACTTCTTTATATTACCATAAAGTCTATGATTTGGTGAGTTCACCAGTATGCCTTTCCGGTAATAATCTCGTTCTAGTAATTTTAAAAATAAGAAGAAATACAGTCATATATTCGTATCTTTCCAATGCTGGAAATGGCTGTTTGCTAGTTGCATCCTGCTGGCCGCTTGGGGTGCTAGTGTCGCACGATCTGCCAAAAGGATGCATTTTCCTTTCATTAGAGCTTCGCTATTGTTATACTATACTGTGATAGCATTAGACACTTAACCTTACGCAGAGCAGGGAATCATCGCTTCACGCAGACGCAGTGTGCATCCCCACTCCTTAAGTCTCCGAAGCTGGTTCAATGTTGTAACACGTGACAGGCAGTGTTCTTCACAGAAGAAATTGTCTTTCATAGCGTAAGGCACACGGTGATTGACACACATTAAATAAATGACCTTCTAGACACATCTCTATGCCTCACTTTTGTGCTAATAGAATCGCACGTCTATACACAAGTTCTTTTTGTTTCGGTTAATGATATTTAATTTTTTGAAGAAGAATCCAAGTTCGTAATAAAATGATTTGATTTGATTTTTGTTAAGTTTTTGAACCACATCAAAATGTGGCTATCAACATACATAAATTAAGAGAGAGAATGAAAATGGACAACAGAAATTATGTCGAATAGCAGTATAGTGTATAAATTTAGAAAAAAAAAACATCAATATTAGCTTCAAAAAACTCACTAATAGAATAAAATGGATTATTCGCAAGCCAGTCTCTCAGAACAGTCCTATAAAAAATTATTATTTCAAAATCTGCTTTCTTGTAACAAAGATATTGCAATTGTCTGCGCTTCTGTTAGGTCAGGCTTTGCAATAGAAGTGCTGCGGCTAGTCTTCTTTTTTTTTTTTTGTTGAAAAGAGCCTTCTTCAGGGGTGCCCACCCCCCAAACTTCATGACTCACCCCCCCAAACTTCATGACTCACCCCCCCCAAACTTCATTGCTCACCCCCCCCCCCAAACTTGATTGCTCACCCCCAACCTGATTGACTGTCGACAAGGGCGCCCATATGATATTTTCTAGAGGGGGGAAATTTTTTTAATTTAATTATTTTTTGTCGCTTTAACTTCTTGGGCCACTTTGTAACATTATATTAATAATAATATAATAATAATAATAATAATAATAATAATAATAATAATAATAATATAATAAGTGCAACAATGATGTAGCCAGAAAATAATTGCGGGGAGGGTTGAATGTGCCAGGGGGGTTTGGAAAACCCCCAAAAAAGGTGGTCGGGGGTCCATCCCCCCCAAAAATTTAAAAATTGAACTAATGAAAATAACATTTTACGCTATTTTAGCGCAGAAAATCTAGTTAGGAAATTTGTTTACCATACTCTAAGACATGCCAATGTAAATAAGAAATCATTACCTAAGCGGGGGGTCCACCCCCGGGAAATTTTTTAATATTGAACTAATGAAAATCATATTTTACTCTATTTTAGCACTGAGAAACTAGTTAGGAAATTTGTTTACAAAACTCTAAGACATGCCATTGTAAATAATAAATCATTACCTAAGTGGGGGGTCCACCCCCAGAAAATTTAAAGTATTGAACTAATGAAAATCACATTTTACGCTATTTTAGCACAGAAAAACTAATTAGGAAATTTGTTTACCACACTCTAAGACATGCCAATGTAAATAAGAAATCATTACTTAAGCGGGGGGTCCACCCCGGAAAATTTTTAAGTATTGAACTAATGAAAATCACATTTTACGCTATTTTAGCACAGAAAAACTAGTTAGCAAATTTGTTTACTATACTCTAAGACATGGCAACTTAAACAAGAAATTGTTAGCTAAGTTATCATACTTATTACTATTTATAAGAAAAGTTTAATAACACATGGAACAGTGGACATAATAGGCCTACTCATTATGTTATGAGAAGAAAATAACTGCTATATCATATTTGACACGCCAACAAATCTTGTTTAATTAAATATTTTTAAAAAAATACAAATATAGAATTTTAGGTTTTGACTTTTGGGGGTCAAAACCCCCTGAACCCCCCTTTCCTAATCCATTGTGGATTCTGCTTCCATGTTGTCGATTTGGTAAAACTTCAGCAAACTGTTTATGTCTGTACTGACTTCAAATAATTGTCTTAAAATAAAAACACCTGACTAATAATTATTAATATACATTTTTTTCCCTTGCGCCCCCCACCCCCGGGTATGGGCACTAATTTATTGAATATTCACATCTAAAGAATTAGAAGAGACCTTTTAAAGTTATAAAACTTGACCGTTTTTATTTTAACATATAAAACTCTAATTTTTCAACAATTTTCAACCCCCCCCCCCAGAAAATTCATAAAATGATAATATTTTGCCCCCCCCCAGAAATTTCAATGACGCAGTCTGCGTCTTAACCCCCCCCCCCCTGTGGGCACCCCTGCCTTCTTTGTTGTAAGATTTTTCGTTTTATTGTCATGTCTTTTGTTGTCATGTCCAGGCCTGATTGTTGCTTTTGAATAGCAGCTAATGTCGCTTTTAATGATGCTTTATGTTGTTTTAGAATTTGAATTAGAAAGAAGTGGCCGCGCCGAGCGGTACTTGTAGTGCTTACTACAAACCTGCTTGTGTGTACAGGTGACAAATTCAAAGTGATAACAAAGAATCACGAGATAAAAGAGCAGAATTGACTAAAGATTATCGTCTCCTAAATTCCATTACAATGTGATAAAGGTGAAATATCATAACAGAGGCGTTTTATAAAGAGATGACCTAAAACAAGATTTGCATAGGCGCCCAAGTTTTATAAACAAGATTAATCCACGGTATTGTAAAATTTTCTAAACTGTGGTGCATTTAGATCTCTGCGTGTACGGCTGTAAAATGTATACAGAACATTGTTTTAAATGTTAAAATGCAACATTTTTTAAAATTAAGCGTATTATTGTTGTTATTGGTCCAGGAGACTAAAATGAAAACTGATTTGCATATTGAAGAGTAGCCCATGCAATTATGTTGTTAATTTTATTTTAAATTACATTGTCTATTTGATTTTAAATTATTTTAATCTTACAAACTTGGTTTTCTGAGCTAGATGGTAGCGTCTTGGGCTCGCAGAAGGGAGGTCCAATGTTTAAGTCCTGTCGCCGATTTATTTTTTAATTTTTTATTTGTGGTTTCTCCAGTCAAATGGGCCGTTTGGATATTTACTTACCGTGACTCGTCGTTCTATTTCATCTGATATAGAATATTATTGAATTCAAGAGAATTCAAAACAGGTATTCGATTTCGAATCTTTATTACCTATGGTAGGGGTACAAGTGAAAATGGCGTTTTCTTATTTTAAAATAAATGTTACTGTAGTCACGGTAGCACTGATGAATGAACTTGAAAGAACCCGCCAAACACCGTCATTCACAATCGTATCCGTTCGGCAACCAGCCGCCATCTTGAAGCGATGATTCCCTGCTCCGCGTAAGGTTAAGTCATTAGACCCTCAGAACATGTTGTCATTACCTCAATTTACTGTCTGGTCTTAAAAATATAATTCTCCCAAAGATATGCGTGCCCAAGGTATATATAAAGTGCCAAATTCATAGTTCATTGGCTTTAGCATTAGCATATGCAAGTTACAATTTGTACCTTATTGCTGCGCATTCCGTTGGCAAGTTTTAGGGTATTATATCCTGAAACTAATTTTTTGTTTAAAAATTCTAAACAAGCTACAATTTTCCAAACATAACATAATAACTTTCGATTTATAATATACAAAGATACTTAAATACGCCCTGTCGTAAAAAAACAGGAAAATTGTAAGGGAACGGTAACTCTATCTAATGGGAGGTTATCTAACTTTTCCCTTTCGCAAGCGAACGTTATTCCTACGATATAGAGAAAGAAATATGATTTTAACATAGATACACACCTTTGCTTATTAAGTGCCAGAATGATACTTTCTGAGCTTGTGTAGTGGATGGGGAAATGTCTGTCCGGATGTCTATCCCTGTGTCTGTTCGCGCGATAACTCAAATACGCTTTATCGGATTTTCATGAAACTTGGTTTGCACATTTATATCGTCCATGGGGCGAAGCCAATTTATTTTGGAACAAATCGGTTGTCTGGTATCGAAGTAAAGCCCAATTTAGTGCTTATTTTATGGTAATATATTAGAAAGAATTTATCAAATGTAAATCAGTTCTCATGGCAACATATTGTTTTACAGTGTTCATATACGGCTTTGGAAGTTGGAATGCAGGTAGCTTTGGCAAATAACACTACCCACATATTCCTTCACATATGCTTATCAATCTAGACCTTTGTTCTTCCGTAAGCCCAGCTTATTGAATCGATCTGGAACTTAAGTCAGAAATCGATTTAAAAAATCTTATTTTCTGCATTTATCATAATATATCACAGATTAAACAAAAGCAATCTGGCACTATGTTACATCAGTTTACCTGATTTTATTGTATTTAAAATAAGCAAAGGTGTGTTTATGTTAAAATCATATGTTTTTTCTTTTTCTATATCGTAGGAATAAGTTTGGATAATTGTAGCTTATTTAAAATTTGAAACAAAAAATTAGTTGTAGAATATAATATCCTAAAACTCGCTAACGGAATGCGCATTAATATGGTACATATTGAAGCTGGCATATGCTATTTGTAAAACCATTAAACTTTTGTGAAGCAAAAAAGGTTTCTTTGGGAGAACTATATTTTTTAAGGCCAAACAGTAAATTGAGATTGGGCAACATGTTGTGTAGGCCTAATGCTACGCTCACCCAGCGTTGCCATACGTACGACTATAGTCGTACACATACGACTGTTTCATAGATTTGTACGACTTCAGTGCTACAAGCCAAAGAGACTAGGAAGGAAATATTACTTGACCGGATCATGGTAGAGGACATAGACCTATTCACAGCGGATGAGATTGAACGAACAATCAAACAATGCAAAGAGAAGAAGGCCTGTGGACCAGATGGCATGTTCTACGAACATATCAAAGCAATTTGGCCACTGTTGGGAAACGCAATCACCAGTCTATTAAACCAGTGCATTCTGCAAGGAACCATCCCAGAGAGGTGGAGGGACGCCACACTCAAAATTCTATATAAAGGGAAAGGGGACTCCGGAGATCCAAACTCATATAGAGGGATTGCCTTGGAGTGCATACTTATGAAGATTTTAACAAAGCAAATAGCAAGCAGACTCCTGACAGCAACTAACGAGAGAATCCCAGAGGAGCAGTTTGGTTTTCGCCCCGGAAGATCAACGCTACAAGCAGTTAAATGCCTGCATGACGATGTTATGGAAACCCTGAACCTTCCCAAGGGGAAGTTATATGCTATCTTCATAGACTTCAAAAAGGCGTTTGATTCCATAAACAGAACCCGCATATTGGAAAAACTGCTTGTTATAGGGGCGAAGCCCTATATAATACGACTTATTGAAAGCATCTTAGCAAGGAACTACATCACAATCAACGACGGAATAACCAGTTCCAGTCGCATACTTCAGACGGTAGGGGTGCTGCAAGGGGATCCTATCAGCCCCCTACTGTTCAACATTGCAACATGCGATGTAGTGAAAGCGACGAGAACTGACCATGTGAAAAGCTACATTTATGCTGATGATATGGCTTTAGTGTCCCCGAGGAGAGAGAACCTACAGGAAGCCTTGGACAAGCTAGCAGAATGGGCAAAGGATAACGACCTCATAATAAATGAAAAGAAGACAGTGTCAATGGTGTTCAAGAAAGGGGGAAGACCAGCGAAAGAAGACAGTTTCTACCTGAACAATAAAAAACTTGGATCAGTGACAGCCTTCAAATACCTTGGCGTCACGCTGCAAACTCGTGGAAGCACTTTTGCAACTCATACACAAGAAAGATCGATAGCAGCTACTGTCTCAATGAACGACATACCGCGTCTTAGCCAGCTATCAGTAAAGACAGCCAGGAAATTATTTTCAGCCAAGATAGCACCTATAGCAACTTATGGCTTAGAGCTAACCTGGGAGTACCTCTCAGTAAGAGACCTGAAAAGACTGGAACAAGTGAAGGCAGCCTATTGGAAAAGAGTGTTGTGTGTATCAAAATACACGAGTTCAAGACTAGTTTATGAATTGGTAAGGGAGCCCTTCTTCATTGAAGAACTTAGGTACAAGTTCGTGTTGCCATCAACCCCACAATACAATGCCCTACTACAGGAATTAAAAGGAAAGAAGAATCAGATTTCGCTTGATTTCTATTCGACTGAGGCTATGACCAACAAGGAATGGACAAACACCAACTATGAGTT
The DNA here is from genome assembly GCA_964059195.1 of Ectobius pallidus. Lineage (NCBI taxonomy): Eukaryota > Metazoa > Arthropoda > Insecta > Blattodea > Ectobiidae > Ectobius > Ectobius pallidus. The sequence goes on along the minus strand of CAXKWD010000005.1, from coordinate 160,573,832 downwards.
GAGACACACAGTGACACGATTTGCGATTCATGGTTTCCACCATAAGGTGTGCACTGAAAAGACGTATCACGACCCGGGTCCTGAATGTGAATGTGCATGGTGTGGGGGCTGGTGCAGTAAATACCATGCACTGACTTGCCCAAAGAGACCGGTATCAATAGTACATTTATGTAGTGACTAAGTGATCAGTGACAGTGCTCTTCTTTAATGCCCATTGGGCGCATTTCATTATTTATTATTATAGATTTGTACGACGTACGACGCAACCATGAGTAGTATGCCTATTTGTACGACTATTTTTAACTTAGCGTTTTATATTTATTTAATCAATCCTCTGAGGAATTTTGAATTTTGATATATTTTCCAGCTCTTTGTTTTCTTATGGTTTTTGTTGTAAGCATGTTGCTAATAATAACACTGTTGCAATTACTGTTTATTTAATTTTATTATATTTTACCAAATTTAGCACATCGGAAGATAATGAAACACGCCGAATCAATTACAAATAAGATGATTTATTAACAATTACATGATATATATGTAAAGTGTATATTACCGTCTATTAATAATAATAATAATAATAATAATAATAATAATAATAATTATTATTATTATTATTATTATTAACGTAATAAGTTCATTACACTGACAAATCACAAAGTATACGACAGTTTTAACTAGCATACGACTATTTTCGAATATTGGCACGACTGTTCTACGTTTCTGATCTGAGAACCCTGCGCTCACCATGAGGAATTTGTTGCAGGTATTTGACCAGGGTACATGTATCGCAAGCTATTTGAAAGTAAACCCATGGAACATGTTCCTAGTCCTCAGGGACAGGTACATTGCACTTATTTCAAGTGTATCAGAAAGGAGATTCCGACACAAGTTCTTGTTTTCGCTCTAAGTTAAAGCTATTCTGACGTAAGATCGCTGGTTCATATCTTGTCACATTCAATCTGCACGGTGGCTAACTCACAATTTAATCCCTTTGTTCGTATTATGAATGTCACAAATTAAGTGTCTGCATGAACACAGGGAGTTGTGGAAACTTTGGGAATAAGGACCTGTACCAAATTTCGAGGGGTTTTATATCAAACCACGAATGTGACAAAACCAAGCCATGGAAAGGTTGTAATGACTAGAGACCGGATTTTAAAGGGAAAATTTTCACCCAAAAAAGGACGAAAAAAGGGAAAATTATTGCCGAAAAAAGGTGGGAAACAAGGGAAAATTATTGCCAAAAAAAAAAAAAGGTGAAAAAAGGGATATAAAAGTAAGAGAGTGTAAAAATTCAACAGAGAGATACATGTTTGTTTTATGTAAAGCCTTTGCTTGCTCTACAGCTGCTGATTCTGTAACATCTAATGACTGAATACATTTTTTGATCTTGTTGAAATTCTCACAGAGGAAAATAGCACACGAAATCCATGTTCCCCACCTTCTTATAATGGGAAACTTAGGCAATGGCAAGCCTGTGATTTCCCTATTCTTCTGCTGGGAGGAATTATTTTTTCATTGGTGAATCAGTGAAAACAATTTTTAATGTTTTCACATTACCAAATACTGGGTAATTTACGAATTTTTCAAAATAAATTAGCAAAAAAGGTGCTGGAAAGGGAAAGTTCCTAAAAAAAGGGAAATGAGCCTAAAAAAAGGGGAAAAAAAGGGACGTTAAAACCAGGTCATTTGCAGTTGAAACTTACTCAGTAATGTCCTGTTCAATTTTATCACGTTTTGTGATGAAATATTAAAAAAAGGAATTCCCTTTAAAATCCGGTCTCTAGTAATGACATTTAAATGAAGACTATGGTATATATTCTCTTCTAACTGCCGATATGACATATTCCAGTGCAAGTGTATTAACTTATTTTTTAATTATGTAATTTTACTTAAGCTCTAAAGTTTCAATTGCGTTTTTCTCACATTCGTGGTTCTGACATATAGGTGACGATATGTTGTGGTATGCGTGGTTTCATGCTTCCAATAGTAAAGTCGTCGTGTATGCATGTTCCTTACTCTATCCTACATCTAGCACCCATAATCTGCATTATTCATACATTTCATCCCCTGGCCTTTCATTTGTATGTTTCAAAATTATACCACATTAAAAAATAAATAAAAAGAGTTGTCATTAAATATACTTCATCCCTCGTATAATAATGTATTTAAAAATATATGAATATTCTTTGTTTTAAAAGGCTATCTGATTTTTAAAGAAAGACAGTAAAATGTGTTGTACTAACATTGTCGTGATGGTAACGTATCTATCTTAAAGTCGATTTACGCAATATTAGAAGCAGAGATAGTTCAAAAAACAAAATATACACATTAACCAATGGAATATTTGTTTATAAAACATACAACAGAGGCAATGCCCCTTAGAATACATAGTGTAGAGAAGATAGCCTATTATGATCGTGACAAACAGTAGCAATCAAGATAATAACTGGAATACAAGATTCACAATGCGTAGAAACCGGAAAAAGTGTTCTTAAATGACGTCTGTCTGTCTATCTGTGTAGACCTGTTGCGATTAAACGGTTCATTCTTTTCTTTGTGTATGATTATTATTATTACTATTATTATTATTATTATTATTATTATTATTATTATTATTATTATTATTATTATTATTATTATTATTATTATTATTATGAACTTTGTTGGACTTTTATCGGCACCCTGAAAAATGGTTTCTTTAACTGAAGAAAGGAAGTAATCAGCTTGAATATGATGAAAGAAAGGAAAGAAGGAAGCGAGGGAGAAAGAAAGAAAGAAAGAAAGAAAGAAAGAAAGAAGATAGTAGGTAGGTAAGCAAATAAGGGAAGAAGGAAAAAAGGAGAGACTGAAGGAAGTAATTAGGTAGGATATAATGAAAGAGTCCAATAATGAAAGGTGGCTCAGGGGATGCGTTCAATCCTCTCACGCAGCGGGCCCGGGTTCGATTCTTGGTCGGGACAAGTTACCTAGGTGGGTTTTTTCTGGGGTTTTTCCTCACCTTTGAGACAAATGTCGGGTAACTTTAGGCCCTTGTTGTCCCAAGATATCATCTGGCCGTCATTATAATCTTCATCCCATCCTCGCCTTGTTTGGAGTGAGTGTGTGTGAATGGTGTGTATCGTCCTATGTGTTCGTGCTGTATCGGAGGTGGCCCCGGCATTGGCCTGATCACTCATCAGGGGAGGCCCTCCATGTCCTTGTGTGGTCAAAAAAGTATGTATGTGATCCAAAGATAATCCCTCTCCCGGGCGGCTTGGGCCGCTTCAATCCTAAAAGGGAGAGGTGAAACTAAGATAAAGAAAGAAAGATAATAAAAGGAGAGAAAGAAGGAAGCGATGTAAAAAAAGAAAAGGAAACCTGTAGGAAAACCTAGAACGAAAATAATAATGATAAATTTAAATTTGCGAAACTTAATTTCTCACAGGATTTAAAAATACCTTGACGAACTTCAAAGAAAACAATTAACACAATGATAAGGCAAACGATAATGCCTACTGCATAGCAGTTAGGTATGACGCGACCTATAGCGCGTGCGTAACGAAATCGATATATTGATCGCCACCATGATTAAAATAATTACAATCTCGAACAGCTACTTGTATTTAAGTTTTTCACAAATTTTTCACATATTTTTCTCCATTCTCAATACCTGTGAGAAGTGTATAATACACTTCCCACCCTCATATCCCAACACTGTCATATTCACCTGTATTGTCTTGGAAGTCTGTTATGTGAAACTACTACCTGCCCTTATACTAATATCCACTTAAGTTGAAACAATATTAATACGGGCCGTCCACAAAGTAAGTTTCCCTGAGGCCGTTTACACAAACAGAACAAAATGTCATGGAAATATTTATTGCAACAGATATAGCAAGTGTTCAGCTATATTTCAACATATTCGCCACAGGAATTATGACCGTGTCATACCGTGGAACCAAATTTAAACACTTGTGTAGTAGAAGTCTGCCGCCTGGGGTTTGAACCACTGTGTGGCAACCATTTCCGCTTCTCTGTCATTCTCTGTCATACATTGAGGTGTACGAAAAGATGAAAATCACTGGGCGCGGTCTGGGTTGTAGGGTGGATGTTGAAACATCTCCTAGCCGAACTTTTGCAGGGAAGCATTGAAGTCTCCACCCTACAGCTCGGACCGCGCACCCAGAGATTTTAATCTTTTCCTACCACTCAAGAAATGACAGTGAATGATAGAAAATGATAGAAAATGGTAGAGATTGACAGAGAAACGGAGAAAGTTATCACACAATGGTTCAAATCCCAGGAGGCAGACTTCTATGACACAGGGATACCGAAGTTGGTCGCACGGTATGACAAATGTCCAAATTCCGGTGGCGAATAAGTTGAAAAATCTCTCAACACACCCTGTATCTGCTACAATAAATGTTTCCATTAAATTATGTTTAGTTTCCGTTAATGGCCTGCATGAATATCAGCTCCCCTCACCCCTGCATTTCTTCAGCTCAAGATAAAGTGTGTAGTCTATATTTGTGTTGCAAATTAATATAATAATTTTTAATGTTTATGTTGTATATTTTCTAAAGGAATTTTCTCATTGTACATTTTTCTTATTTTGACGTGTCCCGTAACACGTAATATGTTCAGATGGACTGAATAAAATAAAATAAAAAATCCCTCGTATATAATGCTCATTGTAAGTCTAACTTGTCCTATATTGAAATGTATTATCTGTTTACATTCATTTTGAATCCATGGAATGTAATAAATAGGGCAAGGCATTTGATGATTTTGCATCTTTTTTATATGAAGGTTAAAAGATAGCTCCAATGTATATAAATGCATATCATTAAATAATTAATTAAATAAGGGCAATTTGTTTTTGCATTATTTTGCTTTATTTTGCATATTTCGTCATTTTTCAAGAGATAGGTCATTTTTTGGCAATTTTTAGGTCATTTTCGGCATTTTTGGGTCATTTCCAGCATTTTATGTAATTTTTGGCATTTTAGGTAATTTTTGGCATTTTAACAATAAATATATTTTATTTCTTTTTAAATGGCACATATTTGCTAGGGGCAAATTGATGGGCATGTCAGTTCAGAAAGAATTTAATTTTCGCTAAGGGTGTCCAAATACTGTAGTATAAATTTACTGATTTCTTTAGTAACAAAATAAGTGTGTTTTATATTGTAAATTCATATATAAAGCATCATCATAAACTGTATTTAGCAATTCATTACTTAAGAAAAAACTAATTATAAGTAATAATGGTAAATTTATTGGCCATTATTTTAAGATTTCGGGTCATTTTTTCACTATTTTTAGGTCATAAATGCATTTTTTTACTTTCCATTTTTTCACTATTTTATGGTCATTAAATGCCTTGCCCTAGTAATAAATATTTTCTAAGTTTGCTAAAATAATTAATTTTAGATCCAACTTACCCTAATTATTTCTTTCGTCACGAAAATTAGTCACCTGCCAGGAAAACGATCTTCTACCACTAACATTGATTCATACACGAAACACAGATTTCTTGACCTCATTTCCTTCAGGTGTTAATTCGCAATAAGACAACACAATTATGACACGAGGACTCATATTTCAGACAGGGATTAGTATTTGTGCAGATGTCATCGGTATTTACTCGCCAAGTCACACTTTTGTTGACAGATACGTTAGCCTTTAGGCTCATGGAGAGCAAAGATCAACTTAAAGTTCTTTAAAAAATACTAAACCTCTCTTAATAATCATTACAGGTGTATGCTTTAAAAAGAGAGAGAGGGGATTTAAGTACAACGTCCAAGGAGTGATGAACGAAGGAGCGATACTAAAATGATTTCTTATTATCTTTTGAAGGATGACGCATTGATTATAAAACAAAAGCGTCGACCTTTGGGTAGTTAAAAAGGTTCAAAGTTTAAAAAGCTTTTCTGAAGAGTAAGGTGTCCCTTGAAGAACTCCACCACATCTTAAGTCGTGTTATCACTCGTTAGTGGTCAGTCAATGTTATAAGGCGCTCTGAACATCATCTGTCTCGGGACTTTGGCTCTGGTGAGTGTTTGAATATCTGATAGCTTGTATGTGTGATCTAGTGATACCTGCTAATACAAATGATAAAGGTGTTAATGGTTTGAAAATAATTTTTGAAATTTAGGACTTCGTTTTTTTTAAGTGCGAAGACGAGTAGCCTACGTAATGAATTTTTTTTTAATTTTCTGCGCTTTTACTTTCTCGCATATACTAGTATAGAGAAAGTATTGTGATCGTGACAAAAATCGAAATCGAGATAACACCGGGAAAGCATGTTTCACGATGCCTAGAAACCGAAAAAAGTGTTTTTGGAAGGACGTCTGTCCGTCTGTCTGTGGACAAGCACAGCGGGTAAACGGTTCATTGCATTTACTTCGTTTTTTGATTTAGGGACTTGTTCGAAATTTTGTCGAACCACCCAAAATTCGACATTTATAATGGTATTATAGTTTAAAACATTTTCTAATCTTAGTATCAATTTAATAGTTTATATTAGGGTAGAAAATATTAGTAGTTTGTCAGCTTGCACTCAACGCCTTTCTGCTAGAAATAATATTGTTCTGTATATGCTCTGTATTCTACTATAGCCCTTAAGTTTTAAAGTTTTATATTAGCTGGATGACAGATAGGCCTAGTAGTTAATTTCAGGTTTACACTCATTGTATCTCTTCTTGCTAGAAAGTAAGATTAGTTTTGTAAGTTATATTACATTATGTATTAATTATAGCCCTAACATGCTACATATGTAGCAAAATAGGGTTAAAAATAAACTAAAATAATAAGGGGACTTTCCTTGAAAAAAATTTTATTATGAAAAATTGGCTCACACGATTTTAATAAAAATTTAAAATTGAAAACTCTTATTCATGACTAAGAAAATGGCTATATCCGTATTTCTTCAAAAATGATATATGGGGTACTTTACTCGTACCCATTTTCAATTTTTCTAAATTATCTCCATTACACTAGCGAACATTTTTTGTTTTACACATTTCTTTATACAATTAATATATATCAAGATAAAAACTAATTTAGTAGGGCTTAAATGCGAATTTCAGAACATACATACATAATCGTTTAAACTAAATATCAGAAAAGAAGACATCACTGTACAATAGAAACAGGTACCTATTAGTGTTATAAAAATGTATTTAAAAAACTTAATTGCCTCTATAATTTACTTTTTTCTGTTTTAGTTTTTAATACGTATATGCGAGAAAGTTCGTGCAACATATTTTGCACCATATATTTATTTGTATAATATGAATTATTTTTATCATGACCAGCTGTCAGAAGCGAAAGAGCCCCTTCTTTGCACGGGTGCTAGTAATGTTTTGATTAATGAAACTATATTCGTCTGTGTTAAATATTAAAACTATATTTTATTTTATTAAGTGCCAGAATGGTACTTTATGAGATTGTGTGGGGGACGGGGAAGTGTCTGTCCGTCCGTGTGCCTGTACGCGCGATAACTCAAATACGCTTTATCGGATTTTCATGAAACTTAGTATACGCATTTACAACGTCCATGAGAAGAAGCCTATTGATATCGGACCAAATCGGTTGACCAGTACCAGGATAATGCCCAATATAGTGCCTATTTTATGGTGATATATTATAAATACAGTAATTTATCATTTGCAAATCAGATCTCAACACAACATAGGCTATTGTTTTACAGTGTTATACGGCTTTGGAAGTTGCAATAGAGTTAGCTTTGACAAATAACACTACCCACATATTCCTTCACATATGCTTATCAAACTAGACCTTTGTTCTTCCGTCAAGATTTGTTCCAAAATAAATTAGATTCTTCCCGTGGACGTTATATATGTATGTACCAAGTTTCATGAAAATCCGATAGGCTATATCTGTGTTATCGCGCGTACAGACACACAGAGAGACAGACAGACAGACATTTTCCTGTCCACCACACAATCTTAGAAAGTAACATTCTGGCACTTAATAAAGTGTCAATGAAAACCCCATATATCAATCTGAGGATTGTAAAATGCATGTTGAATAGTATTTATGTTCAAGACGTCCTGTGTCAATTGCGTGGACTAGCCGTGACAACCCACGAGACAGCAGTTTCGAGTTCCATATCTTTAACTATTATTTTTATCATGGCCATATTTTTAACTATTCGTTTAGGGATTGAATTAAAATAACAATTGAATAAGAATTAAATAATAATAAAATAAGAATGTACCAAACAAAAAGAATGTATAAGCAGGGCCCGGATTCTAATGACATGTCATCTTTTTATTGATGCTGCTTAGACATTGCCAACTTGTAGATAAATCCTAATCATGGCCTCTAAATTATAGAAATGCATTTTTACTAGGCCATTTTATGTCATTTTATGCAATTTTATATTTTTAGGGCATTTATTTCAATTTTACGTAAGTACTTTGTAATTTTCGTGTCATTTCCTTCCTTATTTAATCATTTTTATGCATTTAAATTGAGTGTATTAGCTTTTTGTGTCTTTTTTTTTTTTTTCTAAAAAGGCAATATTTAAATAAATTACTAGGTTAGTATAATGCAACATTTTATGTAGGATCTATTTTAAAAACTACTTTCTTACTTTTCAACTCAAATGATCCAAATAAGAACAAAGTTTTTAGACCTACAACATCCTTTTTGCGTTCACAGTTTTTACAGTTATGTACAAATTACTCTATAACTTTGTGTACAATAATAATTTTTTATAAATAAAATATCAGTTCTTAGGTCATTCTTTACAATTATTAAGTCATTTTCTTTAAAATTTAGGGTAATTTATAAAACAATTTTAGGTCATCAGAATCCGGGCCCTGGTCATAAGTCATGGCAACTATTATTTATTTTGAAAATGTGGGACTATTTTAAAATTTAAAATATACAATTGAAAGGGCAGGACAATGGAATGTAGGTATAATGCAGATTATGGGTATAAATATGATACCCATCATTATAAACAATTTATTGATTTTTGTGAAATGAAGCACTTAAAGTTAGAGGTAAAAGGTTTGATATTTGATTATTGATTTTAAATTTAATGCAGTATGTAAAACGACAAAATTCTAAAGTCTTAAGCAAAAAAAGTTTTTATCTGCTAATGGCCGGTTTCTATAAACTCGCGAATTACCTATGGGTAAATTATCCAATGGACAGAATTTACACAAGAATAACACCACACAAACACAAATAATTTAAAGATAGCAATCACTTACACTAGTGGCGAGTTTCTAGATAAATGTCCTCTGGGTAAATATGAAAATGACAGAAAAAATGTTCCTACAAACTCGGGCTAGATCTTTCCAAGGGTAAATCGTCGGGTTAATTTATCCTTTCATGGATGGCTGGATAAAATTTAACCTCTTTGTAGGATCAATAATAATTTAAACAATGAGAATCAAAGCCTTCTGAATTAAATTAACTGTACAACTCCAAGGCCTTGCTCATTATATCATTGTGGGTGAAATGGAACTAATTTGCCCATGGATAATTTACCCATAGGTATTTCACAGGTTTATAGAAACCGGACATAAGAAATTTGGAGTAATTACCCAGGAGACCTAAAATTCATAATTTTACACTTTATTTTATTTTATTTTGTAAATTTCCGGGTAGGATCGCTGGGTCAAAACTCTTTTGGGGATTTCCCCAACCCCCACCCCTCAGTAATAGCAAAGATTCGTTTATGTCCGCCACCCCCCGAAATTTGAAAAAAAGGTTATATATGCACTCTAAGTGGCCAGTTTTATAAACTAATTATATATGTAAGTCAATTGATTTTTTTTAGTATTCTTTCTACCTATTCAAATTCCCCCCCCCCCCCGAAAAATTCTTCGTCTGCCACTGGTCCGCCCCTTCCTTCAATAAGTCTTGGATCCGCCCCTGATGATACCACGATTTTGCGGTGAAGTAAACAGACCATAAGACTATTAAAAGAGTAAAAAAAAGTTTAATGTGTATTTCTTCATTATTGTATTAAATTTTTTATCCTGAAAAAGTCATTAGGGTAAATTTACTAAAGGTATTATTATATTATTTTAATAGATATTTTCAAAAGCTAATGGAAGCTTTTTAATATTGTTTACTCAGTAATTCCAGTTCCTAGATTAAGAAAATAGTTCTCTTATAAAAACATTTATGCGTGCATAATTGCAGACATCTTCACATAATATTGCAAAAAACTTTTAATTTATTGTTCATTCAGGAAAATCTGTGTTAATTTAGTAGTAAGGGGACTTTAGAACATATATCTAGACGCAAGAAAACCAACAGATGAATAAAAGATGCTTCTACTTTAATCTAGACAACCGAAGTATATATCTTATGATTACATAACAAAAGGCACAGTACTGGAAATAAATATATTACTTGTTTGTTAATTAAAGCGTACAATAGGGTTGAGCATCGATAGCCAATGTTGTTAAAACAGCGATATTTTCATGTCGATGACCGATGTTTTCTACTTCGATGGAAAACAACCGATGTTTTTGCTATATCGATGTTCCCCCCCCCCCCCGACATCAATGTTTTAAAATATTTACAGTATTTTTTGCATTAGTTTTGATAAATTATTTTGATCACGTATTGACAGAAAATTCCGAAAACATTTATTATTTTACATCGATAGTTTTCCTCGAAATATTTCAGTTTATTTAAGAATTTTCTGAAACCATTATTTTCTTTTATATACATTGATGTTTTCAGGTCGATATTATCGTCAAATCGATGTTTACAGCTAGTTTTAATATCGATGCTCATTCCTAGCGCACAATAACGAAATAAAAACAGCACCAATTATGTTGTAAAAAGACTTATTCGAGATCGTCGTAATTTCTCAGATTTATCTAACCCTTCAGAGTAAAATATTAATATATGCAACTGTAAAGTAATGTTATCAGTGGGTTCTAAACTTGAAACCATAAAGAACAATTTCAGTAAAACGACTTATCTCCAAACATTTCATGTATAAAATTAAAATAAAAACACTCATATTTTACATAAAGCACTATTCCATTATTTTTGTAACTCTGCTTTTATAAGTGCAGTGAACTCTCGATAAACCGGACTAAAGAGAGCGCGAGTTATGAAATTGGCTTTTTATATACAGTATACCTAGGTATAACAACATGCCCCATTACAAGTAATATTAGATGTTTAAGTTATCGTTTCAATATAATCAATAAGATACGTAATATTATATTCAATTTGAAGTTTTTAGAAAAAAATATTTACAGAATTAATAATTTAAATGTTATTTTACAAATGGAGGGGAAATGAGGAACGAAAGTAACGAAAATTCGTGTTTAAGCTGCAACAACAAAACTGTATGACCAGAACTTACTATTAACACTTACAGCTGGACGAAAAAAGAATAACACTTCAGTACTATATTGAAATTCCTTGTCAGTGTCTGAAATACACACTGTGAGTGTATTTTTCTGAGGAGATTTAGGCCGAAATAAACTGTAAAAAATATTCTTCTGTGTACACTTTTACTGTTGCATTTGAGTAATTACTTTTCTTGCAGTCCTGAAATGGCCGTAGAATGGCTGTAGATCTGGGTCTGGGTCGCCAAGAATCTGTACGAGTTATCTGAAGTCCGGGATTTTGAGGTCCGAATGACGAGAGTTCACTGTGTTTTGAAGTGATACACTTAATAAATGCATAAAATAATGGAATTCCCTTGTATATGTATATTTTATTGTTTAACATTTGTAGAGTAAAGACTAGAATTATATCCTGAAAGTAGGCTATGCAGTTACATTCATACACTAAATTCATGAGATATGACGGAACGGACTGCACAGAAAACAATTAACTCAATGATTGGGAGTAATCAGCTGCTATACGATTTAAAGGACAAAATAAAATACTCAAAGGGAAATCCAAAATTAAAAAATCGAAAATCCAAAATTAAAAAATCGAAAATTAAAAAAATCTCAACATCCAAAATTAAAAAATCGATAATCCAAAATTAAAAATCCAAAAATTAAAAATTCATAGATACAAAATTTAAAAAATCCAAAATTCCAAAATTTAAAGATCCAAAATTTAAAAAATAAAAAATCCAGAATTAAAAAATCCAAATATCAAAATTAAAAAAAAAAATTAAAATCTAAAAATCCAAAATTTGAAAAATAATAAAATCCAAAATTTAAAAATCCTAAAATCCAAAAAATAAAAAATACGATCAAAAATTTAAAAAATCCAAAATTCAAAGATCCAAAATTAAAAAATCCAAAATTAAAAAATCCAAAATTTAAAAAATCCAAAAAACCAATATTAAAATGTCCAATAATCCAAAATTGAGTCTAATAATAAAAAATTGAAAAAGTAAAAGAATTAAAAAAACAAGTTTCACTTCTGTCGCGTGGCGTTCCACGCACACTTTTATTATTATTATTATTATACGTCAGTAGCAGAGAAAATTTAAAAGGATATAAATGGTAACAGAACAGAAGAAAAGTAACGAATTCTCGAAACAATTTTTATAGACGCAATATATAGAAATAAAAACCTATATTACCTTGCGACTTTCCACAATAATTATCCCTGAATTATGTTTGAAAATACGCCCTTAAAATAAATAAATAGGACATAATAAAATAACGTATTTAAAAAAAATAATTTTCCAATTTAAAACGTTTAAAGACGCTAAATTCTTACATCACATTAATTCAATCTGATAATCACTTTTTAACAATTTTGGTGATTTACACTTTTACTTGTAATGATCTTCTATTTTTAAATAATTTGCTCTTGTTTGCTCGCTTCATCAGCTCCAAATAATATTTTGTAGACCTTGCGTGTCTTTATGAAATATGAAGAATTGCATTAATTTTAAATTTAAGTTACTTATTAATTTGGCATAAACATTAAATTAATTAAATAAATTTCAAATTTAACTAGTACATACACTGTATAATTGTGCTCTTTTACCGAACTTGTAACTGAAATATGACAAATTACAAATATGGTCAAAATATGACCAAGACCACAAAAACCCAACATATGACTTTATATGTAAAATAAATATGTTACCCTGTCCGATTAGGATAACAAACGTGCAATTTGTGTTTAATTTGTGTTTGTGGCGAGAACGGAGGTCAGGATAAAAATATGACATGTCATAAACATCCGAACCCTAGTTATAACTTTGAAATACGGTACCTCTTTTCACAGGAATCAAGATGACCAACATAATCGCAAGAATAAGACTGGAGACCGATCCTCCACGCCCTGAAATCCAGGCCGTTGCTGAGAAGGAACTTAGAGAAACTCCGGAAAGAGTTAAGGAATCAACCAAAGCCCTCAGAGAACTTCTTAAAGGTAAGATTCTAATACCGGTTGTCGTTAGCTCTAGCTGAAATTTTCAAAGCCTACTATTTTAAAAATCCGATTAAATTACAATCTGAACTTGCAACATAACAAACTACAGTAATTTTTATGAAAATGTTTTAGCCCTTATATTGTGTATCCTGTAGGAAATATTAGCTTGTTTCAAATGATGGGATAAAAATTGGAAGAATTTAAATTTCATGTAAAATTTCAGAAGAAGGTGCAAGGAATAGACTTTATGTCTAATGATTCTGTTAACTGTTTTCTGTGCAGTCTGACACAGGTTTATAATATATATTGCGTGAGGTAATGCATACAGTCAGATTCTGTGCTATTTATATATATTTTGTAAGAATACTGAGTCTGTGGGGGCAACCCTCGACACGAAGCAGTTTTCCAAATAAATAAATAAACAAACAAATAAATTGAATTTAGTGTTTAGTACTAAAGGAACTGGGAAACTTTTTATATATCTCTATATATATAAAAGGCTTTGTCCTGACTGACTGACAGGAATCAACGTACAGCCTAAACTATAACAGATAGAGACTTGGAATTTTGACAGTACCTTCGTTTCATAATGTAGGTGCTCACTAAGAAAGGATTTTGAAAAATTCTGATTTTAAATGCCAAAAATAAAATGTTTTTGAGAATACTTAATCCCTTCTTACACAGAATTATCGAATCCGAATCACATTTGACATTAAAACATATTGTTGCCGGTGGTTTTCAGATGGGTTTGGAATTAAATTAAATGGAAGTTTGACAATTACAGTTGGCTTTGTCTATCTAATCGTGATTTAGGTGTTAATAAATATAATGATTGAACTATTATGCTCTTAATTTTTAATTTTTGAAATAATCATCGCGGGCGAAGCCGCGGGCACATGCTAGTAGTTAAAATAAAGTGGGAAAATTATGACAATAGACACTCGCGATTAGACAATATTACATAGTGGATTGGTCACCAATTCAAAGGAATAATATATAATCATGGTATAACTGTTACATTTTAAATATTGTAGTGCATTAGAAGACGTGTCAGGCAGTTGTATAACATGCAGAGATGAGTAACATTTAAGGATGAATAAATTCAGAGATAGAGCGACGCCGGAGTTACGAGATGCTGACCTTTCAGATAACGTATCGATCAAAATGGGTCTCAGCCGACTGGGAGGGCATTTAACTGATAAGGAGATCCACAAAATAATAAATGTTGTGAACATCCAGCCAGATAAGCTCCGAACTAACAAACAACATGTAATTTATTTCATGTTGTAAGTAGCAATACAGTATTTTCTTGTCTAACTTCCTGTTAGCGATAAGATTCCTAACGAAATCGAATTGAAAATCACAGAAAGGAAGTGCAATACAGAGTTCGTGACTTATTTATGTCCAAAGGCCCAATAATGTGACTGTTGCCATAACGAAACAATCAAAGTCGTCTATATCAACATGTCAACAGGCCACTATACCAAACTTATAGGAATAAAAATCTGCTCTCCTTTAAGATGTCTGTATTACTGATATATATGCCTAGGTATATATATATATATATATACTAGCATGTGCCCGCGGCTTCGCCCGCGATAATTATTTCAAAAATTAAAAATTAAGAGCATAATAGTTAAATAATTATATTTATTAACACCTAAATCACGTGGACTACATACCACGATTAGATAGCGTCACCTGGTAAAAGCGACCTCAGATTCGAGTTCCTTGGTCCAGAAAACCCCTGTATAGTGAGTTTCGTTCAAATCGAACGATGTTTGACCATATTAGGGCTTACAACATTCAAGCGATCGCGAAAGTTTTATTTCAAGGTATGAAAAAAATAGGTAAAGCCAACTGTAATTGTCAAACTTCCATTTAATTTAATTCCAAGCCCATCTGAAACCCACAGGCAACAATATGTTTTAATGTCAAATGTGATTCGGATTCGATAATTCTGTGTAAGAAGGGATTAAGTATTCTCAAAAACATTTGATTTTTGGCATTTAAAATCAGAATTTTTCAAAATCCTTTCTTAGTGAGCACCTACACTATGAAACGAAGGTACTGTCAAAATTCCAAGTCTCTACCTGTTATAGTTTAGGCTCTACGTTGATTCCTGTCAGTCAGGATTTAGTTCAGCCTTTTAGCTATAAGGCCATATCAGGAGTTCGGGATCTGTGTCTATACAGTAGGGTAGGCTATGGAACTATTGCTTGTCAATTATGAAGTGACAGTATGGTACTTTATGAGATTATATGTGGGGGACGGAAAAATGTCTGTCCGTCCGTCTGTCTGTCTGTCTGTCCGTGTGTCTGTACACGCCATAACTCAAATGCGCTTTATCGGATTTTCATGAAACTTGGTATACGCATTTATAATGTCCAGGGCAAGAAGAATATTAATTTTGGACCTAATCGGTTGACCGGTAACAGAGTAACGACTAATTAAAGGTCACATGTTTTTTTAATTTTTGTCTACCGATATAATTTGACAGTCAACACTATTCCTTCACATAATATGCTTATCAAACAACACCGTCAAACTGACTGAGATGGCCAAATGGTAACGTCTTGGACTCGTATTCTGGAGGTACCCGGAGCCAGCCGATTTGACATGGATTTTTTTTTAATTTTATTTTTATGTGAGTGCGCGATTGTCAAGGTATCACAAATCTGTAGTTCTGCTGACGCTGGTCGACTTTAACCTGATTAGAAAAACTTATTTTCTGCATATCATAATTGCAATTATAACTGATTCAACAAAAACATACTGGCACTTTGTTATATCAGTTTACCTGATTTTATTTTCTATTGGTACTGTACTTTATGGAGTAAATTTCAACTGATATTAATTAAATGGATATGATACAGGATGAAATGGTGAGGATGATTCGTGGTAGGCTATGTAAATATCCAATTCGGAATTTGCCTTTACGATTGGGGAAACCATGAAAAAACCCATGTCAAATTGGTCGGCCACTGGATTGTTTTTAGCCACAGTGGTGAATTTGTATGTATCCAGTGTTCTAATACATGTAATAGCCCATTTTGTTGCTGTAAACCTTTTACGCTGGAGGAATAAAAAAAGCTGTTTGTGTAAGTTGAATTATGGGAAATATAGCAAGATGACGTGAAAATATCGTTTTTTGAAGAAGAAAAAGTGACAAAAGTATTTTCTACTAAAACACTCTAAAATTTAAAAAAAAATCTGTACTTTACCATTGGGAGTTAGGCCTGTGTTCGACGACTCACACCTGCAACAGAAGAGAGAATAATATTAATTATTCATTCGCTAAACAAACTGAGATTCCTAATTGAATGAAATTTGTGACAATGTTAATGATTAAGACTGTATGTTTGCTCCAATGCCACGTTCACTTCCATTAGCATTAGGTGAAATCTTAGTAAGCAAATATCCAATCCGGCTTTACGTTTGCGACTAGTAAGAATAAAAAAAAATAAGGACAAATTGGCCACAGGTTTTGAACCTGGGATCTCCCGAATGCAAGAACAAGTTGCTACCACCTCATTCATTAGTAGGGAAAAGCATTTAATGACCATAAAATAGTGAAAAATGGAACAACAAAAATGCATTTATGAACTAAAAAAATTGCACCTAATTTAAATTAAAAATATCAATAAATTTACCATTATTACTTATAATTAGTTTTTAAAGTAATGAATTGCTAATGGAAATTTAATGGATGACAGTATGTTATATATGAATTTACAATATAAAACACACTTATTTTGTTACTAAAGAAGTAAGTAAATTTATACTATTGGACACCCTTAGCGAAAAAGAAATTCTTTCTGAACTGGCATGCCCATCAAATTGCTCCTAGCAAATATGTGTCATTAAACAAAAAACTCTTTATTGCTACAAAACAAACAGCTATGGTGTTTACATTAAACATGAATTAAATGATTAAAAGTAACCATGGACACTCAGCGGAAATTCTCAAATAAAAACGATTATCTGTTGTCTGAAAGAAAAGATTTATACATGGGAAAGCTCCTCTCTACCTCCATTGAAACGTGACCTAAAATGACGGAAATGACCTAAAAATTGCCAAAAATGACCTAACTCTTGAAAATTAAGAAAAATGCAAAATTAAGCAAACAATGCAAAAAGAAATTGCCCTTATTTAATCAATTATTTCATTACTTAACTATATTCGAGCTATCTTTCAACCTTCATATAAAAAAATGCAAGATCGTCAAATGATATCCCTACTCATTAGTAATAAAGTTAGATAAAATAACATGGCCGTTTAGATAATTATGTGTATTATATTTTGCTTAATTCAACTAATATAATTCTGTGATAATTTTGTTTACAGCTGAAAAGAACCTATACTACAGAGATGACGATGAATTCCTGATAAGGTTCCTAAGACCCACAAAATTCTACCCTGAAAGCGCTCTAGCTTTGGTAAGTACACACACACACGCATAAATTATCGCAACATTTTTATTTTTCGAAAATGTGGGATCATTTTGAAATTTTGAACTATGCAAATGAAAGGGCAGGGTATGGAATGTACGTATGATGAATATTATGAGTACGAGATGTAAGATAGAGTAGAGAGCAGATACCCATAAACATGAATACACGATGGCATCGTGCCACTCAAATGTATCGCAGTAGTTGGAAGCATGAAACTACTCAGACCTACAAAACCCTCGAAGTTCGGTACGGAAGGTCTTTACTCCCAAGGTACCACCAGCCCCCTGTGGCATTCTCTGGCATTTTCGTTCTAAGAAAAAGTTATAATTCAGTTAATGTTAAAATAAAAACAATTTTTTTTTCACAATTTTCACCGCGGCCCCCCAGATTATTCCGCGACACCCTCCCCGGGTTTCGCGACCCACAGTTTGGTTTAGAGGGTTCTTAGAGGCAAACTAGGTTCCAAGGTTCCAGCTTTCTTGTGTACACTGATCTGTTTTTATATTTAGGCTACTCATGACCTTAAAAAGAAATTGACGTTAGCACCACTGAGTCTTTATATCAATATTTATAATGTAAAATCCAAGGATTTCCATATATTATTTGGAATCGCTAATTTTCATTTTCTAAGAAGATACCTCCCACAGAACTACTATCAAATACGCACTTTTATTTCCTCTATGTTTTTTACGAGGCGTGTCCATAAAGTAACTTTTCCTGGGTCCGTTTACAAAAAAAATTTCAAGTAAAAAGTTATTACAACAGACACGGCCAGTGTTCAGCTATTTTTCAACATACCCACCACCGGAATTGAGACATTTGTCATACCGTGGGACTAACTTTTGAATGCATGTGTCGTAAAAGTCTACCGCCTGGGATTTGAACCACTGTATGTCAACCATCTTCACCTCTCTGTCATTACTTGTCATTTTGTGAGGTGTAAGAAAAGATGGAAATCACTGGGAGCGGGGTCCGGGCTGTAGGGTGAACGTTTAAGCACCTCTTAGCAAGTCTTCTGCAGAAGTTCGGCTGGGAAGTGTTTAAAGATCCACCCTCCCAGTGATTTTCATCTTTTCCTACACTCAAGAAATGACAAAGAATGACAGAGAGGCGGAGTTGTTTGCCACACAATGGTTCAAATAACTGGCCGCAGACTTACACGACACAGATATTCAAAAGTTGGCTCCACGGTATGACAAATTTTTCAATTCCGGTGGCAAATATGTTGAAAAATAGTTGAACACTTGCTGTATCTGTTGGAATATAATATATGTCCATTAAATTGTGTTTTGTATGTGTAAACGGCTCCAAAAACTTACTTTTTGGACGCGTACATTTCACATAAAGCAATAGTATATTATTCTTATATGTCTGATTTTAAACAATTTTTAGGAGACGCATTCATATTTCAATAGCAGTGAAAGTTAATAATTTAATAAGAATACCGCCAGATCGTTGAAGAAACTAATTAAGTCCACTGTTGATGCAATTCAAATTGATGCGATTATAAGGGAAGAATTCAGAATACTAGAGACGCTACGATAATTAAATATTTTCGAGGTAAAGAAAACTACAGGATTATGTTAACGAATGCCCAAAGGAAGATAACAACTTACTAAATAATATGGAGATTGTTTTGATTTGTTGCAATTTATTACAGCCATTATCGCCTCGTGTTTCTACAAAACTGCCGTATTTGCATTTCAGTTATTTACATCCATCTCCATGGCGATAAACAACTGAGCGCTTTTGAGTTGTGATTTATCATCTAAGTACTATTGTAGAAACAGACGTTTGCTTGATGTATTTAACATTAAATCACATGAATCTAGAAAACCTTCTTCTTAAACAACAGTGCGTTATAAATAGTTTTTGCAAATCACTGCAAAGTCCTAAATTTAATTTTAAAAGCATTTTTTAGACAGTCGAAGGTAAAAGAAGCATTTTTAACGGCGGATGGTATTAATTAAAAGGGCTATTCCACTCATATACCGCGTGTTTGATGTTGACCAATAACATTGAGTAATAATAAATTTCATCTTGTATTTGAGGGTAATTTTTAGAAGTAACTTATAATTGTAAGAAAATTTTAGCCTAAAATTGTCTTACAATTATACTTCTAAACGTTGAGTAATTCCTCGGATATAAACCAATCACGTTCGTTTATCTTATAAAATGCTTGCTATTAATATGAAGAAGGGATTTTACGTGATAAAATTGTCAGCTCATTACTGGACACGTAAGCATCAATGTGCCGTGTTTAAAACGGCACATGCTGCCATTAAGCAGCACGTAAACAGATTATTTTATGCAACATAACTTGTTTGAAAATTGAAATGATATAAATGTACATTGATCAAAAGCACAATTTCGATTCGTTGCAAGCGAGTTCGTGTGTTTTTATTCTGTTCTGCTGTTAGCTTGCCTGAATTAGGTTAACTATAACTTGTATTCACCATTGGTAGCATTGCTTACAACATGGTAACTCGAATCGATTCATGGATGGTTGATTCATAGTATGCCGTGATCTCGCGACTGAAAAACTCCAATGACCTCATTGGTGATCGAACCCGCGAACTTCTGGTTTGTAGCGCAGCGTCTCAACCACTACGCTACGGCGTACCCCACCCAATATTAGGACTGTACAAAAAACAAACAAACTTTTCCTTTTCCTTATCTGAATGAAATGAACACTTTCGACCTAATGAAAATAACCCCGTTTCGCTTGCATCCGTCCATCTATGTTAAACATTATGATCTCTATAGATATATAAGCTTTCATGAACCACAGATTATTGTCTCTGTTGGACATTACATGAGAATATTATAGGAGAAAAATTCCTCCGACACAGTGTCGGAGGAATTCTTCTCCTATAATATTCTCATTATGATCTCTGTCTGCCATAGATGAAAATGGGGACTGGAGAAAACTGCATAACGACGAGCTTCGTAACCGGATATAGTAAGGGTAATTAAATCACTCAGGATGAAATGGGCTGGACATGTTGCACGCATGGGAGAGGATAGACATATCTAAAAAATATTGACTGGGAGATACGAAGGGAAAAGGCTACATGGAAGACCTAGACGTAGGTGGAGGACAATATTAGAGTAGATTTGAGGGAAGTAGGATTTGCAAGGGATGGTTGGATAGAGTTAGCACAGAATAGGGTTGAATGGTGGGCTCAGATAAGCGCGGCATTGAACTTTCGGGTTCCATAAAATATATAATATTCCTTTAGCTTGGTGAGGAATTGTCTAATGCCATTGAGTAAGTAAGTAAGTCTGCCATAGATTTGGCTGGCCATCGCACATAGACAGAAAAATACTGTCTTTTTATTAATATAGTTTTTTTCCCCCATAGATGAAAAGGGCGGCAGAGTTCAAGAAGAACCATGCAGCCACACTGGAGAATCTGATGCCTGTCGATGAGGAGAAAGTGTTCCTGGAAAGTGGAGTCGTCAACGTATTAGTGGACAGAGACCAAAGTGGAAGGCGAATACTCATAACAAATTGCGGATGTAAGTAACACATTTAACGCGAATTGACAAGGATAGGTGTGAAGGAAAAGAAAAAAAAGACTTTAAGGGGGGACATACAGCATTCGATGCTGAAAAATAGGCAATGTTTTAAATGTTAAAAAAAAAAATTCTCAGCAATAAATCGTTCTGTAGCCTTGTAATCTGGCATGCTCTATATTGGCTAGTTCTACAATTGCATACTATTTTCAGTGCCGTTTCCCCGATGACTCAAACATTTTTTGACATATTGCAGTGAAATTTTGCATGCAAGTATATTTGATATTATTAAAGAACACTATCTAAAATCATTAATGTAACTAATGTATCTTTAAAAGAATATTTCTGATGTAAAAATTTCTAAAAAATTAACAAGGGATTAATTTTTTTAAAAATATTTATACTGCAGATAATCCAAAGATCCTAGATTTTGTTCTTCATATGATATTTACAAATTGATAGAAAAAAGAATCACTAAGAACTATTGGTAGGCTACTTATGAAAATTATCAGGGTTCTCTGTCATTTATTGAGGCGCAGGAAAACATGGAAATCACTGGGAGCGAGGTCCGGGCTGTAGGGTGGATGTTGAAATACCTTCTAACCGAACTTTTGCAGGAGACTTGCAGGGTGGTGTTGAAGTCTCCGCCCTACAGCTCGGACTGCGCACCCAGAGATTTTCATCTTTTCCTACCCCTCAAGAAATGACAGTGAATGACAGAGAAGGGTAGAGATTGACAGAGAAACGGAGAAGATGGAGAAGATGGTTCAAATCCCAGGCGGAAGACTTCTACGACACAAGTGTTCAAAAGCTGGTCCAACGGCATGAGAAATGTCTCAATTCCTGCGGCGAATATGTTGAAAAGTAGCTGAACACTTGCTATATGTGTTGCAATAAATATTTCCATGAAATTTCCAATTTTTTCCCATGAAATATTTCCATGAAAAATGTGTAGACATTCTAGAAGGAATGAACGATCTAGTATTGAGAAAATTAAGTATTTTCTCAAGTACTCCCTTAACGTTAATTGTATTATGAATTGCAGCTGTGTGGGACCCCAGCAAGTGCACCGCTGATCAGATATTCCGGGTGTTCTACCTTATCCACCTGGCCGCAATGAAGGAGCCGGAGTCCCAGATCTGTGGTGCTGTGGTCATCATGGACTTCGACGGTCTAGGAATGAAACAAGTCAAGGGTCTCTCACCTTCTTTCTCCCTAAGACTGCTATCTTTCATCCAGGTAAGCTTGTTTATAATGTCCACTTAAAATGTTTACAATTATTATAATATAGTGCCATCAATACTACGCAACTCTGGTTATGTTTGTCACCCAGGCGAAGCTTGGTATCCTATGACTAGACCTCGGATTTTAGGCTCTAAAAAAATTAGTTTTAGACACCTAAAATAGGCTTTTAAAACAAGTAAATAGGCTTTTAAAAGTTAAAATAGGCACTTAAAATTTGCTTTAAAAATGTGTAAATAGATAGAAAATACACTTTAAAATATTACAATATACACTTAAACTGTAACATGGTCTTTTTTTAGACTTAAAAATATTACAATATACACTTGAACTGTAACATCGTCTTTTTTTTCCTGCAAGAAACGTGGTATACCTATTCTTAACAGAATTAACTGCAAAATTAGGCATCAC
Source organism: Ectobius pallidus (assembly GCA_964059195.1). Taxonomy (NCBI): domain Eukaryota; kingdom Metazoa; phylum Arthropoda; class Insecta; order Blattodea; family Ectobiidae; genus Ectobius; species Ectobius pallidus. The sequence continues at coordinate 160,550,856 of CAXKWD010000005.1, read as the reverse complement.
GAACTATATTCACTTAAACAATAATAATAATAATAATAATAATAATAATAATAATAATAATAATAATAATAATAATAATCTTTATTGTCGATGACATAATAAATGTATGGACAGTGTCAAATTTTCCTCTAATACTAATATAAAAAATTAAAATTAGTTGTAGGCATATTACTTAAAAGTTATGTGATTTAAGAGGCCTACGCGTGCATCCTCCAAACTGTAGGGGCATATTTGTATTAAAATAGATTTGACATGTTTTCTAAACGGTAGTAAATTTAGAGTCTTGGTATTAGCAGTTAAACTATTATATAATTGTAAACCAAAAACCATATATGTTTTACTAAATGTAGATAAATGGTGAAACGGTGTACAGAGATTATTTCTATATCTTGTATCATAATTATGATAGTCGCTATTTTTCTGATATTCAGATAAGTTTGTATGAACAAGTTCCAGAAGTTTCAAAACATACAAAGCATATACTGTTAACAAGTTGTATTTCATAAAATATTCCCTACATGAAGTTCTTTGGTCAACACCTGCTATGCATCTGACGATACGTTTCTGGACAATAAATACATCATTTAATATGGCTGCAGACCCCCAAAAACAAATACCGTACGATAATCTAGACTCAACTTGTGCGTAGTAGAAAGAAAGTGTAATGTTATGGTCAAGAATAGTTCTCAAAATCCTGATCTGATAGCAGACACTATTTAATTTCAAAATTATGTCTCCAGGACATATGTTGATCAAATTCAACACCCAAAAACTTAGTGGATTCCAATTTATCTTGCAATTTATTTTCAATACCAAATGCTAATGTCTTTCAAGTTTTTCTTCTGTGGATTATGAAAATGAATAAATCCAGTTTTATTAAGATTCAAATAAAGAAGATTGTTATCATACCAGGTTTTTAAACCTTTTAATAACTCATTACACTTTGTTTCAAGACGCTGTTCACTTTCGTCGTATACTACAACCGAGGTGTCATCAGCATACATACATAAAAAGTAGTCTTTCAAATATGTAGGTAAATCGTTAATATATAGTAAAAACAATATCGGTCCTAAAATGGAGCCCTGAGGGACACCAACATCAATACGTACATTATTAGATCTATATTTAATAGCATGTTCTTTTGTTTTATGTAATATTTCAACATATTGATACCTATCCTTGAGGTAAGAAGAGAACCACTGTAAGATAACACCTCTTATACCATATCTTTCAAGTTTAGTCAAGAGCAAGTTGTGATTTACACAGTCAAATGCCCTGCTGAGATCACAGAATATCCCAACCGGGCATTTGCCCGAGTCAAGACAAGACAAAATTTCTTTGTGAACACTATAAACTGCAGTATTAGTAGACTTTGAGGGTCTGAAACCATGCCGAGTTTCATGAAAGATATTGAATTTATCAATGTACTTGATCAGCCTGTCCAACATGCAATATTCAAAAACTTTAGATATAGTATTTCCAATAGAAATTGGTCTATAATTTTCAATTTTCGTTTTATCAGATTTCTTAAATATTGGGTTTACTTTGTTAGGTTTCAATTCTGTGGGAAAGATTCCAAGGCAGAAAGATAGATTAATTAAATATGTCAGAGGCTTGATTATAGCATCAATGCTTTTAACAATCAGCATAGAACAGATGTTCTTTCACTGGTGATTTGACACAGTAGTCCTTCCCCCTTAATCCTTCCCCTCCCTCGTCAGTTAGCATTTCTTTAGCGACAATTGTTTGGAATAATAAAGTTTCTGTGAAAAACCCACCTCTACTGTTCTGCTTTTCATTGAGGGATGTCCATTATAAGATTGCAAAAATTACAGAAGTTGAATTTTATTTTATATGTACAAAATATGCATTTTAGGCATTAAAATAGTAAAATAGGTTCTAAAGGTCCAAATAGGCATTTTAGGGCACTATAAAACTCTATAAATGTAAGTGATTTATCATGAAACATCCACAAATTTAAAAATTTTCATGTTATTTCACAAGGAACAAAATAGGCATTTGCCTTAAAATCCCAGGTCCTACTACAGTCTATCTTAAATTTCTGTAAAATGATGGAAAAGAAATTGCATCGCAGTGAATAGGCCTCTATTTAAACGAGCCCTAATCACTTCGTTAAGCGTTTTCTGTGCAGTCGGTCTCAGGTTTGGATATTGTGTGAGAAACTGAGTTAAGGGTTAACTGTATACTGTACATTCATAGGCGTAACCAGGCCGACCATATGGGGGGGGGGGGTTATAACATCCGCGGGGTCTGGGGGGTATGGAATATCCCCCAGGGAGAGGGGGGTCCGGGGGTCCTCCCCCGGAAAATTTTAAAAATTAAGATGCAAAATAACGAGTTTTAAGCTTCCGGGGGTCCTCCCCCGGAAAATTTTAAAAATTAAGACGCAAAATAACGAGTTTTAAGCTTCCGGGGTCCATCCCCGGAAAATTTTTAAAATTAACACGCAAAATAACGAGTTTTAAGCTTCCTACACTTTATACTTGTATTAAGTAATTTATGGGCAGACTTAAAAAAATTATACAATTTTCCATTTTTTAATCAATGGGGGGGGGGGTTCAAACCCCCAAACCCCCCCCCCCCTCGTTACGCCTATGTGTACATTCAATCTTTCTGAACTGGCATGCCCATCAAATTGCCTCTAGCAAATATGTGCCATTTAGAAAGAAAGAAAAATCTTTATTGCTACAGGACAAACTGCTATGGTGTTTACAATAAACCTGAATTAAAATGAACTATGAACACTTGGCGCGCAGATTCTCAAATGAAAACGATTGTTTGTTGTATGAAAGTAACGATTTGTAGCCTATATGGAAAAGCTCCTCTTTACCTCCACTGAAAAGTGACCTAAAATGCCAGAAATGACCTATCTCTTGAAAATGACAAAAAATGCAAAATGAAGCAAAAAATGCAAAATGAAGCAAAAAATTTAAAAAACAAATTGCCCTTAATTAATCAATTATTTCGTGATACGCGTTTATATAATATATTCGAGCTATACTTTAACTTGCACTAATAATTATATTTAAAGACAAAATATTTACACAAAATCTTAGGAAAAAATCGTCCTTGGTAATAAAAATGCAAAGCCTGACATTCTATTTACTATGCAAAGCTCAAACATTTTGAGACAATTTGGACTGTTTTGAGTAAACATAAAATATTTGAGAAACTCTGCCGTAATGTAGCCAAGATGTTGTTTGTTCGATATTTACCGACATCTGTCGAGGTTCGAGGCAACTAATTATATTCTTGCTTCATGTGTTCGGTAGCCCTGCTCTGTCATTTACTCCTGTCAGCAACAGATGGCGCGATATTGCCCAAGGAAAGATCGGCAACTACGTCAGATTAATAATTTTACCAACTACAGCTGTAGACTTCCAATTATCCGTATTAATTAGGACCGGACACGATCCGAATAATCAACAATTTGGATAACTGGATAAATAATGAAAAAAAAGTAATTAAAATATATATATATTTAAATTTCAGCTGTGTTTATACTCCTATTATCTTCGAGTTTATATCAGGAGTTCTGTGTACAGTAGGGTAGGCCATGGAACTATTGCTTGTCAATTGTTTCTATTATCGGCGAATTTAATGGAGTAGATTTCTACTGATATTAATTTAAATGGATATGATACAGGAAACGGTGAGGATGATTCATGGTATGTAAATATCCAATTCGGCATTTGCCTTTACGACTGGTGAAACCATGAAAAAACCCAAGTCAAATTGGCCGGCCCCGGGAATTGAGCCTGGGACCTCCCGAATGCGAGTCCAAGACGTTACCATAAAACTAAATTGTACGGTATTTCACTTACATAAAGTGTCACTTCTTAAAACATGCCGGCCAACGTCAGTTGTTTTGCTATCGTACTGTCGATTTTATCGACTAAAGGTTTGGCTTTTTCGCAAATAATCGGCCCTGAAAGAGAGTTTGCTGCTACTGCAAAAACCGCTTGAATACAGCCTCAGAGCGATCCGGATAGTTGGAGTTCGGATAATAGGAGTTCTACTGTAGAGTGTAGTTTTACAACTGTCATGGAAATATAGCATTCCTACAAACTATTTACCACTAATAAAATTGTTCTTGTAAATGTTCAGAAATAAAAAGAAAATTATATAGAAGAATGTCTAATGGTGTCTAATAAAAAAATAAAAAAAATGCAGAGCTTCTTTTTGTTGTGCCACCAGAACTACACCTTTTCAACCTCAATTTCGGAAAAAGTAATTTCAATTTCGGAAAAGGTAATTTCAAATTCGGAAAAAGTAACTCAATTTCGGAAATACGAGGGCTATGAAGAGGGTATAGTAAAGTTGGCACCACGCTAGGACAAATTACTCAATCGGAGTGAGATTATGTAGAGAAGTAGCTGGAAGGTGTACCTAAATGTTCCAAATAAAACAGTTTGGATTTTCACTGTGGTTTTCATTTTATGCCCCATCGAATGTTTAAAAAAATAGCCCTCGTATTTCCGAAATTGAAGTTACTTTTTCCGAAATTGAGATTACTTTTTCCGAAATTGAAATTACTTTTTCCGAATTTGAAATTACTTTTTCCGAAATTGAAATTACTTTTTCCGAAATTGAGGTTGAAATGGTGTAGTCTCTCGGTTAACGGCAAAATTCCAAATACATAAATAAATAAATAGAATTTCCGAGAAGAAAACAAAAGTGAAGGGCCAAACCACTTAAGATATAAAACAGTAATAAATAATAACATAATAGAACAAGTAAATAATTTTAATTATCTTGGATTTAATGTACTGTATCCTACTGCCAAAGGAACGACATTAATATAAAATTAAACCGATTCTATAGCATGTGTGGAACAATAAGAAGAACACTGAAAAATAAAACATTAAGAACAACTTAAATTAAATTCTATAAAACAATGGCAGTACCCATGTTAAGATATGCCTGTGAGAATTTTACACTTACTAGATCAGATAGAAGAAAGATAGAGACAGCCGAAATGAAATTCTTACATTCAGTAGCGGGCTATAATGAGACGATTAGAACAGAGTTAAAAATATACAATGTAAAAGACAGAATAAATCATATAAGAAATAACTGGCTAGAACATATAGAAAGAATGCCACCAGATAGATTACCACAGATTTTACTTCATCATCAACTTAAAGACAAAAGAAGAGAGGGACGCCCAATTGCTAGAGGGAGAGACTCGATCTCTTGATGTGGAAACAGGCCCAAGGCCTAATTCCATGAAGTAGAAGAAGAAGAAGAAGAAGAAGAAGAAATAAACAGGTAAATAGATACATAGAAAATAGATAAATTGGCAAAGAGAAAAATAGCTGAAAACAGAGGGTATACGCAAAGAAGTAGAAGTCGTAAGCTAATAAGTAAGCTTAAGCAGAGGATATACGGCATATACCTGCGTATACCCTCCAATAAACCACTGATGCCAACATAGTATATTCTTGGCTGTTAGACGATGCTTTGTTAGGTGAATAATATGCAGTCATGTCTGATGAATCTATTCTACTTTACAGGACGCTATGCCCTTAAGATTAAAGGAGGTGCACATCGTGAACCAGCCCTTCCTGTTCAACATGGTCTGGCAGATGTTCAAGCCCTTCATTCGTGAGAAGCTCAAGAAGAGGGTAAGTAAGAAATCGTAATTAAATTGCAATTAATGTTGAAAAATGTTGTGCACATCTGTGAAAATGGGAACTTCACTTTAATTTACAAAAAATATTTTCAATTAATAATAATAATAATATTAATAATAATACAAATAATAACAATAATCATAATCATAAATAATAATAATTTAGATGTATGTTCAACATTAATGCAAGGCAGTCATGTAGAGAGAGTTTTAAGAAGTATGGAATTTTAACTGTGTATGGTCTATATATTTTAAGGTTATTGGAATATATACATGTTAATGGCAGGGATTTTAATACTAATGGTCAGTATCATGAATATTTCACTCGTAACAGAGATCATTTTAATATTAGGAAACATAATTTAACAGTATACAGCAATTCGCCAATGTTCGTTTGAATCAAAATATGCAATAGCTTACCTCAATTTAAAAAGAATATTGAACGATTGAGAAATTTCAAATAGGAGGTTAAAGAATTATTAATCGAAATCTGTCCATATTTATTAATTGAACATTTTTAATATTGTGTTGAGAAATTCAATAGGAGGTCAGAGAATTATTAATTTAAATCGGCCCATATTTATTAATTGAACATTTAATATTGTTTAGCATGCAATTTTCTAGTTTTTTTTATGTGACTTTTATATCTTCATCTAATGTATACTGACGTTTCCCATAGCCAAAGGCTCTTATTGGAAATAAATTATTATTATTATTATTATTATTATTATTATTATTATTATTATTATTATTATTATTATTATTATTATTATTATTATTATTATGTTCTGATGGGAGTGGTTCACTATAACTAAAAAGCTGTGTTGAGTTCTGGTAGTACTTATGTAAATCTATTTAAGGTAAAGTTATACCATCAGAGCTGTTTCTCAGTTTAACTGCCCGTTTAAAGTATATCTTCTCTCTGCTTAATCCGGTAATAAGCTTGTAGTGGTTTGATTATTTGTATTTATGAATTCAGAAATCTCAGAATTAATATTTCTAGAGAGAATCCTCACACACAGATTAACACTTATCGACATAATGTTTATGAAATATATCTCTGGGGTCATTCCAGGGAAACAAGTTCTATTTCACTTCTAAAAATGCCTTGAGGAGAATGCTATACAGAAAGAAAAAAAGACAAGATTGCGAACCTTTATTTTTCGAAATGAATATCATGACAGTTCTTAAATTTGTATGTATTTTACAGTACTTTATACTATAGGCAGGGGTACGCCATGGCGTAGTGGTTGAGGCACTGCGCTACAAACCGGAAAGTCGCGGGTTCGATTCCCGATGAGGTCATTGAGATTTTTCAATTGGCCTAATGGTGGCACTATGGCCCCGGGGTCGACTCAGCCTCTAACAGAAATGAATACCAGGTGCAATCCTGGGGGTAAAGGCGGCCGGTGCGTAAGGCTCGCAACCTTACCACCTTCATGTGCCGAATGTCCAAAATCTGGGAGCCTCAACCTCCTGGAATCCTCTGGGCCTCCATGGCCTGTATAGAGATCACTTTACCTTTTACACTACAGGCTATCAAGAAGACTCTTTTACATATAGAGAATAAGCGCATAGCCTAATTTTAATACAGAAAGCAGGTAGACATAAAGTTATCCAAATGGCAATTTATCACTGATTAAACAAAAGCATTCTGGCACTTTGTTAGATCGGTTTACCTGATTATTATTATTATTTGACCGCCGGCGTGGTCTTGTGGTTAGCGTCGCTGGTTACAGATCCGTCGGCCCGGGTTCAATTCCCGGTACCTCCTCGGGTTTTTCTGAGGTAGGGAGGTCTGGCAGGGGTGCACTCAGCCTCGTGATTCAAATTGAGGAGCTACTTGATAGAGAAGTAGCGGCTCCGGTCATGAAAATCACCATTAACGGCCGTGGGTGTCGGCATGCTGACCACATGCCTCCAATCCTGCCATCTGCCTTTGGTAGATGACGCAGCGGTCGGTTGGTAGGCCAAGTCCCGCCAGGAACGTAGCGCCACGGAGTCTAGTTTAGTCTATTATTATTATTATTATTATTATTATTATTATTATTATTATTATTATTATTATTATTATTATTATTATTATTATTATTATTACGTTGGCTACTCTACAGTCGTCGCAGGAAAGTTACAGGTTTCACTTCATCGTTGCTCTTAATACTAATCTCTATTATGGCACTTCAATCGAGTACTATAGCATTAGAAACTAGTTTCTGTGTTACGCAATGGTGACCTGCAATTTGCTCAGCAAAAAGTCAGATTTTATGATCCATAATTAAACATTTGTGCACTAAATATACACCAGCTAGTAAAAGTAAACGTAGAGAAATTAAGGTCAGGGATATTTTAGTTTTAGCGCCTAGCATTTCATAATCTTAATTTTTCCACAAGCGACAATGAAATTTACTCCATATAATACACTTACTTGCTTACTTACTTAATGGCAATAAACAAGGAGTATTATCAATTTTATGGAACCCGAAGGTTAATTGCCGCGCTTACCTGAGCCCGCCATTCAACCCTATTCTGTGCTAACTCCATCCAACCACCCCTCTGAAATCCTACTTCTCTTAAACCTATGCTAATATTGTCCTCCCACCTACGTCTAGGTCTTCCAAATGATCTTTTCCCTTCGGGTCTCCCAGTTAATACTTTTGAGATATGCCTTTCCTCCCCCATGCGTGCAACATGTCCAGCCCATTTCATCCTCCGTGATTTAATTACCCTTACTATATCCTGTGACGAATACAGGTTATGAAGCTCGTTGTTACGCAGTTTTCTGCAGTCCCCATTTTCATCTCTCTTAGGCCCAAATATTTTCCTAAGCACCCTGTTTTCGAACACTCTCACCCATATAATACACCAACAATAGAAATACACTAACAAGAGACAATAACTGACAATCAATAGTTCCATGGCCTACCCTACTGTTTATCTGCAGGCTAGACGGAAAATCGTAATAGTTCGCACGTCTGATTCTCGATCATTTTTAAAATAATATTTTTTAAACATAAAGTAACCGTGTATTGTCTCATCTGACGAAAATATCACAATTTCTGTTACTGTTCCCCGTTCATCAGTACGGTACGGTAATAAAACAATGTTATGCGAATAAAGAGACGTTTGCTATGGCACTGTATCTTATCCAAGCTTACACATGGTGTTTGCCTTTTTACCAATTTTTATCATAGGTAATCCCATGAGATTTTACGAGTTTATCGATAGATACAGTCAAAATTCCAAGTCTCTGCCTATTATAAGTTGATAATCTGTCAGTAAGTCGGTCAGTCAAAACAAAGCCGCTTATATAGGTAAGAACAAGAGCAAGAGCAGCATATAAGGAAAATGTAAATAAGACTTTCTTTAGGGATTTATTATTATTCTATGTAATTTTACTTTAATTTATTCTAAGTATCTTTGTTTTAAACAATGTATAAATTATCATTATTCAACTTTAAATTATGACATGTAATGCATGTAATATTACTCCGTAATGGGGCATGCTGTAATAATAAATAATTTTAAAAAAATAGGTAAGAGATTGAACTGATGCTTATTAATTTATTTCATTTCAGATGTTCTTCCACGGAAAGAAGATGGAGTCCCTTCATGAACACATTGACCCTAACTACTTGCCAGAGAATTATGGTGGCAAACTTCCTAAGATCAATTATTCAAGCGTTGAGTGGTATCCCGCCGTTAGAAAAATTGACGATGAAGTCAAAGGTAAAATTATTTTTATACTATTATAAAATAGTATATTGCGTTACAAGTGCCTTAAGCGGTGCATACGGATCGAGGAAAAAGTTTGAAAAAACGAGGCGCTCGCGCCTCGTTTTTTCAATTTTCGAGATCCGTTATGCGCTTACGGAACGAGTATTGCATGCTATTTTTTGCACGATGATTATTTATATCGATTTATTAAAATTAATTGCGATATTACCTGAAAATATTATGTATATACATTATTGAAGATAAATGTTTATATTTGTTTGCACGACTTAACTAATTAGTGGTACTTACGAATATTGTTGCCGTGGATCGTAAGTTGACATTCTCACTCGCTTTGAAAACAAAAGAAATCTCCGTGCGGTAAAAATTACAAAAAGCACACGTGCCGTAAGTAAAACCATCATAATACAAGCCTTTATGGAAGACCGGAACCATGGCCCCCCAGTTTGTGGCGACTTTAACAGGACAAATATTCGGTCCCCATAACAACCAACACATGCGAATCACTTTCTGAAATATAACATCCATCTTCAATAGTGTATATACATAATATTTTCAGCTAATATCTCAATTAATATAAATAAATTGATTCAAATAATCATCGTGCAAAAAATAGCATGCAATACTCGTTCCGTAAGCGCTTACGAAACTAGTATCGTAATATACTATTTAAACCTTGAAGTTTAGTGTGGTTTCAACAGAACAGGTTTGTAGTTACTATTAATTTTAACGCTATTCTACTCAGTAGTGATTATGATTTTTAAAGGTGTCATTGGATAAGCTAATAAAGAGATGGTTCATCTCTTTACGGATTTTCAGTAAAGTCGATGGTTTTTGTTTAAAGTACGAGGCCCGTCCACAAAGTAAGTTTCCCTAGGGCCGTTTAAAGAAACAAAACACAATTTCAAGGAAATATTTATTGCAACAGACACAGCAAGTGTTCAGCTATTTTTCAACCTATTCGCCACCGGAACTAAACATTTGTCATACCGTGGAACCAACTTTTGAATACCTGTGTCGTAGAAGTCTGCCGCCAGGGATTTGTAACCACTGTGTGACAAATATCTCCGCCTCTCTGTCATTCTCTGTCATTTATTGAGGTGTAGGAAAAGATGGAAATCACTGGGAGCGAAGTCCGGGCTGTATGGTGGATGTTTAAACATCTACTAGCAAGTCTCCTGCAGAAGTTCGGCAGGGAGGTGTTTGAACATTCACCCTAAAGCCCGGACCTCGCTCTCAGTGCTTTTCGTAAGTAAGTAAGTTAGTAAGTAAGTAACTTTATACTACTTGGATACCCTTAGCGAGAAATAAATTCTTTCTGAACTGGCAAGCCCATCAAATTGCCCCTAGCAAATATGTGCCATTTAAAAATAAAGAAAATTAGTAATTCTTTATTGCTATAAGTCAAGCTGAATTAAAATGAACTATGATAACTTGACGAAGATTCTCAAATAAAAACTATTGTCTGTTGTCTGAAAGTAACGATTTGTACATGGAAAAGCTCCTCTCTACCTCCACTGAAACATGGCCTACAAATTCCGAAAATGACTTAAAATTGCCAAAAAATGACATATTTCTTGAAAATGACGAAAAATGCAAAATAAAGCAATAAAATGCAAAAACAAATTGCCCTTATTTAAAAAATTATTTCATGATATACATTTATATACATTCGAGGTGTCTTTTAACCTTCACATAAAAAAGATGCAAAATCATCAAATGCTTTGCCCTTTATGAATGTGTCTCTCTCTCCCTTTTTTATTTTTTATTTTTTTTATTTTTATTTTTTATTTTATTTTATTTTTATTTTTTATTTATTTATTTATTTCTTACTGATTTTATTTTCTTCCAGAGTGGAACTCGTTTGGTATCGTCGAAAAGAAGTGAAGAACTGAAGGAAAAAGATTCATACTGTGCCAGTTGCAGCTTACAGAACAACGCTACGACACGACAACTTTACTTAGGAACTATATTCAACTACACATTAGCTCTTTCTCATCCATAGTGTGCGCGTTTACTTTGAACTATAACAATTATTCGTTAATGAAGATTATTTTGCAGTTGTCCCAAACATCCTCACAACTTAGAAGGATATTTCTATGCGATTATAGGGCTCTCTGCGTAAACTGATTAATATAAATTATTTCATTTTAACTTCTTTTCACTGAACTTTTGGTGAGAAAACGATCATTTCATGACGTTTTAAAATATATCCCCATTTAAGCAATAATATCCCTAACCTAAGCTACTTTTTAAAAGTAGAATGGGTGAATATGAACTAGGCACCTACTTATCTTCTCAAACAGTCTGATTAGCAACAACTTAATTTCTGATTAAATAATAACTTTCAAAATTTTCAAATGATATGGACATTGTAGGTAAGAACTTTGTTTTTTGTTCCTTTCTAGTACTGGTTAAATTAAATTTACTCTACGTGATGTGTTACTAGTTTTAACCAGTTGATTTTATAAAGTGTTTTGTATATAAACTACCGAGTGATTAGTATGGAAATATGTGTATGTTGGCTAAATCCAAATATAAGTCGCCCCTTAAGCTCCGCCCACTCGATATTCACATTTTCATGGACTGTGTGATGTATTTTGTTTCTGAGCGAAGCAGGGTGACCAACCGTCCTTGTAGGTTATATTGTTGCAAGTGCCTTGTACCTACTGTCCTTGTATATTGTCGCAAGTGCCTTGTATCCACCTTTATATATAGCTAAATAATGCACTAACCATATAGTTAAGTGCGCGAAGCGGAGGCGGCAGCCGTAGAGAAGCGCCCTTGCATTTTCGAATAATGTGCGAAATACACTTGTTTGTAGGTTCCGAAAATGCGCCATACTATATATCCCGCTAGGTTTGTCAGCCTGTCACCGCTCGTCTAGCGGTATGATGTCACACCTCCAACGTCCAATCACGAGTTTCTTCATAATACGAGGGCAGATGAATTCGCTAGATCGTGGTATAAAATAAATTGCATCATTGAGGGTGGTGTGCGTGGGACTTATTCATCCCAAGGTGCGACTTATATTTGGATTTTCCCGTGTATGTTTTCTAGGTAGGAATAGGTAACTTTGTCATAGTACAGTGCCATTAAGAAGTCGCTCCGCAGCACTTACACAGGCGAGAATCCGCTAAGAAACGGAATTCAGTTGACAGCACTAGCGCTACTAAAAGCATTTATGCATTTTATAAATTCTTTCTAATATATTACCATCAAATATGCACTAAATTGCGCATTACTCCGATACCGGTCAACCGATTTGGTCCAAAATCAATAGGGTTCTTCCCATAAACATTATAAAAGCGTATACCAAGTTTCATGAAAATCTGATAAAGCGTATTGGAGTTACTGCGCATACAGACACATGTTCGGACGGACATACATTTTCCCGTCCTCCACACTATCTTATAAATAGACCTGGGACTTTAGGCTCTAAAAAAATTAGTTTTAGGCACCTAAAATAGGCTTTTAAAATAACTAAATAGGCTTTTAAAAGACAAAAATAGGCACTTAAAATATGATTCAAAAATGTGTAAGTAGATAGAAACATACTTTAAAATATTACAATATACACTTAAACTGTAACATGACCCTGCAGGAAACGTGGTAGCCTAGTCTATACCTATTCTTAACAGAATTAACTGCAAAATTAGGTTTCACGAACTATATTCACTTAAACAGATGTTCTTTCACTGGTGCCTTGACACAGTAGTCCTTCCTCCTTAATGCTCCCCCTCCCCGTCAGTGAGCATTCCTTTAGCGACAATAATCAAGTTTCTGTGAAAAACCCACCTCTGCTGTTCTGCTTTTCATCGAGGGATGTCCATTATAAGATTGTAAAAATTACAGAAGTTGAATTTTATTTTAAATGTACAAAATAGGCATTTTTAGGCACTAAAATAGTAAAATAGGCTCTAAAGGTCCAAATAGGCATTTTAGGGTACTATAAAAGTCTATAAATATAAGTGATTTACCATGAAACGTCCACATATTTAAAAATTTTCATGTTATTTCATAAGGAACAAAATAGGCATTTGCCTTAAAATCCCAGGTCTACTTATAAAGTAACATTCTAGCACTTAATAATCAGACGTCATAAATACATTAACAACAGAAAACAACGCACATGCATAGTTACATGGCCTACTACGAGTCTGAAAGGAAGATAGGGAAAAATACCAACCTTTGCCTGGATGGCAAACATAACGAGAGCTGCGGATTTAATGATGGCACTGTATAAACATTCCATAACTTTTAATTCTTGGTTAATAAATTTAATTTTCTCCCGTTAAGGGTAATATTATTAAATATATTATAATAAAGTTCAGCCTTAACCCTGTGTCTCTCTTATAAATGCTGTTTTTGAGTGGATCCAGATAAGTTGCATGTTAAGGGTTAAGGCTGAACTTTATTTTAATTCTTGGTTTTTTAAATGTATAAGTTTCCACAAGAGAATGGATACATTTGTTTAGATTGTTGTATGTGAATCGTAATGGTTCACATGTAAGCTCAACTATCATCACATTTAACTTAAGCGTCCCGTTTTTACGATGGATTTGACTAGTATGTACATAATATTACACTGTTTAAATAGGATTTGTAACATTTATTACAAACAAATTGTGAATTTGAGGAAGGAACTAAGTTAAAATATGACTTTTTTTTTTTTACTTTTAATTACCTTGTATAGCAGCGTTTGTCAACCTATTCAACCAACTTTCTCTACCCTGGACATAGAGAAAACAAAACGAGGTATGGTAATGTGTATATTATTATATTATATCGCAGGTTTTTGGCGAGAAAAGTATGAAAGTGATAATGCTTTATGGTAACATAAGAGTGGGAAATTTCCCGCCTCGATATTACAATTTTATGTTACTGGAATTTCTGTTTCTTCTTATTTAAACCTCTACCAGGCTTGCTGTGCACTGTACAAGCGATGAGATGGGATGCAAAATTCTAGATCCTCTATGAGCCATAAAAAACTATATCAAGCGTTTTCTGAGGGAATAGTTTGAGTGTAATAAGTCGTTCTTCCTATTTCAAATTATAAATGCCTATATAAGGACGTAGAATTTAAAATTGAAAATCCTTCATAAGTTAATTTCCAATTACAAAATACAAAACCCGGGCGACGCCGGGTCTTTTAAGCTAGTAGGGGATATACCATCACTAGGAATCCTATTTTACGTCAAAATTCGGTACAAAAGTTGGCTTAATTTAGGTGCATTTTCGCATAACAAAATACAATTTTTGCGTTATTTCACATTAAAAATTAATGTGATGAAAAATATTACGGTACCAGTTCAATATCAACACGTTCGTAGTGTTGACACCTAGCGTGAGCTATTGCCAGGTAACGCGTATCGCAAATGTAATAAACACATTTTTAACTAAAATTTCTTGAATGTCAGAGTGGGCACGCGGTTTAAAGGGTGGACAGATACGAGTCCAACTCGTAATAGTCCATGTGCCAGACCCCCAAAATCGACCATGTCATTATAATTTGGGGGGACTGAATGAAACTTATACCACACGTTCCTGGGGTCATGTGGAGCAAAAAAGTCGGGGGGGGCCATCATGAGGAGGTAGCTTTCAAAAATGGCGGCCATTCAAAATGGCGGACGCTTGTGAATCTTTAAATTCAAATATCTCGGGACTGGGTTCATCAATCTTGAATTTTGTTTTTTCAAAATGTAGGTTATTCTTCTGGCTACATGTTCGTTCAACATGTATGTGGCCAAAAACCCAATATTTATTGGTCAAAATTCTAAAAATCGGAAATATAGATTTTTTGACATTTACGTTTTGCGGTTTATTACTCTAACCGTTGGGTATATCGAAAAAGTGTCCGAAACAAAAGTTGTAGAGACACATCTCACCTTTAAAACGCAAAAATGAAATCCAAGATCGGATCAATAGAATCCGAGATATCCAGATTCAAAGCGAGCGGAGCGGGGTTGAGCGTGTTGACCGAGCACTCGGTGCAGCCTAGCGAGAGGCGAGACTTAGCGTAAAATCCTGCACTTTATTTATTTTTAACCTCAGTAATTGCTTTATTACTAGATAAATTTACATTACCTACTAATGTGCACTATTTTTAACATGATTATTAAACACTTACTCATAAATACAATTAACAATTATATCATTTATCTGGGAAATGGACATCAACAGTTACCAACTCATATAATATACTGTCAAGGCTTTTATATCCGATTTTTAAGATGAAATCGTTAAAGGAACTTCAAATAGTCGAAATAATTTAAAAAATGGAAAAAGTATTACAATTTAGGTATGTATCGGAGACTTTTAACAATACTTTCAGAAATGAACACAGGGCGTAAGCAACTAAGAAATAAAAATTCCTATAAAATGCCTTATAGCCTATAATATTATGAACAATCTTGAAATAAATCTTCTTCACAAGAATCACTGTAATCAGTTATTATAATTGCACTCTTCCTCATCTGCTGTTGCTTTGGTACACCCCTTGCACCCACAGCTCTCGGTGCATCGGATTTAAGTAATAAATACAATTAACTATTATGCAATTTATCTGGGAAATGAACATCACTAATTATGAACTATACATCCCTTAACTCTGTACTTCAAGATGAACATGTTCAAGCCACTCTACTTGATACATCTTCTTACAAGTAATGAAGAAATGCTGTCCTTTCGGATGAAATATATCGCCCTAGTGGAGCTACTTTCCGTTTTTCTTCGGACTAATTGAGAAGGCATTTTTTTTTTATGTTTTTAGCTGCTGTTGAAAAAATTGTGCCTTGAATTTTTGCGCTGGATAGAGTGAACTATTCACATTATCTATCATAACACTTTCTTGAATTATCTAAACTAGAAGGAGAGCCCATATGTTCACCAATATTATGTAGAAGGAGGTTTTCAGTACAAATAAGAAGCAACAACCCATTTTCTAGAATTCCAGTGGACCAAGCCATCAAAAGAGACTGTAAACAAAGACACCCAAACTCCTGAAGGTATTAAGGATTTCAGTCTGAAAAAGTAGGCTGTAGTATGGTAATATGTTAATGCTGAGTAGAGCTAAAGAACCTCCTCAGCATTCTATCATCCAGAGAAACAGATTAGTGACACCCTGACCTCCAAAGACCAAGGACACTTAGAGATGAGAAAGACGTGACAACTCTCACTGACCTTCTAGCCGAGTGGACGATCCCCTTCGATCCCAACCCTTAAGATATTGTACATTTGCCTACTGGAATATATGTTCTTCTGATCACATTGATTCGGAAAACAAGGGGAAAATAGCTTATGAAGAGTTCACGTTTCGGCTAGCTAAATGAGAAGGGTTTCATAAACATATTAAGAAAGTGGGTCTTAAGATTAGTAGACTAAAGTAGAGCAAAAAAACCAAGGTTGAAAACAAAGAAGTAATCCTCCAGTGCAATCGAAATTTATTCAGCAAAATGACCTTTATTGCAGAAAACCAACAACTTGACATGATGGAAGGATTCAGATATCCTCTGGCACCGGCGAATGTTAATGGGCCTTTGAAGAAAACCTACAAATCAGTATTATCTAATTTTTTGGAAGCATACACCACCCCTGCCAGTCTGCCGGAAAAAGATTTGGCCTGAATCATTGATTCAATAGCCGTGCTTCAGTCCGTCAAAGGATAACAAAAACGTTTTACGAATTCTCAACAAATTTTCTCAAGCAGGTTTTTAATATAGGTCGGAGGGTTGACATATATTATTCAGAGGTTTCGATCAAATCTTTGGAGCGGGAAAAAAGCGGAACACTTGAAGGTATCAAATTTAGTGAAATCAAGGGTGGCCACAGAGTGGTTTGTTAGAGGACGCTTCTAAGGAACAGTTACGGCAAAAATATAATGACAAAATTATTTTTTTGCAGTTTGTAAGAGGAGAAATTTGAAAACATAATTGGAAACCTAGAAATCTTCGTAGCAGTTGGTGAGATCTGCTTCATGATCATTTATATTAGGAGAAAAAAGAAAAAGCTGATTCCAGAATGATGCTGCATGCAAGGAACGCCGCTACATCATCTGAATCAGTTCTTTGCTTTTCAATCAATACAGATGTATTAGTTTTGGCTGTAGGTTTTTGCAAAACCATAAAAAGCAAAAACTTCTGAATCGGGAAACAAACAAACCAGTTTTAACAGATATGCAAGTTTCCCAGATAGTATCTGCCTTAGGCGAACAGCTTTTTACAGCTCTTATTGGGTATTACTGCTGGTCTGGCTGCGACAAAATCAGTGCTTTAGCTGGCCAGGGGAAAGTTAAAAGCTTTTGTGCAAAAAGGAACAAAGATTTATTGAAGCATTCAGGAAGTTAGGCAAAGATTGGATGATGTATAATGATGTTGATGACAGCAAAGAAGAATTTGTCTTCCAGTCGTATGCCCCCAAACGCAAGGTGAAATGAGCTGCGCTACCAGATGTTCAGAGGGCCAGATTGAGAGCTTCCAAATGTCTCTTTGTAAAGACACCTTGAGAAAACACAATAGACGTGCCAACTACCAGGCCGGAATTTTGATCAACTGTGCACCAGAAAGTTACTCGTGCTCAGCAACTCAAATCTGAATAATCGAGAGCTGTTGGTGCAAGGGGTTTGCCGAAGTAACGGCAGTTGAGGACGAGAGCAATAATTATAATACCTGACTTCAGTGATTCTAGTGAAGAAGACTTAATTCAACATTGTTAATAATATTGTATAAGGCATTTTATGGGAATTTTTATTTCTTAGTTGCTTACATCCTGTGTTCATTTCTGAAAGTATTGTTAAAAGTCTCCGATACATACCTAAACTGTAATACTTTTTTCCTCTTTTAATTATTTCGACTACTTGAAGTTCCTTTAACGATTTCATCTTAAAAATCGGATATAAAAGCCTTGACAGTATATTATATGAGTTGGTAATTATTGACGTCCATTTCCCAGATAAACAATATAGTTGTTAATTGTATTTATGAGAAAGTGCTTAATAATCATGTTAAAATTAGTGCACATTAGTAGATAATGTAAATTTATCTAGTAATAAAGCAATTACTGAGGTTAAAAATAAATAAAGTGCAGGATTTTACGCCAAGTCTCGCCTCTCACTAGGCTGCATCGAACGCTCGGTCAACATGCTCAACACCGCTCCGCCCGCTTTGAATCTGGATATCTCGGATTCTATTGATCCGATCTTGGATTTCATTTTTGCGTTTTAAAGGTGAGATGTATCTCTACAACTTTTGTTTCAGACACTTTTTCGATATACCCAACGGTTAGAGTAATAAACCGCAAAACGTAAATGTCAAAAAATCTATATTTCCGATTTTTAGAATTTTGACCAATAAATATTGTTTTTTTGGCCACATACATGTTGAACAAACATGTAGCCAGAAGAATAACCTACATTTTGAAAAAACAAAATTCAAGATTGATGAACCCAGTCCCGAGATATTTGAATTTAAAAATTCACAGTCGTCCGCCATTTTGAATGGCCGCCATGTTTGAAAGCTACCTCCTCATGATGGCCCCCCCCGACTTTTTTGCTCCACATGACCCCAGGAACGTGTGGTATAAGTTTCATTCAGTCCCCCCAAATTATAATGACCGATGGGTCTGGCACATGGACTATAAGGGCTAGCAAGGTGTTGGGCTCGTCACCCGTTACACAGTCTGTACAACTGTGCAACTAGACTCGCCCACAAAGCCACGCACATAGCCCACCCCTCCTAGTCCCCCTTTGCCCAGGCGCTGAATAAGCACCAGCTCTGACTGGAATTTTGCTACTTGGTACCAGGGTTCGAATCACACTATATTATATTATATTATTTTAGATTTTATTTTAATTTTAATTTTTTTTAGATTATATTATATTATATTTTATTTTTATTTTAATTTCATTTTTATTTTATTTTAATTCTATTTAAATTTTTTATTTTATTTTATTATTTTATTTTATTTTTATTTTATTACATTTTTAAATATATTATTTTGTTTTATTTTATTTAATATTTCATTTTATATATACTTTTATATTTAATATTATATTTAACATTGTATTTAAATTCGCATTTAGTTTTGTAGTTAATTTTATATTTAATTTAATTTATTTTATTTTATTTTATTTCTTCCTGCAACACATGCAAGAATACCTCTTCATAGATTTTACAACCACACAACAATGGGTATATGCATACAATATAAAACATTACTTACTCAATGGCAATAGACAATTCCTTAGCAAGCTAAAGGAATATTATCTACTTTATGGAACCCGAAGGTTCATTGCCCGCCATTCAACCCTATTCTGTGCTACTTCCATCCAACTATCCCTTGCAAATCCAACTTCTCTTAAATCCATCCTAATGTTGTCCTCCCACCAACGTCTAGGTCTTCCAAGTGGTCTTTTCCCTTCGGTCTCCCAGTCAATATTTTTTAGATATAATTTCCTCCCCATGCGCGCAACATATCCAGCCCATTTCATCCTCCGTGACTTAATTATCCTTACTATATCCGGTGACGAGTACAGGTTATGAAGCTCATCGTTATGCAGTTTTCTCCAGTCCCCATTTTCATCTCTCTTAGGCCCAAATATTTTCCGAAGCATCCTGTTTTCGAACACTCTCAGATTATGTTCTTCCCGAAGAGTTAAGCGACCATGCCTCACATCCACATAATACAACCGACAGCATAATTGTCTTATAAATTATTAATTTTAGATTTCTGGACAGAAGACGAGAAGATAAAGAGTTTCTGAACTGCATAAAAACAAACAGTTCCTGATTTCAGTCGAAACTTAGAAATTATTTGAATCTGTAATTATTTCTCCCAGATATTTGAATTTCTCCACTTGTTCGAACGGCTTTTCTAATGATTTTAACGAGTTAATTTGACGTTTAATGACCATATACTTAATCAATTTCCAATCTGACATTCCTGCAGGCATCGAAAAGACTTTCTGCATTTCTTTCAATTGTGTTTATGGCATCACCCAACAGACAAACGTCAAAAGCATAGGCTAAAATTGGGTGCCTGCCATTTAATTCTAGGCCTACCTTGTTTTCTTGAACTTCCCTAATAGAATATTCCAAAGCAAAATTAAAAAAGTAAAGATGATAGTGCTTCTCTTTGCTTCAAGCCGCATCTAATGGCAAACCTATCTGATATAAATTTCCCTACCGTGTTTCTGGCATAGGTTTAATTTAGACACATTTTGATCATCCTAACTAACTTCTTTCGTGTCCCAAACTCAATGAGGATATTGTATAAGTATGGAAATATTAACGAGTAAATAAATAAGTTAGGCCTAAATCACAAAAGACAAACCTAAAGATAGAATGGTAATAACTAGACTTCGGATTTTAGGTAAAAACCAATTTTAATTCTTAAGAGATATATGGACGAAAACTTGTACGAGGCTATATAATTCTGTGTACCATAGGCCTATACCTGTGTTTTATCATGATTATTGATTAATGGTGACTTCAATAAATATAATATTCTGCATTGCAATTGAGATATTTCAGAAAATTGGCAACTTTTCGATTTTATAAGAGACTATTTTTGATTTTTAGAACCTATTTTCCAATTTTTAGAGCTTGTTTTTGGTACCTAAAACAGCATTTTTAGCGACCTAAAAGTCCGAAGTCTAGTAATAACTAGTGTGCTTTAATTTCAGCATTTTTAACCATTTTATTCTTTAATTGTTTAATGTTGCAATTATTTTAATAGGATGGCTGGGTAATATCAATGCGTGGGTAGTAGTGATAAGTAGGGCCCGGATTTGAAGGTTTTAACCTATATTTCCTCCAGCTTCATAATTAGAACATTTTAACATATTTTTCCGTTTCATGCACCTTGCTTCCGAATATATGAATCTTATAAAACCTGAAAAGGCTAAATCGGACTGAAAGTCCTAAAAGAGGCTGAAGAGGACTAGGGGCTAAAAAGGACTTTTGCAGAAAACACGATTTTTAAATAGATTTTCCTATTAATGCAAAGAAAAATCAATATGTGAATTGGTGCATTTTAAGAAAAGATAATAACATTATATAAATAAATTTAAACAACACACTGAAATTAACAATGGAGGCCTGTATGTCGCGTGTCGCTTGTCTTTGTAACTCGAAAATGTGCCAAACCGCAGTCGCAGGAAATGAAACTTGAGCCATCTGCAATACTTTGAAATCTGTGACTAATCCAACTTTAAAATACCAATTTGTCGACCAATGACAAAGAAGTAGGCTATATTAAAGGAGCAAGATAGATATATAAGCATTCATGAGCCACAGATTATTGTCTCTGTTGGACACTACATGAGAATATTATAGGAGAAAAATTCCTCCGGCACTGGGACTTGAACCCAGGACCTTTGTGTATTCGCGCCAATGCTCTACCAACTGAGCTAAGCCTAAGGCTATAATATTCTCATGTAGTGTCCAACAGAGACAATAATCTGTGGCTCATGAATGCTTATATATCTATCTTGAATGTTAACTGTACAATAACGGTGGGAGCCCGGTCACAAAAATCACTACACACTAAGTGTGCCTCACAGTACTGCATATGACATAACTTGTCTGTCTGTGAGGTAGACCATTAGGGCAATCAGTCATAGGAGAGAAGTTCCATCTGGCGCTGTGAATTGAGCTCCGGCTTAGCTCAGTTGGTAGAGCATTGGCGCGAATAGCCAAAGGTCCTGGGTTCAAGTCCCAGTGCCGGAGGAATTTTTCTCCTATAATATTCTCTTAAAGGAGCAAATTTAGTCTACTTAATTTTGTAGATAGAAAGTGAATTGAGTGGTGTATTGAATAATTGTATCATTAAAGGGTAAATATCTCAATATTGTGTATGCTATTTTTCCAGTGCCGATATAAGGAATAGTTCCTTGTTTATTCTGTAAAAAAAAACTAGAATATCTGTGTCAAAATTATAATACAATTTTCAGATAATTTTTTGGTCCAATAATATTGCCAGTGCACAACATGCCTTAAAGTGCCTGCAAAACTGGTTGACCGTGATCTGGCACATTAATCGCTTCTGGAAATACTGGTCTTCTACCTTGACAGCATGATAGAAAATTTTCCATTTATGAATATTCAAGCTACAGTAAAACCCATGTTATATGAAACTTTTAAACTGAAATACCGTTTAACCGAAACTATTAAAACAATATAAAACAAATTTTCTTCAAATGCATAAATTACTGGCGTGGAACCCCTCGAATCAGAACACGCATGGAAGAGATTAGGAGGAAGGAACTGGACAATATAGACTTCAGTGGAAAGATAATTCTTTGACAATGGCCGTGTATAAGCGAAGATGGAAATGTGAAGTCAGACTGAAAAATTCAATGCCATAGCCGGGATTTGAACCATGATCTTCGGCTCTCCGTGCCGCTGCTCTTACCAACTGAGCTACTATGGCAACGTGTCGGTGCAACATTAAATTATCTAACTGACTCGTATACTGGGATATGAATTTACAATTAAAAAAACTTACTTTATTACTAAAGTAAGTAAATTTATACTACTTGGACACCCTTAGCGAAAAAGAAATTCTTTCTGAACTGGCATACCCATCAAATTGCCCCTGGGGTACGCCGTTGCGTAGTGGTTGAGGCGCTGCGCTACAAACCGGAAGGTCGCGGGTTCGATCCAGAATGAGGTCATTGGAGTGTTTCAATTGGCTTAATCCTTCTGGTGGCACTATGACCCTGGGGTTGATTCAGCCTCAAACAGAATTGAGCACCAGGAGCAATCCTGGGGGTAAAGGCGGCCGGTGGGTAAGGCTGACAACCTTACCACCTTCATGTGCCGAATGTCTAAAATCTGGGTGCCTCAACCTTCTGGAACCCTCTGGCCTGTAATAGGGGACACTTTAAGTTTACCTAGTGGTTCAATGATTCACAGTTACGTATTATTTTATGAATAAATATTTTAAATTCTGTTTTGTAGTGTATTATCTTATATAGGCCTATGAATAAATAACCTCCATTTAATTCCTTCGGCTACTTTTATCAACCGGTTAATATTATCAGTGATCACAATAAGCGGCGTGCACTGTATTGCTAAAATTCTACTTTGAAATTGCTGACGGATCTGTGAGGCTTATGTTTCAGGCTAATCGCAACATAACCTTAATTCAGAATTAGCGAAATATGGGATTAGCAAATCCAGTCTACAACTTACGTAGTATTACGCATAGCGTACAAGACTGAACAGTAACCAATGCGTACTGTGTTGTACAGGTTAATGACCAGGCTTGGCAGGTAGTTCAGTGACACGGATATAGAAAGATGACCTCTGACATGGGAGGCGCACCGGATGTGTACTGCCTTAATAATGAATACGTTGTTTTGATTTTTTCGATGGTCACAATTTTCTTGCTCCTGAGAATTTAATATTCAGTTGAATTTGTCTGAAAGATCACTGCTATTAAGGGGGCACACACACCTTTTAGCAGGAAAAATCTGCGTATATTAGAAATTTCATTCCTCCATTCCTATACAACCTTTTATGATAACATTTTATGTACTTGATGTTTGAAAGCTACTCTTCATTGTAGAAAGAAAAATATTCTCCTACAATTAAATGGTTGGAATTATGAATTTTTCAAAATGTGCATTATTAAATTTGTATTGAACTACTGGTCAAATAATTACTCAAAAGACCTTAACATTTATGGAAGCATTTCTCTACCAATGGGTCCGCGGACCACTGGTGGTCTGCGAAGATGGTGCAGATGGTCCGCAGACATAATTAAAAAAATATCATAAAGCAAGTGGAAAGTAAAGAAGTAAAATTTTTTCACATATTTCGTTATATTTACCTATAATTAATACCCCAAATATTAAGAAAATAAAGGGGTCTTTTAAAAAATGGGATGTAAAATTAGGGGTCCGTAAATTTTTTTAGACATTTTAGATGTCCTCGGGTTCAAAAAGGTCGAGAAACGCTGATTTATGGTATGGCTTTTTTTCTTGTCTCAAAGATAAGATTCAGATTAACAAACTGAACCTAGGTGGATGTAAATATCTCAACTATAACATGAAGATTTTTATTTTCAAATAAGAATTTTTCAATTAATTCCATAACACACAGAAATAAACTCAAAGGTTCAGAAGGCTCATACAAGATACTGTACCTCGTATATTGTTGTTTATTTTATGAAAATTGAGTAATAAATATAATTTGAAAAAGAAATAATATCAGGTAAATTGATGCAACAAAGTACCAGAATGTTTTTGTTTAATCAGTGGTAATTGCAAATTATGATTGCAGAAAATAAGATTTAAAAAAAAAAAATTGATTTCCGAGTTAAGCTTCAGATCAATTAATTAAGTAGACCTTACGGAAAAACAAAGATCTAGCTTAATAAGCATACGTGAAGGAATATCTGGGTAGTGTTATTTGTCAATGCTACCTGTATTGCAACTTCCAAAGTAAAACAATATGTTGTCATGAGAACTGAATTGCATTTGATAAATTCTCTCTAATATACAGACAGGTATTATCATAAAATAGGCGCTAAATTGTGCTTTACTCCGGCACCAGTCAACCGATTTGGTCCAAAAACAATAGGTTTGGTCTTATGCACGTTATAAATGCATATGGCAAGTCTTATGGAAATCCAATAAAGCGTATTTGAGTTATCGTGCGTACAGACACACGGAGAGACGGACAGATATTTTCCCGTCCCCCACACAATCTCATAAAGTACCATTCTGGCACTTAATAATAACAATAATAATGATAATAATAATAATAATAATAATAATAATAATAATAATATCCAGCTAAATATCGACCCATAACATGTTTATCTACAATATATAAGATATTTACATCTGTAATAGCAAATAGAATTCTGACACATTGTGAGAAAAACTACATCATTGCTGAGGAGCAAAAGGGTTGTAAAAAGAATACCAAGGGATGCAAGGAGCAATTGACAATGGACAATGTGGTGCTAGAACAAGCCCATCAAAAATCCAGGAACCTATTCACATGTTTCATAGACTATAAAAAGGCTTTTGATTCAGTACCCCACACTTGGCTCATAGATGTCATGGAACTATATAAAGTTGATTTCTCGATCATCAACTTCTTGAAGACTGTGATGACAAGCTGGAACACCTCACTTCAACTTTGTCAGGGCAACATAAATGTTACAACGAGACCCATACCAATCAGACGAGGCATATTCCAAGGGGATTCGTTAAGTCCATTATGGTTTTGCATGGCATTAAATCCATTATCTACACTACTGAACACAAGTGAGTATGGATTTAATATTAAGAGCAAGCAAGAAGAACCATACAAAATCAGCCATCTACTTTATATGGATGACATTAAGCTGTATGCCTCTACCAAAACCCACCTCCAACACCTCATTTCAATCACGAAGACCTTTTCTTCCGATATAGGTATGGAGTTTGGATTGGACAAATGTAGAACCCAAACTGTCATTAGAGGATCTTACTCAGCACAAGGGACAAGTTTAAAAGATGAACCCATACAACCATTAGAGGAGGAAGAAATGTACAAGTATCTTGGATTCAAGCAGAGCACTCGTATGAAATATGCAGAGATCAAGAGAAATGTTACACAGCAATACCTAGCACGCCTTGCCAAAGTACTATCATCAAAACTGACAGCTAAAAACCTTACCAAAGCAGTCAATACATATGCCATACCACTACTTACATACTCTTTTGGTGTCATAAAATGGTCCCAAACAGAACTTCAACAACTACAAACAAAAACAGTAGTTTCACTTACCCGACACCGCATGCATCATCCAAAATCTGCAACAGAGCGTCTAACTCTTCCGAGATCAGAGGGTGGTCGGGGCTTTTTATCCATTGTAAATCTACACAACAAGCAGATATCAAGTCTACGAGAATACTTCCACTCCAGAGCTGATGCGTCATGTCTTCACCATGCGGTATGCACAGCTGACATAAAATATACACCCCTCAATCTATCGTCACTGGAAATGCCAGTCCCTGTTCCAACTACAAAGGAGACAAAGGTAGCAGCATGGAAGCAAAAATCTCTCCATGGGAAATATCCATACGAGCTGGATCAGCCTCATATCGACAAGTCTGCGTCGCACGCTTGGCTGACCTATCCTGGTCTTTTCCCAGAAACGGAAGGATTTGTTTTGGCCATCCAGGATCAAGTGATAGCCACACGGAACTATCGAAGATTCATCATGAATGATCCAACAGTTGTCACAGACAAATGCAGACGTTGTTCCAGAGCTACAGAAAGCATACAGCACATTATATCTGGCTGCCCACACTTGGCTAACTCTGATTACAAGCACCGACATGACCAAGTAGCTAAAATTATTTACCAGAAACTTTCTGTAAAATGTGGATTTGTTCAGACACCACTAACTGCATATTGGAAATACACACCCCCACCAGTTCTAGAAAACTCTACTTACAAGCTACTATGGGACCGGGATGTTATAACCGATGTCATGTGCAGGAACAACAGGCCGGATATAATTTTCATCGATAAAGCAAAAAGATCTGCATTTCTCATAGAAATTGCTTGTCCAAACACTTCCAATCTGCAAACAACAATAGCTACAAAGATATCAAAATACACAGAACTAGCGATAGAAATACAACGCATGTGGAAGCTAGAATCAGTTACCACAGTCCCAATAGTGATATCATGCACAGGAGTCATTCCAAAAAGCTTACACAGCTCCCTGGCAGCACTGAACCTGCACCACCACATGTTCGTTGAATTACAGAAAGCTACTCTTCTCAGCACATGCCACACTGTCAGAAAGTTTCTAGGAGCAACTTTCATACTACATGAAACTGTACAACATGAAGATCCAAGCCTCAGTTCTGGTGGTATTGAAGGACAGAACCCGAAAGAAGTAGATGAAGAAACAATGACATAATTTGTGTAAATGTAAACATTTATTGTATGTGTCCTGTAATTCATAATGTTGTAAATATTTGTAGATGTTGGCAATCTTATAGTTAAGAGGGGGACTCCTTGCTTAGGCCGAGTCTGCCCAATATGTTACCGGCGTAAGCCGAGCCTACCTAAGTGTCAATAAAAATAATAATAATAATAATAATAATAATAATAATAATAATAATAATAGACATAATTTCCGGTTCTGGTGGTGTTACCATGTGGTAACCTTACTGAAAAACTGAAACTGAATTTCAGGGTTGGACGCTACTTTATGTCCAGTACGTCTGGTACGGGTAGAGGAAGTCAGTAGAAGGAGATAACTCTTTGGAAATCTTAATAACATGGTGATATCTCTATTACGAAGAGAAAACTCCAAGAGGGATTCCATTACTTTCGCTGTGACCACAATTACAGAGAAACTGTGATGCAACCCTATTTCATTATATCATTCAATTAGAAAACATTAAGTGACCATCTTCTCTCCATTTCAAAGTTCTTAGCACTCTTTTCACGGTGTCTCCTACTCGTGTAATGATCTTGGCAATTTTCACTCTTGTTTTCGTTGTTTTAATAACGCAGTATTTATTTCTATACTCATACCACAGGTGCTATAGGTAGAAAAAACTAAACTAAACTCAGTGGCGCTACAACCCTGGAGGGACTTGTCCTACCACCCGACCGCTGCGTCATCTCCCGTAGGCAGATGGCAGGATTGGGGGGCATGTGGTCAGCATGCCGACACCCACGGCCGTTAATGGTGGTTTTCTTGACCGGAGCCGCTACTTCTCTATCAAGTAGGCCTAAATGAAATATTGTGTTCGAACCTGAAATTACATGTCGCGTTTTCAACATAAATACACGTTTAGGGGTTCCCGAGAGAAAAAAAAATCAAAATCCTATTTTCAGGACGAGAAAAGTTCAGAAGGTACCTAACCCAAATATAAAGCTTTGTTTTTATGTAATGTTTCCTTCTCGAGCTTTTCTCGTCCAGGAAATAGGATTTTAATTTTTTTTTCTCGGGAACCCCAAAACGTGTATAAAGGCGGCCGGTGCATAAGGCTGACAACCTTACCACCTTCATGTGCCGAATATCTAAAACTCTGGGAGCCTCAACCTCCTGCAACCCTCTGGGCCTCCATGGCCTGTAATAGGGAACACTTTACTTACCTTCTGAGGACTAAGAGCCAAAACATTTATTTGAAACATTTATTTTCGAGAAAAAAAATCTGAGAGGTGGTTATAGCCTAAGCCAGCTACCGTTCGTAGAAACCCAGTATTGCCTGCACAAAAACAACAATAATAATAATAATAATAATAATTTGATAATAATAATAAAATTATTAATATTAATAATAATAATATTTATTATACAGTAGTTTTATAAATATAATAAAATTATTATTATTATTATTATTATTATTATTATTAATTTTATTTACTGTATTTAGAGTCTATCCCAGCTCTGGACCTTAAATTCAGGGTTCAAACCCGGCTGAGGTCAACTGATTTTTCAGTACGTAGAAAAACTGGACACGACGTCCTAGGAAGGTCTATAAAGCATGGGTACAGCTTAGGTTGTCTCGTTTGGAATGTCTACTATTTATCCCATTTTGTTTATATCGGTGTAAATTAAATCCCAACCCGCCATTCTCCTTTAAGAGTAGAATAATTCCGAAAATAATCTTAGGTCTGGAATCGAAGCTTTGAGTTCTCGAATGGGCTTGATTCCGGTTAATTAACTTCGTCACGTTTCTAACTCAGTCTTTCTCAACTTAAGGTCTACAAAAATTGGAGATATGTACTCACAACGTGATTGCCCTTTATCAGTTAAAGATTTAAGAAAATTTCCATAAATAGGGAAGGTCGAGAAGCTGATTCACGAGTCCAAAGTCTATATCTTAGAATGAATAAGCCTTTACTACTTAGGCATTGACTAAACGGCCAGAAAGGTCTGCTATGCGGGGACCAAAGGTTTGGATACAACGGAATTGACTCCCATTTCCCGGTTTGGCTCCTAGATGATAAAATTTTAAAATCTGAATAGACTCCAAAGGGACTAAAGTGCATCAGCATTATTCTTCGTAGTTTAACAGGCTTAGGGCTGACTATATTACCTAGGTATGCTTAAAAACGTTGTTGCGGTAAATCAGTACTTAAGGAAACAAGATACTTTGCGATGTTCAAAAATCTTTCTTTTTTAAGTGGGAAAAATACTCTGATTTTTCCAGAATGAGGTCATATTTATAGGCATAGAATGAAGATGATAATCTAGAGTGACCAGATTTCCCTTTTTTGATTGACTGGTCTCGTTGTCCTGACAAAACTTTAACAGGACGCAGAATAGAGTATAATCGTCTAACTACGGAACTATTTAAACGGCCACCATCTTGACAGGGAATAATGAAATAAAAATTCTTATCCATAAATAGGTTTTAATTATTTCAAGGAACATTAACGCCAAATTGGAAGAAAATCAAGCAGCGCGTTTGGCTCGTAAAACAGGGCCTCTCTCTGCTCGGTCAATTAGTAGTAGATAGTGCATTTATTCTCTCTCTCTCTTTCGTAGTTTTACCTCCGCATTATAGGGACCTTTATGCGGCCCGCGCGGGCCTTACCGGGCCGCGACCTGTCGGGAGAGGAATGAACAAGGCCTCCCTTTGCTCGGTCAGTTAGTGAATTATTCTGTACCACGATCTTGTATAGTAGGATGACACTTTGTGCATTAAAAATGGGCCAAGTACAACCATATGGAAAAATCAGAGATAAAGTGACCTGCATTTTTGCAAAGACTAGCACTGACTACACATCATTAGTTCCGAATGTTTACTATTAATTACGACCTTTTGACATCCCACCGCTCAAAG
The DNA here is from genome assembly GCA_964059195.1 of Ectobius pallidus. Classification (NCBI taxonomy): domain Eukaryota; kingdom Metazoa; phylum Arthropoda; class Insecta; order Blattodea; family Ectobiidae; genus Ectobius; species Ectobius pallidus. Next base: position 160,520,650 of record CAXKWD010000005.1, on the reverse strand, counting down.
TCTTGCAAAGATAATATCTACAAGGTTTGTCCGATCATTCGCTCCCCTCATGTCTAGGGCTAAGTGTTGTCTGCATCACAGATTATATAAAAGTCACCCTAATCTAAATAATAAAACTCTTTGCTGTGATTTCGCGGAACAGTGTTATTGTATGTCCATAAGATACAGACAGTTAAAACACCTGAGTTACAGCATCTTAATCAGCGGATCGCAATTGCTACACAGTTATTGTAACGTACTATCATCAGCCAACATGCTGAAAGTGAAGAAAGTGCAACCGGCGGAGGTCATTTTCAAGGTAAGTTTATTTTTTCGAAAATTGTATTAGCAGACACTTGGAAAATTTCCTACCTATCTATTTTTGAAGTGAAATTTCTTTAGCCGCGGTAGGAGCAAATCGAGAGCTAACCCAAACTTGCATTACGGACATAATCATCACGAAATTAGTGGAGCTGTGACGGAACGGACTGCACAGAAAACAATCAACTCAATGATTAGGCTTATCCAAAATTTAAAAAATTAAAAACCCAAAATTAAAAAATCGAGAATCCAGAATTTAAAAGTTAAAAATTCAAAGATCCAAAATTTTAAAAATTAAAAAATCCAAAATTCCAAAATTAAAAAAATAAAATATTAAAAAATCCAAAATTAAAAAGCCCAAAAACCCAATATTATAAAAGTCCAACAATCCAAAGTTGAAAAAATCATGTAATCCAAAATTGAAAAAACCCAAAAATTAAAACAAGTTTCACTTCTGTCGCGTGGCGTCCCACGCAAACTTTTTTTTTAATAGTTTGAGAATGTGTGTCCGATAGGCTATATTTTATGTCCATGACGTATTCGCTGAAAGACCCCTTGGGGTCAATCCATTAGAAATGAACCAAATTGAATAAAATTTGTTGCTCAACATTTTTTATTTTCCTAATTTTTTTACCAGCTACTCCCCAATATTAGGTGAGTTCAAAACTATGGTAAAATTTTTTTTTAGGCTCATACTTTTGTTTTGGCGGCCATTTTAAGTTTGCTTTGTAACAGCAGACATTTCGACAATTTTCTACCTATCCTTTTCTTTTTTTAATAGATTGTGAATGTTTGTCCAATATATTTTATGTGAATGTCGTAGATCCCTTGTCCAATTGTTAACTTTGATTGTTAGTTTTTACTTTTTTCTTCCTCTGCCAGTACCTTGATTGGACTTGGTTTGGCTGCCATAAGTGAAGGTGATTTTCCTTAAGTTTTCTATTATCTAATTATTGAAAGTCATATTTTAGCATCGGCCATCTGAAAATCTGTACACTGAAGTGGCGTTATTATCACTTAAGGGATCCATCCAAATATTAAGAAACCACCTGTACAATAACAACAATTAAGCTGAACAGGTTTCCTCTCTTCAATTTCAATGGTTTTACTACTGATTATTTAATTTTCCTGTCATTATTGAATCATTAATTATTTAACTGAAAGCTTGTAATTTTTGTGTAAGTGTATATTTTGTTGAAAGATATTCTTTGTCTGCAAGGCAATCTGCGTTGTGCAGAAAGATTGTATAAATAAGGTACATTATGTAAAGGAACTATTGTTTTCAACCCCCAAATTCGAAGTTGAGTTTAACATAAATACATGTGTTGAGGTCCCCTCAATCCAAAAATACTATTTTCGGAAACATATCTGCGTGTCCCCGCAGCTTAAAATCCCTCGCGCGGAGGACTCTGTGCCCAGGATTTTTATACGTAAATATATACTTTCTTGAAAATAGTATGTTTGAAGTTAAGGTAATCTCAAAATGTGTATTCAAATCTGAAATACAATAATTGATACTTTCAGGAATACCAAAAAAAGCTAAAATTTTCATTATTAAGCCTAGCCCACATTTTTAAAAGTAAAACAAATATTTTAAATGTAGAACAAACCTAATTTTTAATTAACTTCTCTACCCACAATTAATTACCAAGAGTCTGAATTAGCCCTAGTCTGACACTAATTTTTTTTTCTGAAATATAGCAATTTCGTTCGCTCCTCTCACGCAGCGGGCCCGGGTTCGATTCCTGGTCGGAAAAAGTTACCTAGGTGGGGTTTACCCAGGGGGTTCCCTCACCTTGGAGACGAATGTCCGTCAACGTTAGGCCCATTTGGACCTCGGATATCATCTGGCCGTCATTATCATCTTCATACCATCCACGCTCTGTTCAGATTGAGTGTCGTCCTATGTGTTCGTGCTGTCTCGGAGGTGAATCTAGCATTGGGCTGATCACTCATCCGGGGAGGTCTTCCATGTCCTTGCCTGGAGAAAAATGTTTTTATGTGATCTGTAGAAACCCCTCCCCTGACGGGTCGCGGTCCTGTAAGGTCCGGGCGGCGTGGACCACGTAAATGTACCTATAAGGAGGAGGTAAAGCTCAGGGAAAGAAGAAGTAGAATATTAGCTTGTTTGTTGACATACATCTTTTTAGACTGACCACGAAATGCTCACAGATATACTCAGAAAGCAGTCTGGATATCGTTCAAGGACCTTCAGTCATTGCTTAACTTCACCTTGAAACAACAACTTCGTTCTTTGCACTGAAGTGTAAAATTTTAATTGCCCAATTAATACAATTTCTTGTAAAGGAAACTGCAGTAAATGTAACATGTGTGAAGTTTGCGTTTGTCAGAGTTCTATCCAACAAGGAGGTTCAAGGTCGTATTTAGGCCTATACGAACCTCCAAATGACCCCAATATTGCATACACAAGCCAGCATAATACAAAACCATCGCGGCAGTATATATATATTTTTTTACTTCCTCTGCCCGTACCATAGGTACTATAGGTAGAGGAAGTATTGTTTTCGACCCCAAAATTGGAAGTTGAGTTTTTAGCATATATACACGTTTCAAGGCCCCCTGAATCCAAAAATACTATTTTTGGAAACATGTCTGTGTGTCAGTGTGTCGGTGTGTCTGTGTGGAAAATATCTGTGAACAAGCTAGCTCCAAAACGGAAAATCGTATGAAAACAAAATTTCGTATTTGGGTCAGGTACCTTCTGAAGATGTGAGGATAAGATTGGCGACTATTTTCTCTTATTTTTAAGGGGACTTTACATGAAGAAATTTTCGTTTTTCGCGATTTTCTCGAAAACGGCTCTAACGATTTTCTTTAGATTTTGCACATAGGTTGCTTATACTAAGAGCTAAAACTTTTATTTGAAACATTTTTTCGATAACATTCTCTGAGGGTAGTTACAAGCCACCCACTGTTCACCCACTGTTTGTAGAAAGTTTCTCTTACGTGATGAACAACT